>LR812529.1:36285580-36575580 GCA_903798195.1 Danio kyathit | reverse complement strand
TCCGGAATAAAACCCGCCTGGATGTACTTTATCCCTTACATAAACCATTATTAGCCAAAGGCATTCGCCACCAATGAACAGTGCAAGAAGAAACATGAAGGATATACAGAAGGTACAAAGCAAAGAGAAAGACACATAAGAGAATAAGAAGCAGAAGAACGTGGACAAAGGAATCCACTTTGACTCCTTTCATAGTAACCAAGCACCATATGGATTTATAAAGCACCTATTAAGTGAAAGAACTGTGTGTGCAGGACATTGACATAAATCAGCATGTTTATGATGGTGAGATTCTTGTGTGGGTTCCTCTGTGTAACACATAAAGCCCTCTTCAATATGCTTTCTAGTGTCTTTCTTCATGATGGAGCGATCTCCTGAAGGTTATAGGAGCTCAGAGGAGACGTGTGAATGACGGCCGAGAGGAGCTGAGGGTCAGGATGAGTGTTTGCACAGGCCAGAAATGAGGCTTTAATGCAGGTTTTTATTTGTGCAGGGGCTGAAGTGTCACATGCCTCAGTAAATTGTGGCTGGTGGAAGAATCATCACCTGCAGGAGCCAAGATTCGATTCCAGTCAAGGACAGGTCAGAGATCAGTCAGGAGTGACACTGAGGGAGGGGGACAACAGTAAAGGAGAGAAAAGACATAATATCTTTGATAGACAAAAAAGAAGAGGGCTTAACATGTAGAGGATTGGAAGTCTGCTTGAATATGATTGTTATAGGCATTTCAGAAAAAAAATACTGTATATATTATAATCAGGGGCAACGCAGTGGCGCAGTAGGTAGTGTTGTCGCCTCACAGCAAGAAGGACACTGGTTCGAGCCTCGGCTGGGTCAGTTGGCGTTTCTGTGTGGAGTTTGCATGTTCTCCCTGTGTTCGCGTGGGTTTCCTCCGGGTGCTCCGGTTTCCCCCACAGTATCTATAATGAACATTGTGACGAGTCTCTTAGACCCACCCACTGATCGGCCGAAGCGGGAAGGACAGAGACTCATCTGCGCAATTGGGAACACCTGGTTTCCCCTCTATAAAAAGCCAGCTGTGTTTGCTTGTAGGAAGCCGTGCTTTTGCTCCTGTTTATTTTGTTTTGTTTCTTTAAGTTTTGTTTAATGTTTGAGTTTTGCTTGCTTTAGTTGAGCGCTTGTTTATTCTTTAATGTTTAAATAAATACTTATTCAGCACCAAACCATCCTGTTTATGTCCTCCCTTTAATTTGTCATTGCCTTTGAGCCGGGTTGTGACAAATATGGGGGCTCGTCCGTAAGTTTAATTTGGTAATAAGTTTGTTTAATTAATGAATTTCGTTAATCTAATGATTAATTCGTTAAGTATATATTTTTTTGATTAATATTCGTTTTGTTGCCAAGATTTGTGGAGGATTATATCAGATGGTTTGGTTTCTTTTTTCTTTGATGGGAGCACGGCCATGGATTTGGGTAAGTCTGGATTTTTTGTGTGTATTTGGGGAGAGATTGGTTTTGGAATATGCTTTTCCCTGGGCAGGTTTAGTGAGGTATCCTTTGGATGCTTCAAAATATTTTTTGTTTTAGTTTGTTATTTTGGTACGGTGAACGTGGCTGGAGCAGTTGTCTCGGGTACACATCCGTGTTTTGTAGCAGTGACTTGTCAATTGGTCGCCGTTGCAAACGCTGGTTTATAGTGTATAAAAACCCACCGCAAGTAACTGTATGAAGACTAGGGTTGAGTTTAGTTAGCTTTAAATTTTAGTTAGAGGGAACTGTTTATTCCAGTCTTTTCTCCTCAAATATTGTTTGGGATATTTGGTAGTCTGCCTTACATTTGTTGTTTCAATGGCCTCGAAAGTTGAAACATTTGTTAGTGCTCCGTCGGAGGATTTGTTAAATGATTTAACTAAAGATCAGTTGATAGAACTTGCAAATCGCTACGAGATTAATTTGTCAAGTCAAGATAAACGTGTCAAAGATAATGTTAAATTATTGATAAAGACTGAGTTAATGGATCGTGGAATTTTAGCATCAGAACTGTCTGAAAGTGTGTCTGATTTTAATGATGAGACTACTGTAATGTCTCCCTTAACGTTTGAGCAACAAAAAAAACTGTTGTTAATTCAAAAAGAAATGAAAGAGAAAATATCAGAAATGCAAAATCGCGTGGAGATGTCGAAACTGCAGTTTCAGCAACAACAGCTTGATTTAGAGCGTTATCTGTTAGACTTGATTAGAGATGGTAAATTATTACCAACTACAAGTGTGGAACGTAGTTCGTCGTCAAATTCAGATATAGTAGCGAATTTGAGGCTTATTCCAAAATTTGATGAGAAGGATGTTGAACGTTTCTTTTTATTGTTCCAACGGGTAGCAGATGTGCGAAATTGGCCAGACGAAGAGCGCACGCTCATGCTGCAGTCTGTGTTTATGGGTAAAGCTCAAGAGGCGTATTCTTCTCTCGGGGTAGAGGATGCTAAGAATTATTCGAAGGTTAAAAATGCAGTCTTGAGAGCTTATGAATTGGTCCCAGAGGCCTATAGGCAGAGATTTAGGTCCTGGAAGAAAACTGAAAAACAAACGCATGTTGAGTTTTTACATGATATTTCTGTTTTCTTCAGTCGCTGGTGTTCAGCGTCTGATGTGAAAACATTGGATGACTTAAGAGAACTGATGTTACATGAGCAGTTTAAAAACTCCGTGACTGAACGTATAGCAATATACATCAGCGAGCGTAAACCTGATACAGCGAGTGAGGCGGCCATAATGGCTGATGAATTTTTTCTTATTCATAAAACCTCTTTTGACCACAAAAAGACTGAAATGAATTTTAAAAAAGAAATGTGGCATGAATCTAACAAATTTTCAAAATTTATGCATGCTTCCCCTGATAGTCGCGTTCGGGTTGATGAAAGAGAGAGGGCAAATATGTGCAATTATTGTCATCTGCTGGGTCACTGGAAAAATGAGTGTCCTTCACTTAAATCAAAAGAGGATGCTAAAATAAAATCTAAATCTTCTTTGGTTAAACCTGTCGCTTTAGCTGAGACCTTTGTAGAAGTGAACGATGTTCATAAAAGTAGCTCTCCACGTGTTTCATCATTTTCTCCATTTGTTACAGATGGGTCTGTCAGCATGGTTGATTCTGAGCAAGTGGTCCCAGTTAAAATTCTGCGGGACACAGGATCTGCAGAAAGTTTTGTTTTACAATCTGCTTTGCCTTTTTCAAGTGACTCTTACACTGGAAACAATGTCTTGATTGGAGGTATTGGGTTGAATGTTATATCTGTTCCCATCCATAAACTTGTTTTAAATTCTGACTTGATTCAGGGAGAAGTGGAGGTGGCTGTGACATCCTGTTTACCTGTGGAAGGAGTGCAGGTAATCTTGGGTAACGATTTGGCTGGCGATCGAGTTTGGCGGAATGTTTCACCAAATTTAGTGGTTACATCATTGGAGTTGACTAGTGAGTCAAGAAGTGAAGATCTTTCCTGTTCCTCAAATGTGTTTCCCTCATGTGTGACAACGCGTTCCATGAGTAAAATCCAGTCTGGTGTTAGATCTGGAGAAAAAAGGGTGAGTACGGTGTTGGAAATCCCTTCTATCTTAACTGTTTCACGTGAAGATTTGATTAGAGAACAGAAAGCTGACTCCACTCTCATTGAGTTGTTTGATCGAGTAGTTCCTAATGATACCATTGTTGATCTTTCATCTGGATATTACTTAGATGGTGGTGTGTTGTGTCGAAAATGGGTGCCCCATGGGGAGTTTGTGATTGGTGATCCTTTGTTTCAAGTTATAGTACCCCGGTCTCTCCGCCAAGTTGTTCTGCAAACTGCACATGATACATCTGGACATTTAGGAGTGAAAAAAACATACAAGTTGCTTCTGAAACATTTTTTTTGGCCAAAGATAAAGCGTGACATATCTAAGTACATCAAGTCATGTCAGACGTGTCAGTTAACTGGAAAGCCAAATCAATCTGCTAAACCTGCTCCTTTGTATCCAATTCCTGCTATTAGTAAACCATTTGAACATCTTTTGATTGATTGTGTAGGGCCTTTGCCTAGATCGAAGGCAGAGAATGAGTACTTATTTACAGTTATGTGTCAGATGACCAGGTATCCAGCTGCATATCCATTGCATTCAATCACTGCAAAGTCAGTTTTAAAGGCCTTGACTCAGTTCATTTCTGTGTTTGGAATACCCCGAATCATTCAATCTGATCAGGGGAGTAATTTTACTTCCAATTTGTTTGGTGAAGTTTTGAAATCGCTCCATGTTCAACATAATCTTTCCAGTGCTTTTCATCCCCAGAGTCAGGGAGCCCTGGAAAGATTTCATCAAACATTGAAGTCTATGCTGAGGTCATACTGTGTACAAATGGGTAAGGATTGGGAAACTGGACTGCCTTGGTTGATGATGTCTGCTCGTGAAGCTTCTCAGGAAAGTACTGGATTTAGTCCAAATGATCTTGTTTTTGGACATGATGTACGTAGTCCTTTGTCTGTTTTGTCTGCAGATTGGAAACAAACTGATCCACCTAAAAATGTTCTATCATATGTAAGTGATTTTCATCGCAGAATATTTGAAGCATGTCAACTAGCGAAGGGCTCTTTGAGGAAAGCGCAAGATCGAATGAAGCGACTTTTTGATCGACATACTGAAGTACGTTCATTTCGATCTGGTGATCAAGTTCTTGCTTTGTTGCCTGTGGTGGGTTCACCTTTTCAGGCTAAATTTTCAGGTCCGTATACTGTGGCTCGTCAAGCTTCTGATCTTAATTATGTAATTAATACACCAGATCGTAAAAAGAAGACTAGAGTGCGCCATGTGAATTTACTGAAACCCTTCTATGATTTAGAAAATCATGTAAACGCTAAAGTAAATCAAGAGCACCAGGTTGAGGTGGACGTTAGACCTGTTTTGCTTGCAGATTTGTCCAATACAGAGCTGTTACCAACTTCAGTGTTGTTGGGCGGGGATCAGGATGACTGGGATCCTGGAGATTCAATTCAAGGTCGTCTACGAAATTCAGAAGTTTTAAGTACTTTGAGCAATTATTTTAGTCATTTATCACACCCACAGCGTACTGACTTGATTGCTTTGATTCATGAGTATGTTGCTTTGTTTCCTGATACTTTCAGTGAAAATGAAACTGACTACATGTTGAAAAATGATTTTGGCAGCACTTTGAAGTGTATGTGGAATCTTTTGTGGGATCTCTGGATTTTACTGGGATGTTGGCAGACCACAATCCTTTTCTTCATTCAGTTTTTCTTGATGAGGTGGTTATTTTTGCAGGGTTACCTGCTGGATATTCTCCACATTAAAGGCTCTGAAAACGTTACAGCAGATGCTTTATCTCGTATTTAAGGTTGTATAGTGGTTCTGTTTTTCTCTCCTTGTCTCTTTGTTTCTCTCTTAAATTGCTTCCTAGGCGCCATGGTTGCTGGGAGGAGTTGGAAAGCCAGGGCTGAGGATGGAGAACCAGTTTGACCTTCCTATACTGAGTTTAGGGGGATTGTGGGGTTTGTGATGTGTTAAAAGACTTTGGTCTTTTTTCTTTTTAGGGGGGGTGTGTGACGAGTCTCTTAGACCCACCCACTGATCGGCCGAAGCGGGAAGGACAGAGACTCATCTGCGCAATTGGGAACACCTGGTTTCCCCTCTATAAAAAGCCAGCTGTGTTTGCTTGTAGGAAGCCGTGCTTTTGCTCCTGTTTATTTTGTTTTGTTTCTTTAAGTTTTGTTTAATGTTTGAGTTTTGCTTGCTTTAGTTGAGCGCTTGTTTATTCTTTAATGTTTAAATAAATACTTATTCAGCACCAAACCATCCTGTTTATGTCCTCCCTTTAATTTGTCATTGCCTTTGAGCCGGGTTGTGACAACATAGAGTGCACGTGGTCATGTCACGCAAATGTGAGAGCGGAAAAATTGTGCACAGCCGCACATGCATTCAAAGCAATTTCATAATCTTGCATATTATCAGCGGCTTCGTCACATTATAGGACTACACAATATCATTATGTTATATACACAGTAGCCTAGGTAGGTCTACAATTACATCCCTGAAAGATGTTTGGATTGAGATGAGTCGTCTGCTTTGATGACGATGGAGATTTTTTGTTAAACAAGGATACATCAAATTGATCAAAATTGACAAGATATTTATAATGGTGCAAAATATTTCTCATTCTATTCAATGCTTTCTAAAATTATTTATTTACAATAAGCTGAGACAACACAAATCCTAAGATTTTTTTGGGACAACTTAACTTAAATTTGGGTCAGCAAAGTTTTATGTTCAATCGACTTATTGAAGCAATATAAATGAATTGTGTGTAACCCTGCATTTTTTACTGTGTATATTATTTTCTTGGCAAGTCTATCTCATGTTGTGATTGTAATATTACTGTTAATTCTAAGCAGAGCATATTTTTTTAAGAAAGACAAAAATAATAATACATATTTATATAATTTTTAAAGTACATAATGATTTACAAACAATAATGTGACACTGAAGGCTGAAGTGATGATGCTGAAAATTCAGCTTAGACATTCCAGTAATAAATGACATTTTAAAAGCTATTTAAACAGTAAATGGTTATTTAAAGTTGTAATAATATTTATGGAATAATATTATTGTCATTACAAAAACTGAAGCAAATTCAACAATTAAAAGCAAAAAATCACATCACAAATCATTTTATCATTAAATAATTATTAAAATAATTATTTGAATTATTAAAATGTTATTATTATTATTTAAAGTTTTTTAAAAATGTTGTGTGATCACTTATATAGGTGTCATGATCATCAGTGATGTATTGGCTGCAGATCATTGGTAAACACACACCTTCTCCTGGACTACAATTTTGTCAATTAACGAACTATAAATCCAGCCATGCACTTCATACACACACCTGTTCTGATGTTCTGTTGATTACACACACACACACACACACACACACACACACACACACACACACACACACACACACACACACACACACACACACACACAGAGAGATGGTAGCTGCTCAAGGACTGATTACTAGGACTATTTATACAGCACAGACACACACATCAGTGTCGAGTCTTGCTATACTGTTTGTGAACATCACGATGCATTTTCCATTGTCTAGCCTAGCCGTGTTTTGACCCTTTGCCTTGTTCTCTCGTTTTGATTCATTGCTACCTGTACTGACTATTTGCCTTTTCTTTGACCACAACTTTGGACTGCTCTGCATGCAACTGTTTGACCCTGTTGACCGTTGCCAGCCTGACCATTCTTGTAATAAACTGCATGTGGATCCTCAACTCCGTTCTCAGCATCCCTCACATGACAATAGGTCAGAATAAGTGTGTTGCTTTGATTATTATTATTTTAACACTGAACAATGATGGGACATTAGCTACAGTATATGCCCACTGAGTAGCATAAGAACAGACAGGAGTATGAGCAAGTAATTGCAATAAAGAGAAAACAGAAGGGAAAGAATACGGATTTAAGAAGTATCTGGTGTGCATTGATTATGCCCAGCTCTTTTTCTCGTTCCTGCTCCCTTCATCATACTTCATTTCTCCATCTGTGATCGGGCCATTGAGGTCCTGCTCTGCCTAAAGTGGAGGCCCTGAAGAGAAGGAAGACAATCGAAATCAGTCACTGCCACAGAAAGAACAGCCCAGCCAAAGACTTCAGTCTTCCAGCCAGACATGAATCAACTCAAATCACCCGCTCACTCACTCCCTCACTCTCTCTCTCGCCCCAAACTATGACTTTCTATTAGCAGTGCTTTTTTCTGACTTTTCTTTCTTTATTTCTATCATTTCTCTTTTTAAAAAAGCGAGGCCTTTGGGAAAAAGAGAAGAAGAAAAGGAGGTGAATAAAAGAGTCAGAAAGAAAAAAAGAAAAATCAGAAAGTTGATGAGAGAGTTTGGACAGTAGTCACTGAATGAGGTATGATACGGAAGTCTAAAGGGACAGTTCACCCAAAAATAAACATTTGTTGATATTTTATTCAGCCCTAAAGACATTCAAGATGATTTTAGAACATTAAAGAAGATTTTAGCCTGTGGTCCTTGCATTTTTTAGTACTGCAAAATGAGATGATCGCAAGAAAACGTAGTGAACATTACACCCACATGACATAATCATGCTTCATTATGCTTGCCTTGTTCACTGTTGATTACTAGGTTACCAATACTACAGTCAGCCACTCTAAGGTAACACGCCTAATTTACATTTGTAATTTTTTCTTTGCTAACTTTAAGAGATTTGCTTCATGTTAGGATGGAAACCCGGCTTATGGCTATCAGCACCTTTAGAGTTAAATAAATAAATAATTAATTGAACGTAATACTCTAGTCTCCTGATAATACACTGTGGTTTTATGAAGAGCAGTGATTGGTCTGAGTAAGAAATGCAACATTATTCCTAACATTATTTCTTGTAATCTATTGCCTCAGGCAAACGATCTGGGGTGATGTATGATTTGTGAAGATATCTTTATTTTGAACTGCTTCTTTTATACTGATATACCGAATGAACTGAATGGTCTGAAACAGATCATAGCTTAAGGCAGCAAAGATTTACAAGTTACTCAGTCAAAACTTATTTTCTGATGTGCACAACAGTTTTTCTAACTCATTCACAGCTCCAGTTACAGAACATCCAACAGTCACTGAACTGAGAAAACATTTCTGACTCAAACAGAAGAACCAAACTGAAAGTTTTTCAGGGTTTCTCTTGGTTTATGAACTGAGGGGAGTTGATAAAGACTGCTTTATTCACTTTGATTTAAGCAGGTACTACAGAGCATGTATTTCAGACTATGTAATAAGGGAATAGTGTGTGTATTACAGTATGCTATTGAATACATGTGTATTGCTAAATTGTGAATCAGCCATTTGAACCACAAATTATCCAAAAATACATAATTGTCCAAGTAAATATATCAATAAATAAGAAAGAAATATACATAAGAATAAGGGAAATAAATAAATTAATAAATAAGTAATGAGAAAAAGATAATAATGAAATAAAGACAGAAAGAAAAAAGAAAAGAAAAAAACAAGACAATGAGAAAGTAAGAAAGAAAAATAAGAAAGAAAGAAAGAAAGTAAGAAAGAAAGAAAGAGAAGAATATATATAAAGAAAATAAAGAAATAAATCATAAAACATGCATAAAACATACGCTGGAATAGTTGGCGGTTCATTCCTCTGTGATGACCCCTGATAATCAGGGACTAAGCCGAAGGAAAATGAATGAATGAATTTATTAGGCATCATATCAGTATATATATTAATGATCTTATTAACAATCAACATAATTTTATGTTATAATTTGATTTTCTTACACTGTAAAACTTCATTTTTTAAGGTGAACCAATTTAACTTTACAAGTCATTTTAACTTACATCAATTAAGCTGACTTAAAACATCAAGTTTAAATGTTTAACTTAAAAAAGTAAGTTGAAACCTGAGAAAGAGAAAAGAAAAAAACAAGACAATGAGAAAGAAAGAAATAAAGAAAGAAAGAAAAATAAGAGGGAAAGAAAGAAAAGAATATATATAAAGAAAATAAAGAAAGAAGAAAAGAAAAAACAAGAGAAGAAAAAAGAAAGAACAAGAAAGGCACAGAGAACAAAAGAAAGAAAGAGAAAAGAAATAAAGAAATAAAATAAATGAAAAAAGAAAGAAAGAAAAAAGAGAAGAAAAGAAAAGAGAGAGAAAGAAAAAAGAGAAAGAAAAAAGAGAAAGAAATAAAAAAAGAGAAAGAAAAAAGAAATTAAAGTGAGAGAAATAAATAAATTAAACAAATAAAGAAAGAAAAGAAATTACACAAAGAAAATAAATAAAAAAACAAATGAAAGAGAGAAAACTTAAAGAGAAAAATAAAAAAACAAACAAAAAGAAAGAAAGAAAGAAAGAAAGAAAGAAAGGGAAAAGTAAGAAATAAAGAAATGATTTATTAAGAAAATAAATAAAATTAAGAAACAAATGGAAGAGAAAAAAGAAAAGGAAGAAAAAATGAATAAAAGAAAGAAAAATGAACACAAGAAAGTCAGAAACAAAGAGATATGTATTATATATTATTAATATTATATAAATGCCACACACTAATATATGTCAGAGTGAACAAATCTGCATTATTTTTTATATAAATATATATGTATTGTTATTGTTTTATATGTATAATCTATATAATCTTTTCTATTATAACATATATTGTTATTATTTTTTTTATTATATTTTTTAATACTACTATTATTTATATTGATCCCCACACTACCCACCTCAATACCCAATATGACATTGTGTTAGAAACACTGACATGCTTTTAAATGTTTGTTTCAATGTTTGTTTATATAAGTGCTATTTTCATTTATAACACTTCATTTTTGCATCTTGTTTAAATACACTATATGAACAGCAGATACGCTAATTACTGTATTTTCTTTATTCTCAATTTCCACCTAGGGATACTCATCCCAAGGCCTACAGAGATTATCCAGCACCATTGATGTGATCCGAGACCCATGAAGAGTTGAATGATGCCAAGGTATCCATAATCCTGGACCTGTCCGTACCCTGAGCTGATGCTGTGGCGGTCATGGAGAAGTGGAGAGCATCAGACTGATTCCTGAAAGACCCCAGTGCAGATCTGCACAAGAAGTTTGGCCAGAGGAGAAATGGTCACTCCCATCTGAGCCTGGTTTCTCTTGAGGTTTCTTTTCCTTCTCTTTCGTCAATTGGTGAAGTTTGTTCCTCGCCACTGTCGCCAATGAATTGCTTGGTTTGGGACTTGTGACGCTGCGCATCGATGGATTTGCTCCTCAGTGTTTGGACTTTCAGCAGTGAAAATTAAACCACACTGAACTGAACTAAACTGAACTTCAACTCTGAAAACTAGACGGACAGTGTCAATTTACTAGAACTTCTAAGCTGCTTTGACACAATCTACATTGTAAAAGTGCTGTAGAAATACAGTAAGAATGAATTATATTGAATATGTACTGTATGCCATGTCATTAAGTTTAAATTGTTATGACATTTTGTTACTATTCTATTTGTTACATTTGTCCACATATTTGCATACGCTTTTCACAAGCTTTGGCAATATTGCATCATTTAGAAGGAAAGACAGAAAGAAAGAAGACTTCTAAGTTGTTTCACTTCATTGGACCTCACTGTATATCCAGGTATTAATTGTTTAATTGTGACTCAAAGTGCCAGCAGTCATTGACTTGCATCTTTGTTCATTCATTCATGTTCCTTCAGCTTAGTCCCCTATTTATCAGAGGGCGCCAGAGTGAGATGAACTGCCTGACTTGCGTCTTATAAATCACAAATAGTCACCATCTTGAATGGCCCAAAGGAGAGAAAATTAACAGCTGTTTTAGGGTGCTTTCACATATGTGGTTCGGTTCATTTGGTCCGGACCAAAGGCAACAAATGATACATTGTAGCATTTTTCTGCCGTCTTTGGGCCGCTTTCACACCACACTGATTGCTTTGGTCCGAACCAGTTGAAACGAACCACAATGCAGTCATGTGACAAAATCTACATCACTCACTGGCCAGATGTTATTGAACGTATTTCCTAAACTGCTTTTCAATTGGTCAGAATTAACGTGGAACTACCGCAAATAAACAAACCAGTAGACACACAATGTCGCTGCGCTGGCTGACGCAGTATCCCTGGTCATAGTATACTATGTAGTTTGTATGCATCACTTTAGACGAACTATACATTTCGAGAATGAAGGGCGGCTGGGGCTGGAAAACAATGTTTTAATGCAGTGCAATCGGCGAAAGCATTAGGAGAAGGCGTGAATTAATTTAGCTAAACTGCGACATGGTCATCTTTCGGAAATATCACCAATGATCCATCAGGTAATGTTTCTCCCTCCCTCTCTCTCTCTCTCTGTTTAAAACTGTTGGTTAAGCGCCGTCAAAAAAAATTTTTCCTCCAAACCCCATAAGATAGACAGCGCATCGCACTACGGCAGCTGGATTAGTCCAAAAAGGCGCAGTACTTTTTGCGGTTGGGTCTGTTTTAGTTTGGATCACGTTCTCACCACAAACGAACCGCTCCAGGGTTCGTTTGAAAGCGTACCGAGACCTGCTTGAAGAGGTGGTCTCGGTACGCTTTCAAACGCTTTTTTTTCGAATAGCTTTCAACGCTTTTTTGGTGCGCTTTTGGTGCGCACCCGAGTGCGATTGCTACGTTCTCACCTGCCCAAACGAACCGCACCAAGAGGGAAAACGAACTCTAGTGCGATTCAACCGAACTAAATAAGGCAGGTGTGAAAGCACCCTTAATCTTAATTATTAATCTTAACTATTGGTTGAACTATTCCATGCAATTACATGAAACAAACAAATAAACAATACATTTGGATATATACAGGCCCAAATATGAAAAAGATTACTCACTGCATATATATAAAACTCACCAAAAGGCAAGTACTTGAGTTCTGCTTAGTGCTGTTTTCAAGGCTGGCTAAAAATGACTGTCTTTGGAAATACTTCTGCACACTTTTAGTTCCTCCGGCTTTATAAATTGAATGGAATTGTTATCATCAAGGTGAAGATTCCAGGTGGTGAAATTGCATTGATGACCTCTGCTTTTCTGAAGGTCTTCGCCGCTTACAAGTGCTAACTAGCATTAACGCAGAAATCTCAAGTCTGAAAAACTGCAGCAAGGTGTGAAATAACAGACCTCTTAGCCTCGCTAAATTGCTTAGTTACTGTAGTCAGCTGAATAAAAGGCCAGAGGAATGAGGGGTTGTCCTTATAATGCACAAATTCAACCACTGCCTGTGTCGTATTGCGATGCTAACAATGACAAGCGCGTGTTTTTATAGTATTGTGTAGGTTTGATGGGTCATTGCTAGGTTTATACAGAAAGATTTTATCTGGACTGTAATTCAAAGGTTAGGGGTCAGTGTGTTTTCAAGGGATTTATTTTATTCAGTGGCGACGCATTTAATTGAAAGGTGCATTCAAAAAGATTATTCATAATGTTATAAAATTATCTGAATTATGTCATTCTTGTTCATTCTAATTTGAATCAATTTTGCACTTTCTATTCATCAACAAATCCTGCATAAATATGCATCACAGTCTAAAAAGAACTTTTAATTCAATAAATTATCCTTTAGCAAAATTTTAAGTATCAAAGCTGCTTTTAACATTGATAATAAGAAGAAATACGTATTAGGCAGGATGGCACGGTGGCTCAGTGGTAAACACTGTCGCCTCACAGCAAGAAGATTGCTGGTTCAAGTCCTGGCTGGTCCAGTTGGCATTTCTGTGTGGAGTTTACATGTTATAACAGTGTTCGTGTGGGTTTCCTCCGGCTGCTCCGGTTTCTCCCACAGTCCAAAGACATGCGCTATAAGTGAATTGGATGAACTAAATTGGCCGTAGTGCACGAGTGTGTAGGAGAATGCAAGAGTGTATGGGTGTTTCTCAGTACAGGGTTGCAGTTGGAAGGGTATCCGCTGCATAAAGCATACGCTGGAATAGTTGGCGGTTCATTCCTCTGTGATGACCCCTGATAATCAGGGACTAAGCCGAAGGAAAATGAACGAATGAATTTATTAGGCATCATATCAATATATATTAATGATCTTATTTACAATCAACATAATTTTATGTTATAATTTAAATTTCTTACACTGTAAAAAATTGCTCACTTCAGTTTTTAAGTTGAACCAATTTAACTTTACAAGTCATTTTAACTTACATCAATTAAGCTGACTTAAAACATCAAGTTTAAATGTTTTATCTTAAAAAAGTAAGTTAAAACCTGATTAACTTTGTAAATTAAGTTAATGTAATGTAAAAACATAAAACAAAGTCATTATCATGACTTTTTATTATGTATTTTTACAGTGTACATATCAATTAATACTTTCACCAGTGATGCTGAAAAAAAAACTTTTTTCTAAAAAAAAAACAAAACAATTCAAATAGAAAACAGTCCTTTAAAATTGTAATAATATATCTACAATATTACTAATTTTGCCAACACAGGCTCATTGTTATTAGTTTGTCCAGTAGCTCGCCCCATACATTAGTAGACTTGAGATGCAGAGAAGAGTTGACCACAATGATAGGGTTCAAGTGCAGTGAAGAACAGTTCCAGAAAGCAGGTAAGAGAAAAACAAAAGCCAAAAAAAAAAAAAAACAGCAAATAACTTTTGAAAACATTGGGTTTAGGCAAGGGAGTGATCGGGTCAATCGGTGCTTTTGAATCCACAATTGTTCTGGTTTAGGGAAAGAGAAGGGTGGATCGATTGGTCAGACGGCCATTTGGTCAGTCAGTCAACAGCAGCCTCTGGTGGATTTATGCAAGATGAGAAGGTACAAATGGCACTTGTGAGAGAAATTTGAGATCTGAAAAAGCGCACTCAGCGGCCTCTGGTGGACTGACGAAAAACAAAAACTGCAAAAAAAAAAAAAAAAAAAAAACCATACCTTCTAGGACATATTTAGCAATCTCCAGAAATGCATATAGGGGTACGTATCAATAATGAGCCTGGGTTGGTGCATTTTAAACACCAATAAATAAATGTTTTAATTAATGAAATTCGACAATGTTTTTCCATTACAATTGTAATAATATATCCACAATATTACTGATTTTGCTGCATTTTTTTTTAAACTAATAAATAAATGTTTTAATTAATTAAATTCTAAAATATTTTCAAATAGAAAACCCTTTGAAGTTCTTTATAGCCCTTTAAAAATGTAACAATCCCAATGTTTCTGATTTTGCTGCATTTTAAAAACTAATAATTAAATAAATGCTTTAATTAATTTCTAAATATTTTCAAATAGAAAACCCTTTGAAGTTCTTTATAGTCCTTTAAAACTGTAATAATAATCACAATATTTATGATTTCTCTGCATTTTAAAAACCAATAAATAAATGTTTTAATTAAATTCTAAAATGTTTTTCCATTAAATTGTAATAATATATCTACAATATTACTGATTTTGCTGCATTTTTAAAACTAATAAATAAATGTTTTAATTAATTAAATTAAATTCTGATATATTTTCAAATAGAAAACAACCTATTAAAATTGTAATAATACGATCACAATATTTCAGATTTTTCTGCATTTTAAAAACCAATAAATAAATGTTTTAAAATAATTAAATTCTAAAATGTTTTTCCATTAAAATTGTAATAATATATCCACAATATTACTGGCTTTTCTGCATTTGTTTAAATAATAAATACATAAATGGTTAATTAATTAAATTCTAAAATATTTTCTAATAGAAAACCCTTAAAAGTGTAATAATTTATCCACAATATTGCAGATTTTGCTGCATTTTAAAAACTAATAAATGCAGCCTAGATGAACAAACTTACTTTCGTTTAAAGATCTGACTGACTAGAACTTTAAATAGTTTCTGGCATGAGTAAAACTTCAAGTGCACAGCTTTTATTCATGCGAAATAAGTGCTGAATATCCATATACAACAGTCTGTTCTGGAAACAAAAGCAAATTAGGCACCATAATCTTCCCCGAGAGACACTTTGAGCAGACAGTGACCACAAATATTCATGATGGTGCATTTTCACGATGGGGTCTGAACAAATGTTGAAATAACAAATGCCGAGTGTGAATTTACCAAGGCCCGCAGCCATAAGTCCCAAGCTAATGAGGATTACACATTATGATGTATGAGATATGGATAATGCATGTTTGCAGGAAGCACTAGTATCTCATTGAACACCTCTGGTTGTTTACACTGATGGATGAAAACCTCATCTGTTGTCAGTGCCGTTTAAGAGCTGTAAATAACTGTCAGATGCTGCTGCGCTTCATGCATGTCAGTCTTAATACAGCTTTCATGTGATGGTTGTTTTAGCTTCATAAGGAGCACATAAAGGTCTTTGCATGGGGAATAATCAAAGTGCTGACATCGCTACGAGGAGGATTGTAGTAAAAGAGAGAGCGCACGAGAAAATTCAGACTCGTAGTAATCTGACGTTGACATTTAGCTCTGAAAAAAAGCTAAGGAACAGATGATGGTGTTGAGTTCAAGACTAAATCAACAGCATTGACAACAAGATCAACAAATAATAGTCATGTTTCCAGTTAAAGATGCAAATAAGACTGGAATATTTTTGCAGCGTTTGTATCCATTGAGTCAGAGAGAAGAAAAATAGTCAAATATCAGAAAGAAAAGTAGAATTTGAGGGTAGGAGAAGCCACTGAGCGCCCTTTTTCTTAGTAAATTACTTGCGCCTGAATCAAACTGAATCACAACCATCTAGATGTACATTATCCTGCTTTTTATATAACTATTTGACACGAAACTAAACAAACTGACACAAAACCTTGATCTGCTCAGTAATTATTTATTTTATATTTTTTAATTAAAGGTAAAGCTTAAAAATGGCTAAAAGGAGCATACATTAATCTCCTTATTATTCAGTCACAAGATGGTGCCAGCAGTCAAGACCAATGGCCTCAGAAGACAAAAACGAAATGCAATGAATACACGGTGGCTTTTGGCAACACGAGACATTCTTAAGTGCAAACATTTAAGAGTTCTGGGAGGTGACAATACTGAACCACTTTATAATAATAATAATTCCTTACATTTATATACAGTGTTGTGCAAGTTACTTCCAAACTGTAATACATTACAGATTACTTGTTACTGTTATTTAAAAGTAATCCCTTACATTACAATATTACTGTCTCAGAATTGTAATATGTTACATTACTCTTATATTACTTTTTAGTTACTCACCAAAATAACTCCAGAATTAGAACTTAACATTCTAAAACGACCAAATGTACTGCAGAGCATTTTACGTCCAGTAGAAAGCGATATGATGTAGCATAATGACTGTGACCTATCCAGGCTACTAACAATATAGTATATAACTGGCAACGTGAAGGCTCAAGACAATGAAGTAGAGGATGACAGTCAGATCCACAAATGATCTGTTAAAAGTATGGTAGAGGTAAAGTGGTTATCTGGCAATATCTGTAAATATTCTTTCATTCATTCATTGTCTTGTCGGCTTAGTCCCTTTATTAATCCGGGGTCGCCACAGCGGAATGAAACGCCAACTTATCCAGCACAATTTTACGTACCCCTTTTACGATGCCCTTCCAGCCACAACCCATCTCTGAGAAACATCCTCACACTCATTCACACTCATAGACTACGGACAATTTAGCTTACCCAATTCACCTGTACCGCATGTCTTTGGACTGTGGGGGAAACCGGAGCACCCGGAGAAAACCCACGCGAACACAGGGAAACGCCAACTGACCCATATCTGTGAATAGCTTGGCTATATTCATATTAGACACAACAGGCCTATATGTAAACTCCAATGCCATGACAAAATGCAGATTTCTTTTCTCTTCTTATTGTTGCCATTATTGTGTTCACTTTAAATTCAAGTGGCTCACAACACAAAACTGTCATGCACAAAGTGAGCATGATGAGCATAGCTTTCTCAATATAATGCTCGTGCACCGATTGCCTCTGTGGACAAAACTGCTTGTGAGCTCTCAAATATACGCTGCTCGCGTGCAAATTTTCTCACGCTCTCTCAAATATGCACTGCTCACGCACAAATTTTCTTGCGCGCTCTCAGTACACTCGCTCAGTGAGATTATATGCAGACTCACAATTTGTCTTGTGTTCCCTTTTCGTGCTTTTTGATATGATTTATATTGGTGCACTATTTATAAACAATAACCAAAATACTAAAATAAACTTACATATAAATTTTTTTATCTAATAAACCATAACCTTTTTGGCTGTATGTTATATGATGAGATATTTCCAGTTTTAAACACTAACAGACAGAGAATAGACGTTGGATGTAAAGAATACGTTTTATTTTAAAAACATTTAAACATCTAAAAGGTGCACCATACTAAGCAAAACAAAAACATTTAAACTAAAATATAACAAACGCAAGCAGAAATGTAACTGATAGAAAATATGGATAAACTTGATAAGGTATTACTGTATAGCCTACTGTACTATTCACTCTTCAAATAAATGTCACTATAAATCCCATTTTATCATGGCAACTAAAATAAAGTGAACTAGTCTCTGCTGTTTTCCACATTGTTGATAAAATTGTGCAGGACATTTTGCCTGTCATCCTCTTCATTTTGAGGAAAAGCTGTTCCACAGGGCCCCTGAACACACATACTGGCATGTACTGCATGTACTATAGTAAAGTACTTCAATTAATCTGTTGTGGTAATACTATAGT
Source organism: Danio kyathit (assembly GCA_903798195.1). Taxonomy (NCBI): domain Eukaryota; kingdom Metazoa; phylum Chordata; class Actinopteri; order Cypriniformes; family Danionidae; genus Danio; species Danio kyathit. Next base: position 36,557,327 of record LR812529.1, on the reverse strand, counting down.
TGCTATGGTAACACAAGTGTAATGTATAATAAATGACCCAATGCTGTAGTGTTTTTTTACAACATAGGGTATAATATACTACAATTCACCACACTTTACTGTAGTAAACTTTGTATTTCATTTTATGAATTCACTATTCTTAATACTACAGTATGCTGAAGCATTCATTAACAAGTTGTAAATATTACTAGCCTAAAACAGTAGTATACCTAACTCTCAAAAACACTTGTATTTATTATAGAATTTACCTTAACCTGTAGGTAAATAGTGCAGCAATATACCTGTATAAACCATATCAACATTCTTGGGATAACAATTTAACAGGAGGATCTCTGGAGAGCAAAAGCACAAAAAGAGGAGGAAACACAAGGCACAAATTGTGAGTCTGCATCATCTGACGGAGAGAGCAGATCATTCACACGTGAGCAGCCCAGACAGTGTTTTGAGTGCACGAGAGGAGTTTTGTTCACCACACCGGCGCGTTCGCTCGCTCGTATTACATGAATGCGCTCTCGACTTGTAATACTTACGACATTTGTCAGTGAAATAACACCAAATGCACGTACGTCCATCTCGCGAATGTCTTCTGTCATTTCCATCTATTTGCCGCTTTTCCGCTGCGCGTTAGGGCTTAATGTTACTGCGAACCAGGCTGAGCCACTAGCCCCGGACCTCAAGCTCAGAGGCTGAAATCATTCCGCGTTCAAAGAAAGAAGTTCCAATAGCCAGAGGGAGATTAATGACAACACACACGTATGTTCACTCACCACGAACAGAAAATAGATCTGCGGTATTTTTTATTTGTTAATGTCTTGCGGGCAAAAAGTTTGTTGTAACGCACGCGTTACTAAACATGTACCGAGTAAAATATTACTGAAAATGTAAAAGTAATGCCTTACACTACTGCGTTACTGGAAAAAGTAATATGTTACTGTAATACATTACTTTTGTAACGCATTACTCCCAACACTGTTTATATAGCACTTTTCTGGACACTTTTCTGGGGAATCTCCTCATCCACCACCAGTGTGCAGCATTTACCTGGATGACGCAACGGCAGCCATATTGCGCCAGACCACACACCAGCTGATTGGTGGAGAGGAGATAGAGTGATGAAGTCAATTATGATAAGGAGATGATTGCAAATTTGGCCAGGATGCCAGGGTTAAACCCTACTCTTTTTCGAAGGACATCCACTTTGAAAATGGATTTTGGCTGAGGGATTTTAGAATGACCAAAAAAACATTTCAGATGTTTTACAACGTGGTCGATCAGCTGGTTTGTCCATTAATGCTGTCTCATCGCAACCATTTTTGTTATCACATGATCTTTATGAACAAAATCACTTGACTTTTTTTGATATGCACGCAAGAATTTATTCTGTAAATGTGTTTCCATTGTAGTTTATGCATATTTTCTCTTATCGGATAAAAAGTTTATGCCACTCAGTGGTATTTTTATGATTTATATGCACATTTTCAAAATTATGTTTTTATTCATGTTTCTATTAAGCAATTTTATGTGACATTTCAAAATACAGTAGAAACATAGCTTATGTAGACCAAATTCTCTACTTTCAAGCAGTGGCGCCCCCAGAAAATGTTCTTAGGGGTGGCCAGAAGAGGCCATACCAAATCTTGGGGTGGCACACAAAGAAATAATGTATTCAGTGTGATGTTATATTTTTGTTTCTGGTAAATGAAATAATGTGGTTTTAATTCATTTCATTAATTACTCTTAAAATATTGCAATTTATTCCTTGAAATAATTCAGCAAGTACATGTGCAAACCAAATGAAAATCGATATTTAGTTTAAAAACACTTTTCATATATATAAATAACTTTTCTGTTATTTTTCACATACTTTTATTGTACAGTATACAGTATATTCTGTGTCTAAAATTAATGAAGATTAATGAATTAATTATTAAAACAGACAAATGAACGAATTGCACAAAAGGCATTCCTATATACACACACACTCACTATACAGACCCTAATAATATAATTTATCCACATTCCTTTTTGAGCCACAATACTATTAATACAGCTTCTTCTATTGATGTACCTTAAGGTAAATATTAAATTGCCAATGCTGTCTATTGAAGGTGTGTGCGTGCTGTCAATGACTAATGGGGAGGGGGAAGGGCAGTGAATCAGCTATGTCAGTGGCACCAATCAATCCACAATAATATAGTGGCTGCAATATATTATTTATTAAAATATTGTACTTTTATGTAACTACATTTAAATTAATAATATCAACAGCAAAGTCATATTGGGGTGGCCACAGGGGTGGCCAGAGTTTACACAGGGGTGGTCGTGGGGGCGCCCCTGCTTGCAAGACTTCCTGTCTGCTGTTTATTAATAAGCATTTTTTTATATATATATTTATATATTTTTTTACCTTAAAAACGTCAGTTTTTACAATTATTTCATTAAATCTGTACTGTGATAAAAATCATTATTGCTAATCATTACTCCTGATATTGCATTAGGTAAGGAATAATGAAGTATAAATAATATTTATATATATAATAAAGTATAAATAATGAATAATAAAGTATAAAGAATAAATAAAGCCTCAAAGCGGAGGAACTGAAGGGATTCATTCTGAGTAAAAACTACCTCCATTATTCCACTTGTTACTTATTATTATTATCACAAAACTAACCAAACTGACACAAATCTGAGCTGTATTCATTTATTTTATATTCTTTAATTAAACCTAATGCTTACAGAAAGAAAAATGGCTGAATGGAGCATACACTAACCTAATTACTATTCAGTCACAAGATGGTGCTAAACAGTAAAGTACAGTGGTTTGAAAGATTAGCATATAACATACCTGTCAACATTGGGATGTAAAAATAAGGTCCCTCCCTGAAGTGACTGTTTTGAGGATTGCGTAGGAGGAACGACGGCACCTGTAATAGAAAAGAAGGGAATCCTGCTGTTTTTATATTTATTTCAAAGTGTTTTCATGCCTAAAGTAAATGAAAGCATAGAACAGACTCACACAGAAGAGCAAGGGGCGTCCCCTGGTGGTATGGTTTGCGTATAGGGAGGATCGGCTCTTTAATGTTTTTGCCACCCTTTATAGAAAGATTCAAAATAAGGGAGAAATGCAGGAAAATAGCTTTATGGGATGATAGTAGGATAGAATTGTAAAATACGAGAGAATCCCGGGAAAATGGGAGGGTTGACAGGTATGGCATATAAATATGGATATGACTGAATTTAATTCACTAAAGGTGAAGATGAAGTAGTACCTGAATTTCGTGATTGACCAATTAAAATCAAGTATTCCAGAGAACCATGTAATTATGATTAATAATGAATTTTTTATGTCAATTAATAGAATACATAGCATACACAACATTTTGTGAATACCTATAAAGCAGCTAAATTAATCTTGTGGTATCTGCACTTTGTTGTAGCAATTAATTTTCAGAATTACCTTAGTATGGACAGTTTTTCATTATTACCTTATTAATTATATCTGTGTCATCTTTTATGTCAAATCCTCATTACCAATTCCTTCATCAATCTACCAATTACTACAGCAATGCATAATCAACCAAATGTGAGGTGCTGCTCATAGACACACGTGTATTTAAAAACAGCTAATGTAAGTAGCACACTATGTAAAGTATATTGCTAAATAATTCATTTTGTCTTTAATATTGCAACAAAGATAATAAATATCGTTATGGCAAAACGCATATAGAGCAGGGGTGTCCAAACTAGGTACTGGAGGGCCGGTGTCCTGCTGAGTTTACCCCCAACTTCCTTCAACACACCTGCCAGGAAGTTTCTAGTATATCTAGTAGAGCTTGATAAGCTGGTTCAGGTGTGTTTGACTAAGGTTGGAGCTACAGTAAACTCTCCAGGACACCGGCCCTCCAGGACCGAGTTTGGACACCCCTAATATAGAGGTGTTTTGGAAATGCCACATTTTAATCCAGCAAAAATAGACAAGTTATTTCAAAAACATTCTTGTTGTAATCACTAAAGCTGTCTAGATTGTGAAATGAGTCTTTTTGTTACATTGATTAAGCATTTCATTGTTCAGAATTTATTGTCAAGCATCTGATTGGTTACTGAGCTCAACAGAAAGTGCGGGATTGGCTTTAATGCCCAAAACAATGTATAAAAACAGATTCAATGCAATGTGGGATGAGCTAAATCTAACAGAAAAACTGACAAGTTCATTCATTTGCCCTAAATACGCCAGTTGTAACAGATTGAGTCGTTGTGGAGCAATATTTTGGTCTGCTTACCTTAAATTTTTAGCCATTTATATTCATTGCTGGCATTAATTTCAGACTCTTCTTCCATCTCCAGACTCTTTAGGATGAAGGAAATGCAATCATTCTTCTCTCCACCACAGGAACCACTAAGAAAACTAAAGCATTGAGACACTGAACTGTGTAATCCCTCCATTCACTCCTGCAGGTTTCCAACGCCTCCTTTTTGCGTCTCTCTTTCTTTCGCTTTTGTCCCCTGAGCGCCTCCGCACTTCTATCAGCTTCCTTCGTTCATTCGTTTTAAGCAAGCGATCTACCTTAATTGAAAATGGGAACGAACACACCATTGATAAAAAGAATAATTGACATGGTTACACTGTGCTGGTAAGCCTTTAATTCAATAATATGGCAGATTAAGGGGTTGGATTCTACCTTCTCTGGAAGGCCTCCCAATGGGGAACGGTTCCACTTGGCCGGAAAACTATTATAGGAATGAACACGAACGCACACACACACACAAAGCAGCTGAGTCAAATGGAGCAACTCACTAACACACACTGAACTGGGAAGTATCATTACCTCCAAACAAATCTACTTATTCAACCCCAGAAAAGACAACACAGTGATGATAGTCACGCTTTTCCTGCCAAAAGTTAAATGCTTAATTACCAGTAAACAGATGGCCAGCACGCATCCAAATCTGAGGAAAATCAGCTGCCGCATGGAAAACACATCGATATATACGTGTCTGAATGCAGCACAGAAAGAATGCAGCATGCTTGCCAAACTCTCAACCTGCTTCACAGGCTATCATGCATTTGTTATGTATGATAATGTGCACATTTGATGGTTTTGTTAGCTGATTATTATATTTAAGGACAGCAAATCTCCTAATTATGTTTTTCCTATTCATTTTTAGAGGAAAATGTATAATAACAAGGTGTAATCAGGGGCGGACTTAACCAATAAGCAAGCCATGCAGCTGCTTAGGGCCCGGGGAATTAGTGGGGCCTGACCAATGCCAAAAAGTTTATATTAATCACATAGCTCTTTTATACATTGTCTGTCACATGTTGTAAAATTTGTCTATAACTGTTACGATTATTACTACGTTACGTTATTACTTCTTTTCAAAACCAAGGGCCCCCATGACTAATGGAAAGTTCCTTCCGTACTGCACATGCGTGAGGTGTAAGCGCTTTAATCAAAGACACTGCTAGCCAGTGTTGCCAACTTAGTGACTTTTCAGACCCCCGTAGTGCCAAATTGTCAAAAAAGCGACTAGCGAATGTTTTTAGGTGTTACTGGAGATTTTTAGACACTCTCAAGTGTCCGTGCTGTTCCTAACGTTACTCTTCACGACAAGCTGTCGGTCTCCCCCCAGCCTCAGAGCACTCAAAGACGGCACAGTGCCACACAGCTGTCTCTCACAGCTGCAGCATTGAGAGCAGATCATTCCTCTGCATATCGACGACAAATATTTTAGCACCGCGAACATGAGGTATTTCCATGGTACAGTCAAACCGATCTGCTTCTCCTCTGTTTTAAATGTAATAATTTAAATGAACCATTTATTATTTTCTTGCTGTTGTTCACAATCACAGAGATTTTAGTGACATCAGTCGGTCAGCGATCAGAGTAGAGGTACAGTAGGTAGAGTGTGCAAGAGTGAGAATTTTGAGAACATTTGGGAAAAAAAGTAGAATGGTAGGTTGGGTCAAGTCTGGACTGGGGCTGGGGCAGAGAATCTAAATTCTAACTTTGCAATGCAGCGAACTGTGAAACTTGTCACACAAGCTTGCATTTCCAATCTGTCGCATTCGCATGCGTATAAATGGAAGTCAATGGAAGTAAAGTGCAGTGTGAGTAGGGCTGTGCGATATGGGCAAAAAAAACTATCACGATTTTCAGACTGAAATCTGTTTTTAAAGTGAGAATCTGAAACATATTTCAAAATGAAAACTATTTTTCATGTTTCTTTATCAAAGACCTGTAACGTGTCTCAAAAACAGACATAAAACAAACAAAAAAATTAAATAAAAAAAAAAATCACCTCTAGAACAGACCTATGGCACAATAAATAAAGACTACTGTGTGTGTGTGTGTATGTGTGTTTGCGCACACTATCAAACTCAAGGCTCCGATGTTCTGCTTGACCAAATATCAGAAGTAGTTGCGTGTGTGTCTGCAGATTTGTTTTGACATGCATAAGTCATAGACCTCTTTGTGATGCTGCCGTGAAATAGGCCGTTCACATATCGCGTCTTTTGCGCATACAAGTTCGTTATTTTCAATGGAGGCGTGCAGATTGCATGCGCGCGTATTCCAGGCACATCTTGTTGAAAGGCATCAGAAGGAGACTGCGGCTCTGTTTAAGATGCAGAGAGGTCAGAGGTCTGGACAAACACTGATAAACACACTGACCACATCTCTTTTCGGACAAACTTAAAATTGAACTTTTCTGAAAGCCGCACCGCGAGTCACGTAACAAGAGCTGACTGATCAGCTTCATGCTTTGCATGGAATACACACATTCCAGTAACGTCATTCGCGCCGCCTCGTTTGCGCGTATCGAATAAAGCGGCACGAGTAATTAGTTTGCGCAATTGACGCGCTTAACGCGCGTATCGCATGTTTCGCACAAATCACTCAAGTTCGAAAATCTGAACTTCAGAGAACATTCGCGCCGCGTTAACTAATCAGGAGCTTGCTCTTGTGGGGGTGTGATAATGACGTAGCGCCTGTTGTTGGTATGCCGGGGGAAAATCCTCCTGCCGACACAGACAACAGTTCATCAAACTGGGCTTGGCTCAGTCAGAAGCACCGCTGAAAGTCTCCATCCTCCAGGTATAGTTTCTGGAGGAGTTTATGAGCTCACAGAGCTGGGTGTACCTCTGAACGGATCTAGTGGACTCAGACATGGCTCCAAACGAATCAACTGTTTTTCAGCCTTCATAAAGCACATAAACACAGCTATTCTCTCAATAAAATCCATGTTAGCCATTTAGCATTGAAGCTAGGGTCACCGGGCAGACAGAAGCCCTGCCCATGATGCAAATCCACGTTTATTGGGAAGTAAATTTGACGCGAGAATGAAACAGTTTGAGTAAAATCTAAATGTTTACTCGTCTATTTATGCGTGAATAGTGTGATTTATCCGTGCTTGCTGCGTCTGGTGTGAACACAGCATAAGCCTCATAATTAGGTTTTCCCTTAACTTTAAGAGGAACATGTATATTAACAAAATGTAATGTGTATTTACTATTATTTATTTTACTAAATATTACTTATTCCTTTATATACATGATATTAATTTATATATATTATATTATTTTACTTGAACTATTATGCAGAACATGTAATTGTTAATATTTAATATATTGCAATTGTTACTATACGATTACTACTACTAATATTAAATAAATAATGAATTAGTCAAAGTCAGCGTTATTGTCAATTCAACCACATGTACAGAACATACAGAAAATCGAAATTGCGTTACTCTCGGACCCTAGGTGCTTAACATATAATATTAATACAAAAATTTTAAAAAGAAATTACAATAAATACAATTACACATATAATATAATCTAAAAATAACAGTACAACAACACAATTACACCTAAGGGCACATGGCAAAGAGTGCAAACCATGAGTTGTGCAGATGCAAAACAGTACATAGTGCAAAAGGTACAGTATAGTATGCTGTGCTTAGTAATTACTACCAATTAATAATAGAAAATAATCAATAAATATATTTATATTAATAACCTACTAATAATAACAAACCATTAGATTTTACTATCTATATTTTCAGACTTATTGAGCTTTGATAATTAAATCTATATAATAATCTATATAGTTTGTGATCATTTAATGAATGAGAATTAAATGTGCTTCAAACTATTTATTGCAATATGCTGAACAAAACCTCCCAAGTCTCTGAAAAGTATCAGTACAATATATGTATCTGTGACATCGTTAGTCTGAAAAATGCTTTAAACAATCCATTCTCCACATTTGTAGGTCATGTGATTAAAAGTTGGGAGAACAAAGCAGTCTGAGCATTCTAATTGCATGCATTAACATGTTCATTTCAACATCCACCGCAATTGGGGACCTAAAATATTCAGAGGGACTTCAAGGCATGCATATTAATAAAGCGCAGTGAAGAATGAGCTGTTTTTAAATGGTATTAGTTAAATGTGCAGTAAATGGACTTGTGAAGGACACATTGCTGTAGAGTCTTTCACAGTGTGATTGAGGCCATTGTGACAGACACTCACCTCAGTGTTCAGCTCCGCCTTCACTAGTCTTTATCTCAGTGGGCGGGAGGAATCCGACACTCACATTTGCAAAGGGGGTGTGGCTTCCCTGTTCCCGCCCAACCTATCAGGCAGTCGCGTTGACATGAGACTGGGGATTAGTATTCGCGAGGCATCAGAAGGAGACTGCGGCTCTGTGTTTAAGAAGCAGAGAGGCCAGAGGTCTGGATAAACACTGATAAACACACTGACCACATGTAACCTAGAGACAGCGAGAGAAACACAACGGTTAGCAGCTCAAAGCGTATAATCAGAGGAGAACAGAGGAAGCGGAGAAGAAAGGCAAGAACAAGGAGATGGTAGGTGAATGACATATTTAAAAAGAAAAACACCTCATAGGGGCGCTTCTTAGAAAAATTAGCATATTATTTTGCTGTATCCCTTTGACTTTGTGAAGAAAATGTGAAAACGTTTGACTTCACAGATTAGAGTGTAAAACTCAATAACTTTTGAAGATACAGCATGAGGTGTTTCAAAAATATCTCTCAGAAAAGCATCAGTAAAGCAGCTAGAGATGAGTGATTAATCCAAATGGAATCGCAAATGCTACCGAGAGTTATCTTGTCAGGGTAACACAGTTGCATGATTAGCAGTAAATCTCTTCTTAAGGCCAGAGGGCGCTCTTACGTGGAAAGTACAAATGGCTCGTTTCCACTGACTGGTACAGTACGCTACGGGTCGGTACGGGTCACCTTTTTCAGGCTTACGTTTCCACTCCTAAAAGGGTACCAATGGTACTCTTTTGGTGGGCGTGGTGTACGACAGAAATTTGCAGTCAACGTCATTTTCGCTCGAGAAAATGTCCACAGTAAATCTGTACGGGTCACTCACATATCATATGAGAAGCACTTCTCACAAAACAGATGCTTTATACACATAAATACTTCTGTAGAAATGTTTATTACTGACCTTTCCATGAACATGAGTTGATTATAACTGCAGATCAATGACAGTGCGAAATAGCCTACTGTAACGTCTGTAATTATATAAAATAAATAAATAAATGCAACATATATGAACACATACAGACCATTACAGTCTCCAATATGTTACCAATTACAGACAAACTACACACAGCATACATTTAGTCCTTATTTAAGTTCAAAACAACACTAAATATAGCCCAGTCAGTGCAAACCTCTCATGATTAAATGTGTCTTTAATCTTCAGCAGCACGTGTAGCCTCTTGTTGGAGAATAATTCCATCATTCCGAGTTCATAATAGTCCAAAAGGTGATGATAATAGTTAAACATGGCAGTTTGTTCACGTTTGCTGAAAAAATAATGTGCTCCTTTTTTTCCGGCTTCTCCTTTGTTTTTTCGCGTCACTCTCGCGTTTGTCAGTTTCTGACAGGATCAGGTTTCAAAAGAACGTCAATAATCAAGCGCACGTTATTATCATCAGCTCAAGAAGTTTGTTATTTCAAATATACAGTAGACACGCATGCGAGCGCAAGCAAGAAAGCGAAACCACTCGTGCTTCAGAATGGCTTGTAAAAAACTACGGGGCACAGGGTAAAATCTGCTCTTCTTTTTGGCTTTGTGGCTGTTCATCAAGACAATGACAAGGTTCGTTTGAGCCCGGGTCGACCATGGCTCATTATTATATGTATATATAATTACGTTGTAATCTCTTTCAGCTGTGTATTTAAATCATGGCGGCTTCTTTTTTTTCATTCTGGCTTGTTGCGTGAGCGAATGACGTATCTCTGTAAACCAATAGCGTTCAGCTGCACCTCTAGCTCCGCCTTTTGGTACCCTTTCTCGTGTTTGATACCCTTTCGAAAGGGTGCCGAAAAAGGGGTACGTAACGGTACGCCTTTTGACAGTGAAAACGGCCATAAAAGCGTACCGAACCGTACCGTACCACTCAATGGAAATGGGCCAAAATATGCAACAGAGAAGAAAAACAGAAAATCCCAGCCTAATATCAGAAGAGCAGCGTCCCAAATGGCACACTATGCACTTACAAACTCAACAGCATTGTATATGTATGTAGTGTCATCCCAAATGGAACACTAATGTTTTTTTTACCAAGCGGAAATTCAAACGGTTTCCCTGATGACGTTTGCCAAATTAGTGAAATAAATAACCAAACTACCAAATATTACCTGCGTAGGTTTTGTTTTCATTTTCCCTCTATGAGAGCGCAGCTGGACTCACATGTGGATTACAGTGCACGCGACATAATGCGTTTGTAAGGAACATTTTTTACCCGAGAGCTTTTCGCATCTGGAAATGATGAAATCCGGATTTGCCGCTTGTCTTCTTTTAAAAAGAGACTCAGTTCCAGTTTGATTGTCCTGTCGCTACAGATTTGGTAAGTGTGTGTGAGAGCAGTGCCCTTTGTTTGTTCATTCAGATGGCAGAGTTACTTCGTATCGTCAGCAGTGGTCTTTCAGTTTTTAAAGACATACCTCAGTCAAAATGATTTAGTTATTAAGTTTACAGTATGTTAATATCACTGCAATATTATAGTATACTATTATAGACTGAAAGATCTGCTGTAAATGCTTCTCTCCAAATGTAAACATGTAAACACAGCAATCAAACTATTCCCGTCGTGTAGGATTTTTGGCACATTCTGTGACAGGATAGTCTATACACACACGGCTTTCTGATGCTACATACCGAGTGCATCTACAGTAAGTTACCGAGAAATGCGAAGATTTTTTCTCCCATTCGCCGTGCGGTATCAAACATACCATTAAAACTCTCCAGCAGTTTCTCGCTTTCAATATATTGTTTGACACGAGCGACATGTAGGAAATGTTCCTGAATAAAAAGTGAAAGTGCCAAACTGCAGTTAAAGTCGACAAATTAATAATTTGGCAAGTAATTCGATTACTGATGTCCATGTAAACACAGTCACTGTCTTTCTCCCCTGCATCTGCGTGCCCAAACGGAAACTCCCATATTTGCAAATCCTTCCATCTTTCCCTCCCCCGACACTCCCACCTAAACAGAGCTGGACACGCCCACTTTCCTGACTTTTTCCAAACTAGAGGTGTGAAAACACCCTGCTGAGACCAGAGGGTTTCATGGCCCTTTAAGATCAAATTAAAACAAATGAAAGATTAATAGGTATAAACTCATTGGTCACCAATGAAGTCAAATCCAACAAACGTAAAAATGGACAAGTGAGACATTCCCTCCTTTTCAGAAACTATGAATAAATCCACACAAATGTAAAAGTACAATTAAAACAATACAATACACACAGCGTTGCCGCTTGATGTCCAAAGTAAAACACAATTCCTGAGGTAAAAAGCCAGTTAGAAGCCTGTCCAGACTGTAGGTGTTCAGTCTGAAACTACAGTTAATCCAGACCTGATCTGAGGTCTGCTGAAACTCAGCTTCTGTTGACCTGCTGTGTGTGCGCAGACAAACAAACTCTCTCCTCTGCTTCTGTGAGCTCTGAGATACACACACAAATCCTGAGATACTTACACATTATAGCTGAGAGCCTCCACCACACCATCATCTCCAGCCAGAGGACTGATTCTGGCTACAGCACTGATTTCAGTTAAGATAAAGCATGTCTGGACACACACACATAGACTTTTTTCTCTTATTGCACCTCATATTATCTGGCAGTGTTGGTTCAGGAGGGTTTTGGTTCTCCAGCAGGATCTGATTCTCTTCTCTCGCTCCTATCTGTTGGCTTAGTGATTTGTCTGAGACAGAAGCCCTCCAACTGTAAGTAAAAATAAATATGTAAGTATAAAAATACAAATCAGGAATCACTTTATCCCCACAATACCCGAGCAGACCCATCACCCCTCCGTCTGTCTGAGTGCGCTGTTTTATTTTTTCTTTCTTGATGTTGAACAGTAACAGGATATCAGAAAGTAATGTCAAGTGCTGAAAGAAGTTTGAGCTGATTCCTGAGGGGGTTTGGAGAACAACAGACCATCACTTCTGCGCTCTGAACAGAACATCTGTTTCATCTGAATTTGCCTTATAACAGATGTAGTTTCAAAAGGATTCTGGTGGCTTTCACAGACACTTTCATATTGTGTGTGGGTTTTTTTTTTATCTTACTAATATTGCTTTATAAATTAACAGCGGGTCTCATAATGATGTTTTTCCCTTAATTTCAAGAGGAAAATGTATAATAGCAAAATGTAATGTGCATTTATGATTATTAATTTTACAGCATAATACTGTACACTCACCGGCCACTTTATTAGGTACACCTGTCCAACATGGCAGCAACTCAATCCATTTTGGCATAAAGACATGGTCAAGAGCATCAGAATGGGGAAGAAAGGTGATTTAAGTGACTTTGAACATGGCATGGTTGTTAGTACCACACAGGCTGGTCTGAGTATTTCAGAAACTACTAATCTACTAGGATTTTCACGCACAACCATCTTTAGGGTTTACAGAGAATGTTCTGAAAAGGAGACACCGGGTGCCACTCTTGTCAGCTAAGAGCAGGCTCACCAAAATTAAACAATAGAAGATTGGAAAGAGCCTGGTCTAATGAGTCTCGACCTCTGCTGCGACATTCGGATGGTATGGTCAGAATTTGGCATCAACAACATGAAATCATGAATCCGTCCTGCCTTGAATCAATGGTTCAGGCTGCTGGTGGTGGTGTAATGGTGTGGGGATATTTTCTTAGCACACTTTGGGCCCATTAGTACCAATTGAGCACTGTGTCAACGCCACAGCCTACCTGAGTATTGTTGCTGACCATGTCCATCCCTTTATGACCACAGTGTACCCATCTTCTGATGGCTACTTCCAGCAGGATAACGCTCCATGTCATGAAGCCAGAATCATCTGAGACTGATTTCTTGAACAAGACAATGAGTTCACTGTACTCAAATGGCCTCCACAGTCACCAGAACTCAATCCAATAGAGCACATTTGGGAAGTGGTGGAACGGGAGATTTGCATCATTGATGTGCAGCTGACAAATCTGCAACTGCGTGATGCTATCATGTCAATATGGATCAACGTCTCCAGTACCTTGTTGAATATATGCCACGAAAGATTAAGGCAGTTCAGAAGGCAAATGGGGATCCAACCCGGTACTAGTAAGGTGTACCTAATAAAGTGGCCGGTGAGTATATATCAGACTGCAGTTTAATCACATACAAAAATGTAACATTTCAGCTGTGGAATCCTCATTTTACCAGATCAAGCCATATATAGATTTAATGTAGTCATCTCAACAGTTGTGAATAATGTATATCTGTCATATGATAATAGATTATTTTACATAAAGAACAGCTCATTCACCCTTTAGCAAAACCAGACTGAATAAAAAAAAACTATATTGTGAATCATAAATAATAGCAAGGACGTTCCGCTTACATGCATAGCACATAAATATTAATACCTCCTTATAAATGTGATATGATAAATTCATAGCGAGATGATAATCAGCGCTCCTACATTCCCTGCAGTTCATTGCCAAAGTCCAACATTTAGCAAATGACCCAGTTGCTCAAATCTCTGCTGTACATCTGTCATAAATAAGACACACAGCCATAAACAACATCAACTGCAGTCTCGGTGATAAGTGTGTGTGTGTTTGTTTACATGTGTTTGGGTGATCCTGCATGACTGTGTGACATCTCTGGACCTTAACCCAAGACTCATTTCAAGGCCAGATGAGATATGTCTGTGAATGTCAGCGGAAATCATCTTATGTGAGCTTTGTGTTTGTAAATGTTTGTTCGATCTGTGTGTGTTTGTGTGTGCATGACTTCTACAGGATGATGACAGCTCTAGATATGCTTGTCTGCACATACACGCACACATACACACAGCCTCAGGACAGACTGACCATATGTACAGTAATGTCACTCGACAAGATGTGTTTTTGGGCAGATGAGGGGCGGTCAGGTCTGCTCAATTAGGTTGAGAGACTCGTAAACAACTCCTCTTGCCTTCCTGGGAGAGCAAACACACACTTTTACATGTTTTATATTCCCACAGATACTGTACAAACTGTATATAAAACACTGCAAACATTCTACATTTACACATTACAAACAGATGAGTACATTTTACTTTAAAAAAAAAAAGAGTAAATCCATTGCCGTGCAACTATATTGAAAATATGTGCATAATTATAAAAATTAAGTTAAATTCAAAAGGTTTATTTATTTATTTATTTATTTATTTTGAGTTTAGAGTAACAGGATTATTCACTTTGTTTAAATTAAAATAATGAATTGCGTTTTACACTACTTGATTATATATATAATGTACGAAATGTTTTCTTCAAACGAAACCCCCCACCCCAAAAAAAGTCCCCACAAGGTCCAAAAAGATGAAAACCAGGACAACAATTTAATAAGTATGCAAAATATCTTTAAAAATATTATATATAACTAAGAGGAGGGAAATTAGAACATTTCTTAAATTAGATTTAGAATTTCATTATATTTGAATGATGATAAAATATTGGCAAAAATTAATCGCAATTAATTGCATCCAAAATAAAAGTTTGTTTTGACCAGAGGTGGGCAAAGTATCAAAAATCTATACTCAAGTAAACGTGGAAATCTTTACTCAAGTAAAAGTGGAAATCTTTACTCAAGTAAAAGTAATAATCTTAAAATTTACACACACACACACACACAAAATAATTCGCCCTCCTGTTAATTTAGTTCTTTTTCAAATATTTCCCAAATGACATTTAACAGAGTGGAGATTTTTTCAGTATTTTCTATAATATATATTTCTTCTGGAGCAAGTCTTACTTGTTTTATTTTGGCTAGAATAAAAAAAATATTTTAAGGTCAATAACATTAGCATATAATAACATATTTTTTTCAATTGTCTAAAGAACAAACCGTCATTATACAATGACTTGCCTAAATACCCTAACTTGCCTAATTAACCTAGTTAAGCCTTTAAATGTCACTTTAAGCTGTATAATAGCATCTTGAAAAATATCTGGTAAAATATTATTTACTGTCATCATGGCAAAGATAAAAGGAAATCAGTTATTAGAAATGAGATATTAAAACTATTATTTTAATAAATTTAAACTATGTTTAGAAATGTGTTAAAAAATCTTTCTGTTAAACAGAAATTGGGGACAAATATGTAGGGGACTAATATATATATATATATATATATACCATTTCTACATTAAAGATAATATTAAAATGCTATTCCATTAAACAGCAGTTCCTTTAGTTATCCTAGATACCATTAATATGGTTCAAATTGGGATAATTATGACACTTACCATTACGAAGTACATGAAACCACTACTGAGTGAAAACATAGACTGAACTTGAGGCCGTGGGTCACCTGGTCTGATAAACTCACTGCAGAGACAGCGTGACCGTCCTTCTCAGAACCGAAATGATGGCATGTGATAAACTCGCACGTTTTCTTCAACTTCAGCCATCATTCATTCCAACACAGGCGAGCGCACGCTCTAATGCCGAGTTCAGACTCGCAGACAGGTTTTGAGAAATCGCCGTCAAATGTCTGAAATCACATGGGGAAATGGGTAAAAGGACACATCTTTACTCAAATAAATGTAATAATGTAAATGTAATTCGTTACTACCCACCTCTGGTTTTGACATAATATTTGTACTAACCCAAATTTTTATCAAGTTTTGTTTGTATGTGTGTATCACATATACATAATAAATATATATATTACACACACATAGGTTCTGTCAAAGCAAACTTTTTTTTTGGATAAGATTAATTTTTGCCCAGCACTATATAGAGTGGGTGACAGTTCAATATGATCATTACTTCTGCGTCGAGTGATCGCTGTGACCCACAGCGCCTGCCTTACGTGTAGTCGTGCATTTATACTTCTGCATGCTGTTTGTGTTGCTCTGCAATAACACTTCTGAAACGCTAGCTGGCAGTAGGTTTTTATGTTGCTCTATGACAAGTTTCTTCACGGGTGTTTTATTATTTCTGAACGCTACCTAAAATCAGTGGTTTCCAAAGTGCCTTTAGTGGTTCCTAAAAAGCCTTTAGTCACGCCGTTGCGTCACATGGGGCGGTAATGGTCATATTGAACTGTCACCCACTGTATGTAGTGCCGGGCAAAAAGTGGTTTGCTTGGTGATTTCCAAAAATCTAATTAATTTTATTAAATTGCTATTTTGGGGGTCGTGGGCTAAAAAGTTTGGGAACCCCTGCTTTAAATGTATAAGTAGCTCAAACTCGCTCATTCAGAGGCGAGCCGGTGTACATGCAACTTTAATCATAAAGTAAACACTAAACAAATGTTTCCGTTTCCAAGGGAGCTTCACCTTGACGGGACTCAACACTTGTAAACAATCGCTCCATTTGGCTCGCGGCTCTCAGCACCGCTGACACTCGTCACAGCTACCAAGCGAACCAATCACAAAGCATGCGCTACACGTTGTTGCGACTTGTAGGTACATTTTTTAAGAGGTGTAGCATCGCTGTCAGCCACGGCGAGGGCTATGTGTCCGTGCAAAGGCTGCGCAGGAGCAAACACATGCACTTGACGCAGAAGTATAAATCATCCTTAAGGGATTTTAGGTCTAACATCAGTATGTGACTATGCCACCAGGGGGATGCGAATAAACAGAAATAAACCACTGTAATTACCCTGCGTCTTGTAAATGAAGATGAAATAACAAAACAAAGCATTATAATTCCTTCATTAATCATTAAAAACTTGTTACAAGCTTTATTATCACTGTAAACTTGTTAAGTGTAATACATAAACATTTGAAAAAAGAGAGAGATACATAATGCAACAAATACAATAAAAGTCCTGCCTATTCAAATTAAAAATTGATCTCAAAATTAAGACACTTTCCACATTAAAAATAATAAGACATTTAGAAATGTCAAAAAAAAAAAAATTATGCGTTAAAAAAATGCTGTGTTTTGCTTATTGACTATCAAAACATGCACAAAGTAATATTTGATTATAAGTTTATTATTAGCCATGGATTAGACAGTAATGTTACACCACTAGACTTCTTACATCTTGCACACACGAGGACCTTTTCTTTATAAACTCTCCAACATCATCACGTGTTTCAGGCCACTAAAAAAGGTGTGGGATGCTCTGTTCAAACAGGGATGCTAATGAAACTCAATAGCATGATAGAAACAAGAATGAGGATTTCAGTGGCCGCACACACATTTACAGCACACCGCAGAATCGTAAAAGCAGCGTAAAACCATTTTTATAGGGACAAAAAGAAACTTATTGAGTGACAGAGTGACAATTAGTCACTATTGCTGCACGGCTCAAAATAAAAGAACACTTGTAATCCAAAACGACGTGAAATTGTCAACGGCTCATGAAGACACTTCCTCCCAAACTGGAGCAGCTTTGTTCTTTTCGCGAGCGCTGCTGAAATGAATCGTTCATTAGTCGGAGCTGAATTCCACCCCCCATTAGCGCCTACTATATTAAGTTTGTTTTGACTTCCTTTTATATTCTCACCAATCACTCGCTCTGCATTTCCTGACAGTATTCATCCTCTCTGTGTCTCCATCATCATCATCATCATCACTGAAAATTAGACACTTTTTATTAACTTCTCCGAGACAAAGGATTCTCTTAAAAAACGTGAATCTCATGAATGTCAAAAATTAACATAACCAGCCTTTTTTATTACTTTCATTTAAATTGATAGTTTTTACAAAGTCAATCAGATTTTGTTTTTCATTAATTAGGTTGATTAATTGTTCTTCAGAGTAAATCATGTTTATTAACACAATGGCTACGTGTACATGGACATCATTATTTGCCTTAATCTGATTAAGACTATAATATGATTAAGGTGTTTACATGAGTTGCATTTTGAATGTTTCTTTCATGATCTCATTTTACATGTTATAGCCAGCCTGATCTCACGAGGAAATGTAAGTATTTACGTTTTGTCAGTTTAGTGACTAATTCGTACGAGTTCAGTCGTAGGAAAATGTACGATTTTAAAAAGGAGGCGTGGCACCTAACCTAACCCCACCCCTAACCCCAACCATCATTGGGTGATGAGCAAATCGTACTAATTTGTACGAATTAGATCGTACAAATTCATACGAATTAGCCACTAAATCAAACAGTTACGAATTGCTGTGAGATTGCGTTGGTTATAGCACATAATTCGATTAACGTCATTGCGTGAGTTTTATGTAAGGTTGGATGTTTCATTTTTAATTTGTCGACTTTAACTGCAGTTTGGCACTTTCACTTTCATTCAGGAACATTTTATGCAGGCCCGCCGTGAGAAACTGAGGGATTGGATGAGAGTATGAACTGCTGGAAGAGTTCTTTTAATGGAATTTGATACCGCACACCGTATGGTGGAAAAAACCTCTGCATTTCACAATACATGTGTCTGTGGTCCTTTACTGACTCAGTAGGTGCAGAGAATAGTGTCAAACAGCCATGTGTGTATGGAATATCCTATCACAAAATGCAGTAGGGTTGGGTACCGAAATCCAGTGCCATAATATTCCATACACACATACCATACCTTTGTAACTGGTATGCACCGGACCAAATCAGCATATGAATTTGGGTGCCAAATTCCGGTGCCACTGGTGCTGCGACAAGAACGTAAAGCAGGTCGCACACCAGAAGCGCCGCTTGCCGACGCACAGCGTCGCACCACGCAGCACCATGCTTTTCAGAATTCTAAACATAGGTTTCTATCAGGGTACACACACCGGCTCCGCAAGTCGGCGGCTGTCCGCGGCCCCCAGCCACGACTCAGTACACTGTTCATATTTCTGCCGCGCCACAGAGCGCCAACTGAATAGTTTCATTTTAAATAACATGCGAAAGCACGCGTCTGGTGTGCGATACTTTGCGCGCCCTGCCGTGGCTCTGAGCGGCGCATCCGGTGTGTGACACCCTTAAGAAGCATCAAGGGGTGCATCAAAGGCACACATAAGTACGCGTTGTGTCATACCATCTCTAAATATTTCATTCTTTACAGCTTTATATTACAGCTTTATATTACAGCTTTATATTACAGCTTTGAGGGATACGGATGTCAGCGATGTCAGGCGTTTGTTCTTGTTGCTTATAGAAGGCAAAGCGCGCTGTACGGCGCATGCGGTGAGCGACTCCCTTCATCAACACGCATGATCGCATTCATCTAATTTGCTTAAACTAAGCATTCTAAAGTATGGCTATATTTTACAAGCAAGGATTCTGACACACCAACGTGCAGCAGATGCTTTACAAAAGTTGCGTGTAAGAGAGGAAACACGTCGAACTTATGAAATGTAAGGCCTCATGGAATCAACTTAAAGGTAAGGAATGGACTGTCTTTGACAGCTTGTGACATCATCTTGCACTTTCAGTGAGTACGTTTACATGGACACCAATACTCTGATTTTAATATGACTAAGACAATACTCTGATCAAGAATCTACCACGTAAACAGCGATTTTTGATTATCTTAAAGGACCACAGACACAAACTGTGGAGGAAACATTTATAGGCTGGGGACGCAATGACGTTGATGGATCTATGTGCTATAACATGTAACTGGGAATCATGAATGTAACATTCAAAAAGCAACTCATGTAAACACCTGAATCATATTACTGTCTTATTCAGATTAAAGCAAATCATTAGATCACTGATGTCCATGTAAAAGTAGTCACAAGCCCCAAACCCAGAAAAAAGGTGTTCCCTGATTTTGATGACAGCCTTTCCACAGGCTAGTAGTAAGCTAATGTAATGTTAATAGCATAATGCAAATCTTGCATTCATGCTAACAAACAAATGATCAAAAGAAATATATTAATGCAATTCAAATCTATAAAATATGAATAGATGTTTACTTTAAACTTACTATATATATATATATATATATATATATATATATATATATATATATATATATATATATATATATATATATATATATATATAGTTCAATTATAATGATTAAATTTATTTATATTTTTTGTCAAATAATTTTGTGGCTAAAAAGTATCGGTTCAGGCACCGTTTTGGCACTGGTACTGTTTTAAAAGAATCGATTTAGCACCGGTATCGAAATAATCCCAAATGATACCTAACTCTAAAATGCAGCAAAAAATCCTACATGACAGTAATAGTTCGATTAAGGTGTTTAGATGTCTGTACTGCACTTCAATAATGTGTCTAAAATCGTCATACTCCATACGTCTTGTTTCAATTTTTGTTTAGTTTGATTATGATTTCAGTCAGAATCAAGGTAATCGCTGTTTACATGGTAGAATCTTAATCAGAGTATTGTCTTAATCATCGTATTAAATTTGGAGTATAGGTGTCATGTAAAACGTACTTAATGACGAATTGAAATACAAGTTGACCAATATCATATTGATTGAGACAATCATACTCCCAAACAGAACCCAAATTTAAATATATTTTAGAAATATTACTCCACACTAAAACGACTGAAAATGCTTTCGGTTTGTTTTCGTTTCATTTTTTTTTGCATCACATGAATAAAATGCATCCTCATTTTCAAAAGCCTTCACTTTCACAGTCCACACTGCAATGTATAATTTAATTTTTAATTTTCATCCACTTTGGACTGCGTTTTCTAAAATATTAATTTTTGTTTCCTAAACACGCTGACTAGAACTTCTATGTTAAGCTGCTTTGACACAATCTACATTGTAAAAGCGCTATAGAAATAAACATGAATTCAATTGTGTCACTAGCTATGTTTCCATCCAAGGATTTGAATTACCTTCATGCGCAAAACAAGAATATTGCATAAAAGATGTGCAAATAAAGCAATGTTTATATCCAATGAGTCAAAGAGAACAAAATTCCTGATTAACTGGCACCAAATATCAAATTAAAAACAGAATTTGCTGCAGTAGGAGAAGCTGTGTGAATCCTTTCTTTAACATAGGCTCATTCTGAAAACGTAGCCCTATACAGATTTCTGTATGTAGCCAGAAGTACGTATGGTTGCATTTCGTCTTTAAAATGAACGCTATGGGGTGGTATGACGCCATTCCTTTTCGTGCTTACCAGCTGACCGCTTACCTTCATATGGACGGCTTTCCCACTCTTACCAGTTTGTCCAGTTAGTTCGCCAAGTACATCAGCGGACTTCAGATGCAGGGAGAAGTTGACCATGATGACGGGGTTCGAGTCTGGTGAAGAACGGTTCCAGAAAGCAGGCAAGAAAAAAACAGAAGCCAAAACATAAAATAAACAAGTAAATAACAGGGTGAGAATGTGGTAAAATATGAAAATGTGGTAAAAATCAGGTGAGGGCTTTTTCTTTTCTGGATTGCTATTTTAAACTGTCAGTTTGGTTTAGGGAAGTGGGTGGGCGGGTCAACCTGTGCTTTTGAAAACACTGTCGGTTGGGTTTATGGAAGGAGGAGGGTGGGTCAGTCAATCGGTCAGTCAGTCAGTAAGCCAGCCAGTTGACAGCAGCCTCTGGTGGATTTACACAAGAACAGCAGGTACAAATGGCACTCGTGAGAGAAGTTTGAGATCTGAAAAAGCGTACACAGCGGCCTCTGGTGGATTCTCGAAAACAAAAACTGCAAAAAAAAAACAAAACAAAAAAAAAAACATACTTCCTGGGACGTATTTGGCGCTCTCCAGAAATGTATATAGCGGTACGTTTTTCAGAATGAGCCTGGGTTGCTTTTCTTTATTTAATAAATTACTTGTATCTCAGAAGACAATGCCCACATGCAATAAGCATGTGGTGGTGTTTAAAGACGCTTCTGACGGTTCTGGAGCTAATTCAATTCAATTAAATTCATCTTTATTTGTATAGCGCTTATACAATGTAGATTGTGTCAAAGCAGCTTCACATGGAAGATTATAGTGAATTGAAACAGTGTCAGTTCAGTTTTCAGAGAATTAATGATATAATAACACTAATACTAAACCGGTTAAGGCATTTTAGAATGACCAAAACAACATTTCAGATGTTTTACAATGTGCTCAGCCTGCTGGTTTGTCCATTCCCACACATTTTCAACATCACATGATCTCTTATAAACAAAATCACTTGACCTTTTTAATGCGCATACTGGAATTTGTTCGGTAAAAGTTTTTCCATCGTAGTTTATGTGTAGTTTATCCTACTCAGCTATGCACATGTTTTTTTATGCGCATTTTCAAAATGCACATAAAAATAGGTGGATGGAAACATAAAAAATGTGGGTTTTTAAACAAAAACAGTATTAGTGTGGACATGGCCTGAATGAGGTTGCTGAGTGATGATGTTTATCTTTTTCCCAAGCTGCTGTCACTTTAAGCCCATAACTTATTTCTTAATTCCTGCCCATCAAGTATTTCATACTGAGACTTTTATCATTATTAATGTAGATTGAGAAGCATTTAGGGAACGCTGGGCTTCCCAACTGTTTTTGTCAGCTGAACCCCTATGAGCTTAATAATTCACTTAAGAAGAAAACATCTTGATTGTGACAACATTATTACTTGCGCTGTTATTTCCTTGTCACATTTTAATTAACAAAACTCTGTATTAAAAACTATTTAATCACTTTTGTATTAGTTTTTATTAGCAGTTTGGGGAATTGAACTGAATTGAATGCATTTTACAGTCATGACAAACAAACTCCCAATTTAGCCCTCAACAATAATCTGCAAACCTGGTATTACTGTATGTCCAAACTAATGCTACAGTTAAAACAAAAATCCTACATTTTGAGGTCATTGATTAGTCCTATTTATTGTTATTCTAGTATACTGTAACATAATATTTAAGCATACTAAATGAGTTATGTATAATATGAAGCACAATATAAAAGAAAAAAGACTCAAATGCATATGTATACACATCATTAACAACTAGTTGTTTGGTTCAGTTCTGTGCATTACATAAAGATTGTATACACGTGAACATGTCACCATTTTTCTCAGAAAACATATTTCTAAAGGTGCTGTTGTCTTGAAATTTTCCCTGAATGTTGGTAACAACCAAAGAAATCCATTTATGCAAAGAAAACAAATATAATTAGTTTACAAATTAAGTTATGCATAATAAAATTAAATGACGCAGGGGAAAAGTATTGAACACATAAAGAAAGGGAGGTGTAAAGGCAGTGAAAGCCCAGACAGCAGTTGAAATCTATCAGTAGTTCTTCAGCAACCCTCTGCCCTTCATCATTGTAAAGTAATATTATCTGCCTCAGTCCAGCATTTACATTATCAGAATGATGAAGATGAAACCAGGGTGGACATTTCAGCAAGACAATGATCCAAATCACAGCCAAGCAAACTCTCAAGTGCTTTCAGAGAAAGAAAATCAAGCTGTAGAATGACCCAGCCACTCACCTGACTCGAATCCACTAAAATACAAATTAAAGATCAAATTTGATAGACGAGACCCACAGAACTATCAAGATTTTTACACTCTGTTGAAGTCTGTAAAAAACTTACACCTAAGCAATGCATGTGACTTCATTCTCCATATTAGGCTTTAAGCCTGCCATCACCAAATTAGCCTTTAGATAAAGTATTAAATACATTTCAGTAGTTCAGTACTTTCTCCTTGTGTCATTTTATTGTTACATATAACTAATTTTTCAGATTTTTTTATTTTTTTATGTTTGTATTTTTATCAAAATTTACAGCTCAATCAAAGTCAACAGCTCCTTTAGAAATAATATTCCCAGGAAAAAAACATGACGTGTTCAACACTTATTTTCCCCGCTGTAAGTCATTTCAGGAGAGTTCATTTAACTGTGAATATAAAAGCTAAATACATACTTATTTTTTACATGAAAATGCTAAATTTACTAGCAATTCCTAAGATAAAATTGTGTAAATGCCAACTTTTTTCAGTACAAACTATGAGAACAAAACTTGAATGATGCTTCCACCCAAAATGGTGCTTATATAAATAGAAACAAACAGTTAAATTCACTGCTGGAAATCAGGACCCGCATTTGTAAGAAAGAACACTGTCAAGTGGGGAAAAAATAACAAATATTAAAAAAGAACAGAGCGTATCGAACTTTAACACATCCATTTACAGTGAACAGAACAAATCCTGCTCAAAATGAGTCTGAAAGCAGCATTATTCAACTGCATTAATATTTCGCTACTAAAGGAACAAGTAAAATGATGCTCGGGGCTGTTTGTGAGCACCACTGACTGATGACTCACATTAATCTGCAAATCTATTTTTTCCCAACCAGTTCATTGAAATGACTTGCTAAAGTACACCATCTGGGTTTTAGCTACCCAACTGAATGAAATGAAGCAGACTGATCATACACTACTAGAAGAGAAAGAGAATAAGCTGGGTTTTACTATACTGCAATACAGTACAGACCTATAGCCAGTCTATTGAAAGGGGTGGTTCTTTTTACTCCTGAAATTGACCTTTTTGCAGTTATTCGCCTTGTTTTCTTTTCAATTATGATTTTTAAATCCTTTTAGTGACATTTTAAGCACTAATCTTTGCTGGATTAGCTTGATGGTGTTCATAACCACACTTTTTGATGCAACAAAAATATTTCCAACAGTTTTCTCAAAGTGCCTACCATACTGGTTTTACTACAAAGTGCTTATTTACATGTGTGCATTTAAACTAAGTAATTAATAAAAAATAATCAAATAGAAATAATGAGATTAGAATTTTGAATTAAAATTTTTGCAAAATGAAACATGAAAAACACTTATTTTTAAAATACAAATGAATTATTATCCATTTTAAAAAGAAAAAAAAAACAATTAAGCATTTGTAAAAACTAAAGGCAAATAACAAACTGGCCAGCTCATTTCCTCAGTCAGAATTTGAATAATTTACAATTAAATTTGTCTTAAAGCCTTCTTCTATTGGTTATTTTCACAGTTTATGAAGGCATACTGTCAAAAAGTGGACAAATAAGCTCATAATTGGGGTCAAATTCTTGGTCAGTGGGAGGTGGGTCTTCTGATACAAGGCAGGATGGACCCATGCGTTCATGTTGTTGATGCCAAATTCTGACCTTCCATGCGAATGTTGCAGCAGAAATAGAGACTCATCAGACCAGCCAACATTTTTCCAATCTTCTGTTGTCCAATTTTTGTGAGCCTGTGCAAATTGTAGCCTCAGTTTCCTGTTCTTAGCTGACAGGAGCGGCAACCAGTGTGGTCTTCTGCTGCTGTAGCCCATCCGCCTCAAGGTTGGACGTGTTGTGTGTCTTCTGCATACCTCAGTTGTAACAAGTGGTTATTTGAGTTACTGTTGCCTTTCTATCAGCTCCAACCAGTTTGGCCATTCTCCTCTGACCTCTGGCATCAACAAGGCATTTGCACCCACAGAACTGCTGTTCACTGGATATTTTCTCTTTTTCGGACCATTCTCTGTAAACCCTAGAGATGGTTGTGCGTGACAATCCCAGTAGATCAGCAATTTCTAAAATACTCAGACCAGCCCGTCTGGCACCAACAACCATGCCACTTTCAAAGTCACCTAAATCACCTTTCTTCCACCTTTCTGGTGCTCAGTTTAAACTGCAGCAGATCATCTTGACCATGTCTACATGCCTAAATGGATTGAGTTGCTGCCATGTGATTGGCTGATTAGAAATTTGCGTTAGTGAACAGTTGGAAAGAAGAACCTAATAAAGTGGCCGGTGAGTGTATATATCTTAAAAAAAAAAAAAACAACTCGTCTTCTGCTAGCTACTACATCAATTTAATATTTTAGTATTTAATATACTAAGACTTGATCAGTTACACCAGTGAATCACTAACTGAAGGCTGGCTCTTTCAGAAGACAATAACTATTGATGCGCACTTTGGAACTTTGCAGATCATTTACACTGACCTGCAGCTACAGTATATTACACAGTGCATCAAATGAGTCATTAGCATGAGGCCATGTAAACTGGATGAGCAAAGAAGTATTGTGTTAATATGGATTGCATGTACCACTGGACACAGGTAGCAATGTGTCTTTGTGCTTATACAGAGACTGAATCTCAGGCTAATTGCACTATGACTAACGAGAGAGGAGCAATTAGCTGTCCAACAAAGCCTGAACGGCAAAGCGATCTTTGATTCGCTGTCAATGCAACTGCTTTGCATCACTAGGAATATAATTAGCATACACGTTTCCTTCTCTTGTTTTTCCACCTCACCTTAGCATTGCGATCCAGGGGTAATTAGAAGCTCATTGTAGCATTAATTCCTCACCAGCGATCCTCTACTGAAGCATGAATGCTCATGCACGGGTGCGTGTCAGGATGTATACAACCTCTTAAAACATAAAACACTAAATGAGGTATTCCAGACTGCAAAGTAAGATCTGCTTAACTTGAGAAAATGTGAATACTACAGCCTTGAATGCAGAGATTATGTGCTGTAGTGAATACGACACGTTATGCATGTTCTAATGCCGGATAAAACCCTCGTAATAACCTTGTTGTGGCAAGCAATATTTGAAAAGCATCAACTATGCTGTAGTGCTGATAGTGCATTTACCAGAGACAGCTGAAAATACTCTCCTGTTACAAAGCAATGTTGACTGCCGTAGACATGTATGGTTATACATATTAATGAGGCAGATTTGTTTATTCATCTCTTGTTTTACATAAAGAAAGTGAGCGAGAGGATTTGGAAATGACACTCGAGGTTTATAAATTAGATCAGACATCTTTGAGACTTGTTTTTCTAAAACTAGCCCCATGGCCTGCTCTTTCCTCTCCATCTTAATTCCTCCTCATTAAGCAACTGTTTCTCTGTGCATGTTTGAGAAAGAAAGAAATCTGCAATGTGTGTTTTGATTTTATGTGTCTACTTTTGCTTTTGAGTGGCGTGTTGATCCTCTCTCTGTGCGTTTTCACTAATCCAAGGCTCTTGGCGAATTACGTCTGTTAAATATTAAAAGAGTATCTATAACTTTGGGGCAAGTGGAGGAGGTGCTGCTGTGATTTGATTTGCAGTTTGTCAAAGTGACTGTTATTTAGATGTCGGGGTGCCAAAACCGGTGGCAAACAACAGCTTCCGAGGACTCGTTTCATTCTCTGAACTGTTGCTCTGCTTCTGCTTGCAGGAATAAAACACAGCATGGCTTTCTTCTCCATGCTCTGCTAATGAGAAGTTTCTCTCTGCACTGCTTTTTTTATATGTCACTTTTCAGTTGTTTAATAAATATAATGCAGCAAGGCTACACAAGCGCCAAGATATTTCAAACTCTTCAGGTTTGTGTGGCTCTAATAGCGGTGACATGTTTTTCGCAGGGTGTAAACAACAGCATTCAGATGCCCTGTGTTAGAATGAATGTGGCTGGGAAATGAATCTTTGAAATGGAAACACTTCTGATTAAAGGCATAAGTGAGAGTTAGGCAAAAATAAAAATGCTCACCAATTCAATCTCTGTTGTTCTACGGAATACAAAATGATACGTTTTAAAGAATGTGCGTCTATTTCCATACAAACAAAAAAGACTGAGAAATAAAATCTTTGCTCTAGGGTCCTATGATTTCTGTCAGACAAAAAACACTGGTGGAAGTGAGTGTTTTATATGAGAAAACTATCGTCATCCCAGCGGGCACCTTCATGTCAAAACAACATCAATTTGAAGTTAAAACCTTGACGCCCATTTCACTTTCACACATTGGTACTCTTTTGACCACAAAAATAATGACAAAACATATTAAAAGTATTAAAAAGTACAAAAGTTATATTCATTTGCTTTTAGGTGACAAATCTAATCTGTTGGAGACTTCCAATTGTTTAATAAGGGGGGGGGGGGGGGGGGGGGGGGGGGGGGGGGGGGTGTGTCACCAAAATGGGGAAGTCCCAGATTAAAATGAGAAAATATGATACACCGGTGTTTTGGAATAGGTTGTTTTCATCTGTTTTATATTATTTACTTTTATTTTATTTATACTTGTCTCTTTTATTCCTGTTTATGTTAAGCACTTTGAATTGCCACTGTGTATGAAATGTCCTATATAAATAAACTTTCCTTCATCTAAAAGATTTAATTTCAAATTAACTTACACCAGATTTTGTATTCATACAATGCATGTAAACTACCTTGATGTCAAAATGACATCACATTGACGTCTAAGGGGTCGATCACCCCAAACGCGATTTTACGTTCCAAAAACGCGAGGCGCACCACACTGCCTTTTTTGTTGACAAGAAAAAAAAAAAGAAGTGCGGTGCGCTTTTTATGTCGCTTGGCAATGACTGAATCAGCTGCGTATTGTGCAAGAGTGTTGCTGTTGATATTAATATAATTTTAAATTTAATAATATTGTGATATTCAAAAGTCATACAGCTCCGAATAACTCAAAACAGCAACCACAAGTCTCTCCTCCATCTTCAAAAGTCTCCGTAGTTGTCTTGACAACACAAACATTGCCTCTGCTTTAATTTGATTGGAGAATGAAAAAGACGCGACTGACGTAACATGATTTTTCCAGTTTACTTTTTTCAACTGCGAGTGCACGGCGCGCAACAGCAAAAATGCGAGGCACAGCAGGCGGTTAAAATGTGAGGCGTGCAGGACGCATAAGCAGCATGCACAATGCTCACAGCTGGTAGTAAATAATTCAAAAAAGGTGGGACCGATCACCCAGAACTTGCTTTTTGCGTTGAGAGGAACATTTTTTGAATGCTTCACTAATGGCCGCAAGCATTTTGTGCTCTGCTTATGCGCGAGTCAAATCTGAGCAGAAAAGTGTGTTACATCAGTCGCGGCTTTTTCATTCTCCAATCAAATGAAAGCAGAGGCGGGGTTTTCATTGAGGTGCCTGCAGTGGCTGGCTGTGTTCAAAATCGTATACTTCCATACTATATAGTACTCTGAAATCAGTATGTGAGCAGAGTAGTATGTCTGAATTCATAGAATTTGAAAATCAGTATGTGAGAAGTACCAGGATGACCTACTACTTCCGGTGAGATTCTGAAGTACGCATCCCATGCATGCTGCGCTATCCCATGATGCCCTGTGAGAGAATTCATGAATAGGAGGGAGTGCAACTCACACGGGTAGGTCACATGATCAGGGCAAAATGTAGTATGTAAGATGTAGTATGTCCGAATTCCATTCATACTTCTCACATTCATACTGTACAGAATGTACTGAGTAGTTCGTTAAATTCAAATGCAGTACCTACTGAGTAGTAGGCGCTTTTGGACGCAGCCTTTGTGTTATCAAGACAACTACGGAGACTTTTGAAGATTGAAGATGTTTTGAAATATCCAGAGCTGTATGACCCACAAATTTAGAATTTTACAATATGATTAAATATTAAAATTATATTAATATCAACAGCAACACTCGAACACAATACCCAGCTGATTCAGTTGTTGTCTAGTGACATATAAAGCGCAGATCACTTCTTTTTTTCTTGTCAGCGAAAAAGGCAGTGTGGTGCGCCTCGCGTTTTTGAAACGTAAAATCGCATTCGGTGTGATCGGCTCCTAACACTAGTGTCAAAATACCATTACAGGACTGTCCAGTAATTGATTTTCGAAGGGTTTTTGGACGCCAATGTTAGATGTAAACTTGTCATAAATATCAAACATTAGATGTCTTGATGTCGTTTTGACCCCGCTGGGGTGAGCATACAGAAACTCAAGCCTCTCATCAATAACCTGTCAAAATCTGGTTAAATAGTAAAAATAAAAATCGTAAACGTGAGTGATCAGACCTACAAATTTCATGCACATCTTGTCAGGGTAGCACTAATAATCTACTAATAATAATCATATTATTAATCG
This sequence comes from Danio kyathit, assembly GCA_903798195.1. Taxonomy (NCBI): domain Eukaryota; kingdom Metazoa; phylum Chordata; class Actinopteri; order Cypriniformes; family Danionidae; genus Danio; species Danio kyathit. The sequence goes on along the minus strand of LR812529.1, from coordinate 36,527,077 downwards.
TTAGGGTGGCACGGTGGCTCTGTGGTTAGCACTGTCGCCACACAGCAAGAAGGTCACTGGTTTGAGTCCCAGCTGTGTCAGTTGGCATTTTCTGTGTTTGCATGTTCTCCCTGTGTTCGTGTGGGTTTCCTCTGGGTGCTCCGGTTTCCCCCAGAGTTCTAAGACATGTGCTATAGGTGAATTGGATTTGTGAATGTGAATGTGTGTGTAAATGAGTGTGTATGGGTTATTATTTCCAATACTGGGATTGCAGCTGGAAGAGCATCCACTGCGTAAAACATATGCTGGAATAGTTGGCAGTTCATTCTGCTGTGGCGACATCTGAAAAAGAGACTAAGCCGAAGGAAAATGAATAATAATAATCACTAATAATTTTTCATCTGGCAGAGGGATTTCTCGGCTGAAGTCATGAAGTGAGTTTGGAGTAAAAACATTATGTAATGTGGTATTGTCAAGTGCATTATTTACTCCAAACAGCTTTACTGAGAAGTGACACAAACCACAACTCGGTGGAGTATATGCTGATCCATCTGAAAGCATGTGCTGGAGGTTTACTAGAATTAACTTTACTGACAATAGGCATGGAAATCACCTTCGATTTATCTCCCAACCCTAAATGTTTCTACTGAGTCTCTCATTTGCAGCCGCTCATTCCCGAAAACTGTATTGACCATACTAAGAGATATATCTTAGTCACTTTTGATGAGTATGAAAAGTCTTTCATCAGTATTAACCGTGAACATGTCTTATGCAGAGGTTAAACGTGAGTTATTTAGACTAACATGATGAGTAGATTTAATATTAACCCATCCTATAAGATGTGCATGAGACAGCCAGCAGAAAACAGTGAGGTAATACAACCTTTTTTTTTTTTTTTTACAAGCTCTCTCATTCTCAGTTTAAAGCTTTAACACAGGGTCAAAGAGTCAACACTATTTCTTCTTCACATTACATCACACCGTCATCAGAGGACATGAAGAGAGAGAGAGAAGTGAAGGAAATGAGGGAGGAGAGAGCGAGACACGTACCTACATTCGACACCATGTTCAGAGACGCGTCCAGGCTTGCTTAACATGGTGCCAATTCATCCAAAAGAATATCCTGATCTGCTGGAACTAGAAGCAGACAGGATTTTTTCCTTTTCTGTCCTTCGCATTTCGTTTCTTGTCAGCATCTGTGATATAACCCTGGTGAGATCATTGGTACAAATAAAAACTGAGTGACATCAATATAGGCCACGCACACACTGCAGCTAAATCTAGCCTTTAGTGCTTAATCCAGTTCTCTTCACACACAGTTCTGTAATTTACTGAATTCAAAAAGACAATGAACAGCCCAAAATTTAGATAGCGATAATAACATTTACAAAAACTATATGTAGTGTGTTGAACAGATCAACACTAACAACATTAACAAAAAAAATACAGTAAATAAAGCCTAAAATGCAAATAATTTATATTATAAGGTGTATAAGAAGATATAATGATCTGCTAGGGGTTGTGACGAGATCTCGTAAGACTAAATCGCGATGAGATGGAGCATGAAGGTGAATTTAGCACTGAAGATTAGATGCAGGATTGGACTTGAACCGCAAATAAAGTGCTTTGCAGACACCTGTCAACCCGGGCTGACTCTGTGTTGCATAGCACTCATTTGCTCATGCGGGTGTGATGTAACCACTTTTTTCACCCAAGTTCAAAGGTTTCCACATCCAAAAGCAAAGGCTGCTACAACTGTTGCTACACAAATTAACCATGCGATGGAATAACACTTTAGATGTTTAAAGTCATAATCGTTGTGTAAACAAATTAAATCAAGACATGAAATATTCCTATCTTAGGCCCTGTTTACACTGCCAGTTAAATGTGACCCAATTCTGATTTTTTTTTCTCATATGTGAAACAGATCGGATCTGTTCTATGACCGTGTAAACACAAAAAAAGGCATGCATTCGGATATTCAGAGATCAGTTTTAGGCCTCCTTCATATGTGGAAATACAGTAAATCAGATATAAATCTATCATGTAAACAGGCAGATCTGATTTATTTAGGCATTCCATTTTGTACGTCATTAACTGTGTGACAATGTGGCATTTCTCTGCATAATAATTATTATTATATAGTTTAAATAAATATAGTTTAGATTTTTTATTATTCAAATGGCAAAACTCTGACTGAGGAAAGATGAATGTGCTGGCCAGTTCTTTGCCTGATAAATGACAAAAGGCTACAGTTTTTAAATGTAAAACTTTAACAGATTCCTATTTTTTTTTCCTAATGATATATGATGTAATACATTTGTATTAACAATAAAAGTATTTTTTCACATTTCTTTATTCTAAATCTTTAGGAAATATCTTTGGTACATTAAAAAGTGTGGTTATGAAGACCACCCGACAAGCTGATTGAGCTAAAAATAGAGCTTGAAATGACATTAAAATGCAAAATTTACATCTCACAATTAAATAGAAAATAATAACTGTAAAAAGGTCCACCCATTTCACCAGGCTGGCTACGGGTCTGTATAGTGTACGCCTGATTATGATTGACGTTATTCCAAGACCCTCATTGACTCATTAAATCTGAACGAAACGAACACAAGAAAGCCTTTTCTCATTTACAAAATATTCTTCTTTGTAGTATAAATACACTTAAACAGCTCTATTTCTCTCTCTCTCCGTTAAATGGTGCCAAATCAAAGTTTTCCAAAAGCGGAATTTTAGAGTTGCTAAATGAATAAATATTATAATAAATATGTAGTAAATAATAGAACTCAATCAGTGAAATGCAATCCAGTCAGAGAAGCAGGAATACACAAAAGTGTTGTTAGAATATTGAAATATTTACATTAAAATATTTACTTCAAGATCCTCTTCAGAAGTCAACTGGGCTTTGAAGAAAAAATAAAAATAAAAATCAAAGATTAGCAGTTTTGCGTTATAATGTAAGAAACGTTTCAGAAATGTATCTTGGCTAACTAGAAGAGGAAAAAAGCCGCTGGCCTAAGAGATAATTACATTTTCCCATTTTGTAACATTTAAAAGAACAAGGCAATTGACATGCTCCTAATTCCATAGCCCCGGTATTAAACAAGGCATTCGCCAACATTGATTGATTAATCACTTTACAACTGATGCGAGGTATTTATCATTGTAGATGATCTGCCATATTCATTCTTTGGCCTGGAACATGATCCCTGGACAGTTTAATTAAAATACGATATAATAATGTGGAACGATCCCCTTTACGCCACTAAATGAAGAACACAATGACAGCACGCTTTAGCGGAACAGTCATCTCTAGAGTTTATCAGGCAATTTTTGTTGTTGTTTCATGAGCGCTGATTGTTTGTATATTACCTTCATAGCCAAAAGTAATTGCCATGAAAAGTCTAAAATGAAGGAAACGGTTTGAAGAGATCTCGCGCAGTAATTAGAGAATGTGTTGTGACTGCTGGTGAGGGCAGGGACCTTCCCCATCATTAAAACACTCACAAACAGGATAATGAATCCCGGAAGAGTCTCCGCATGGCTCTGCCCGCCCCATCGCTGCCACTGCTGCCATGGAGATCAAAGGATGCCACTTTGTACTTGCTCTCTGCTCCAAACACACATCTTTCACTCATTCTCTCCAGCTTTTTAAATCATCATTATGCTTTTTTTTGGTAAAGTAGATTCATCAACAATAAATGGACTGGGATTTTTTTTTATTAACAAAACAACAATACATTTAAAGGGGTCATATAATGTCACTTTGCACAATGTAACCCAGCAAGCATTTTTTTATTTTTAAAAGATGTCTAATAGATGTCTAATAGACGACTAAACATAGTCATCTTGGCTAAAAACAAGGATAAACAAATTCCTAAACATATAAAGTCTGTTTAATCTGTCTAGACTAGTTTGGGGCTATTTTTAAACATCTATTAGATTTTCACTGACAGCCCAAGTTTAGCCTTGTTTTAGTCAAGCGGTCTATGTTTAGACGTCTATTAAACACAAAATTGTTTGCTAGGAAGTCTCTGAAATGTGTCTGTGAAGTTTCAGCCTAAAATACCTCAAAGATAATTTATTAACGTCAATTAGATACATACACTTTGTTACTTCTGGTGAGCAAAAACACAGTATGTGTGCGTGTGTGTAGATTTAAATGCAGATAATTCACTGTTCGCATGTTTCAACCAATCAGGGATTAACAAAACTGGATAATCTCATGCAGCCAAATTGTCAGAAGAGATCTTCAGCCCTTTTTTGGTTGAATATTGTTTTATACGTAGTAAATGTGCCTTTAGATGTTACCCTAAAGGGTCACGAAACACCAAAACACATTTTTGGAGATGTTGACAGTCATTAGGACACATATATTTAGCTAACAAGTGAAAATTGGTTGCTTTCGCATTGTTTAGAGCAAATTCGTTCTTCCGGTTTAAATTTATTTTATAAAATTATGTCACGGTGATGAGATCATTGTGTGTATTCCAGTGTGTAGACTGGATTTCTGTACCGGCTGATACAAAGTGATGTCATTGAGTTTTCAGCACATCTGTGGATTAATTCATGAGAAGTACTTGGTTTGAACCAATCAGCGCGCTCTATTGTGATTGAAATGCAACTTCATTGATATGCATGATATAGTTTGAAGACTCTTTTTACCTGTTACAGTGTTCCGAGAGACGCCACGTTGTGTTGCCAACCGTAATTCAAACTAGTAGTAGAAGAATTGTTCAGAGACATGGGTTGTCAGTGTTGTGTTTATAAATGTGACACAATGAAGGTTTTGTTTCCATTTCCCCATGATGGGAGCACAGCTTGCGTGTGGACACACATGTGTGGATTACTATGGAGTCAATCTAGGGCCATATATACTTGAAAAATAAAATAAAGTTTTGCAAACAAAAAATAAAGTATTGAGCAAAAAATAAATAAATAAATGCAAATCTCCAAAAATCAGTTTTGCTAACAAAAATAAAGAACTGCAAAGGGAAAATTAAGTTAAGACATAAAAATGAAATAAATAAATAAATAAATAAATAAAATAAATTAGCAATTTAAAAAATAATAAAAAGAAAATAAATAAAAAAAAAATTGTATATTTGTATATAAAAAATATATATATTTGCAAAACAGTTTTTATAGCAATGCCTTCACAAAACCTGTCCGGTAAATTGCAATGCTCATTTTGAATTGCTTTGTAGTCAACCGTGAGTTTGTGATGTTTTCACTTGGCACTTAATTTTTTTGCGCGTTTCACTTTGTGGCCCCGATTTGACCAGAGGGCGGATTTAAGGGAACTTGGGTGTTTACGGCGGGCCCAGACCTGCCTCCATTTAAGCAACATCATCAACTGCTTGCCAACTGCCATAAAACTTTGAAAGAAGCAGCAGCAGAAACATGGCTGAGCAGAGGCACACGAGAGAATAGTTTAATTTTATTTGTCTTCTTTCAAAGTTTTATGGCAGTTGGCAAGCAAATAATGATGTCGCTTAAATAGAGGCAGGTCTGGGCCTGCCGTAAACGCTCAAGTTTTGACTCCGCCCCCTTGTCAAATCAGGGCCACAAAGTGAAATGCTCAGAAACGTGAAGTGCAAAGTGAAAACAGAATCACAAACTCAGTTGACTAAAAAGCTAATCAAAATGAGCATTGCAATTGCTGATTGCTTTATTTTTGTTAGCAAAAATAAATTTTATTTCTCAAAAATTAATTCTCGCTTTGCAATTTTTGGAGATTTGCATTTATTTAATTATTGTTTTGCTCAATATTTTATTTTTTGTTTGCAAAACTATTATTTTGCAAGTATATATGGCCCTAGATTGACTCCATAGATTACAGTGGTCTGCTAACACGCGACAAAAATATGTTTGTAAGGAACTTTTTTTTTTTTTTTATCCGAGAGCTTTTTGAATCTGGAAATAGTGAAATCCGGATTTGCCACTCGTCTCTTTAAAAAATAGACGCGGTTCCAGTTGGTGTTGATTATCCTGACTCTACGGATTTGATAAGTGTGTGATGTTCTTTGTTTATGTTTTTTCAGATGGCAAAGTTAGTATCGTCAGTAGTACTCTTTCAGTTTTTAAAGACATACCTTAGTCAAAATGATTTAGTTACTAAGTTTACAGTAATATCTCAACAATATTATGGACTGAAAATCCTCCACATCCACACAGCTTTCAGATCTCCGAATCAGTCTATCTGCCCTACATCGGTGTTTGTGTTGCCGGTGTAAAAAAATAAGCTGTAGTGCACTTAATGAAACTCCCCTTTTCATGCCAACCCTTCCCTCTTTCTCCACTCCCACCTAAACAAAGCTGAACTCACCCACTTTCCTGACTTTTTTCAAACTAGAGGTGTGAAAACACCCTGCCTTTTAAAATAGTGTCAGAACATGATGTGTCCTGCATAAAGCATAAAGGCCAAGTGTTTCAAAAGAGGTAAACAAATAAACATTTTTTTTTTTTAAATATGTACTTAAAAAATAATTAATTAATTTTAATGTGATAAAAATCTATATTATTACTAAACTGGGTGCTGTCATGAAATGAGTTATTTCAAAGTTGTTTTGTAGATACTGTATGTGAAAGAGGATTCAATCGAGTGTGGATCAGTCTTCTCTTTTAGAAAGACAAACACAGTTCTTTTGTGGGCGATTTTGAGCTTTGTAACTTTTGCAGATCTAATACACAAACAAACTGCTACATAAAACAGAAAACACATCAATATAACCCCTTTAAAATGCAAAACCCTTAAAGTCTTTTCTGCAATACACTGTACATTATTATCCCAGCAAATACACCAATAGATCTGCACCAAAGACAACGCAACAAGCACACAATATCTTAAAAAATAAACACTCTTTACAGTTCAAAAGCTTACTGTAAACAAGTGAAATAGTGATCACACTTCCTCCAACTTCATCTCTCTTTCAATGTTCCTGTTTCTCCGCACCCTATAAATAAAGGCAAAGAAGCACATCAATTATACAAACAGAGCGAGAGCGTTAGCATGTAAGGCTGTTAACTGTCAGTTTCTTCCAGGACGTTGTGATGTTATGCTCTGTCTGTCATGCTGGCAGCACGTGGCGGCTCGCTGGCCTGGTTCCATCACATGCGCTCCGGGCATCGTCCTTCCTGCACATCATCATAGTGAGGTGACCTTGCAGAGTCAGGGCTTTCAGGCCAAAAAAAAAAACACCCTGAATTGCCCTACTAGCACCCCTAACTGGACAGAAACCCCTTCTCGTGGTCTGTATCCCGCGGGAAAATGATTATCTTTCTGTCAGGAAAAAGCATAGAAAAGGACAACCCCCCTCCTCCCCCCAACATCCAGCCTCAGACTTGAGCTTTGCTGACAGCCACTGACTCACACGGCGGACACAGTCCAGTCTATTTATATGCTGCGCTTTCCGAGGTGGTCTTAACAGTTCGCAGACAGTGCGACACTTTCTAGAACTCACTCGATTTGCACTCATTTTCACCTTCGTGTTTCTTTTAACCACATTCGAAGATGGCCTGTCCTTTGAGGACACTTTGTAAGGTCTAAATTACCTTTGTTTTCATGCAGAGGAACATCTAAAGAGATTTTTTTCCAGAAACAAGACTGGGGATTTTCTCTGCATTTGCATTAGCCAATAATGGGCATTCAGGTTAAAAGGGAGTTTAGAGTTTGCTTCCTTAAACTTCGTTCACTGCTTGAAAGCCCCAAAAAAGAAAGCTTTTCTTACGGCCTCTATCAGCGATTGAGGCCATCTTTTCTCAAAGGGCTTGTCCTTGAGATAGAAATAGACCTGGAACAGTTGAGAGAAGTGTAGGTGCGGGATTATCCCGAATCCAACCCAATCACGTTGGAGCAGGTGACTCAGCTGGCCGAAGCCCATGATGGATTTGGTCGCCCCTTTACCGTAAGGCCGATATGAACGGGCAAAAGTGCCAATTCAAGGTGAAAACCTCTTCTGGAGTCAAGAAAAAGGGTGAGAAGGAACAAGAGAAGGTGCAAGCTCTTTCCATTTTTGGTAAAAAGGATCCGCAAGGCATGATGTGAAAGTGATAAGTGAGACAAAAACCCCGGGAAGAGAGAAGGTCAAAGTGCTGATCAATTCTAGGGTGGAAAATGATTTGTGAGAAAGGATTTGGGACAACAGACGCAAATAGCGAAAAAGGAGACTCGCCGAGAGAGGAAGAAGATCAGTGCAGCACACTTAAGCTCAGGATGTCTGGCAGAGCGTGGAGATAGAGATATGGCAAAAAGTGCCAAGCCTTCTGTCTGCCTTTGGCTCCCACATGAGCAAAACTCCCTGCAGACTTGTTACAATAGCCGACAAAAGACCTCGTCCAAACCTAGAAGGACTCGGAGTATTATTAGAAAGTGAGTTTTGTTTCCAGGGACATGTACTCGATGGACGCTTGACGATTAAGAAGGGGAGGGAGTGTATGTGTAATGGAGAAAAGGGAGTCTCCAGCAGGAGTCCACTCTGAAAGGCAGTCTCTCTTAATCTGCCGAATGGAGAGAGGTGAGCTACTTCGTTTTGTCGGGAGTAATTTCCACAGGTTTCCTGGACTGAAGTCCTTGTTATGGTAGCAGATGAAGAGGCGACCGCACTGCGCCCCGCTGTAATTAAACATGTTTTCTCACTAGGCGAGGAAAGAAAGAACAGACAATATACTACTCTTTGGGCAATAAACAAGCATAGTTTACAACATACAGCTGTACAGTAGATGGATGGATGGACGAACAGAGACAACAACAAATAGGCAGACAGACGGCTGGATGAAATGATATTTAGACAGCAAGACACTTGGATAAATGGATGAACCGTAGACCGTGTAAGGAATGAACAGACAAAAAGGACAAACAGACAGAAAATGGATGAATGGGCAGACAGATTTTCAAACACATGATGATTTATGAATAGAAGGACAAACAGGATGATGGATTGCTGGATAGACAAATGGACAGACAGGCAGATAGTTGGATGGATAAATGCTCAAAGATAGAGGGGTGGATACACTGACAGATGCTTGTCACAAGTTATCCAAAGAGAGCAATAACCTGTAATATAATTGTGTATTCAAACCTTGTGATGTTTGTATTTAATCAATAGTTTGGAGTAAGCTAGAAGAGTGTGTGAGGTGAAGATGCGTCCTGGTAATCAGAGTTTAACAGTCTTAACTCACATCTGTCTCACTCTCCCCATCTCCAATTAAGCCAGAGCAGACTGCAATCTGCCACACAATATGCTTTGTTTCCCTTTAAATTATACACACAACCGCACAACTGTTCAATAAAGAAACCGCATCTTCCCCTGATCTCGTTTTTTGTTATTGCCTGGAGGAAAGGCTTTGCGATGGCAGCTTGAGATGCATCAATGCATGTTCAAAAACCAACAGATGTCTGTTTCTCTTTCTCTAGTTGGACAGTCTGCGTTCGTCTTGGTTGCTACTGTTAGAGAACAGCCAGACCTTCACATTGTTATTGAGGACCGTCTGTCAAATAGATTCACATCCAACAACCCAGACAACGAAGAGAATGAAAGACAGAGACGATTGTTGGAAAAGCACACACATACACTACAGTATGTATAATAGCTATGTTAAGTCATTGGAAGCATCATTTAAAAATCGGGTATGTAAAGGCACGCACACACACACTCCTCAACACGGACAAGGGTGTCACCTTTGTTCTTAAGTTGACCTCACAGCAGGACAAACAATGTCTTCAGGAGATTCACAGGAATAGAAGCAATATCTCAGTCATGACTCTTTAATAATATACCCTGTAATTGTAAGAAACCTACTACGGCATTTGGTCATTTGTTTACATTACTATATTTGTTGTATTGCCATATCAGCTATAGAATAACCACATGAGATAAATTCAAGTATTTTGTATGGTTCATAAACAATATTTATTTTAAATTACTATAGTATTTTCATGAGTGTACATACAGAGATGGATAGATAGACAAACTAGACAGACAAATAGGTAGGTAGGTGGACGGACGGACGGATGGACAGACAGACAGATAAATACACAGATAGACAGACAGACGGATGAGGGATGGATGGAAGGATAGATAAGCAGAGAAACTGTAGATAGACAGACAGAGACAGACGGATGGACGGACGGACGGACAGACGGACGATGATAGATAGATAGATAGATAGATAGATAGATAGATAGATAGATAGATAGATAGATAGATAGATAGATAGATAGATAGATAGATAGATAGATAGATAGACAAACAGATACACAGACAGACGGATGAGGGATGGATGGATGGATAGATAAACTGTAAATAGACAGACAGACAGAGACAGATAGATTGATAGGCAGACAGATAGATAGACATACAGACAGACAGACCGACCGACCGACCGACCCTGTCTATCTACACTATCTACAGTATCTGTCTGTCTATCTATCTGTCTGTCTGTCTATTTACAGTTTATCTATCCATCCATCCATCCCTCATCCGTCTTGTCTGTCTGTCTGTTTGTCTATATGTCTGTCTGTGTATCTATCTATCTATCTATCTATCTATCTATCTATCTATCTATCTATCTATCTATCTATCTATCTATCTGTCTGTCTACAGTATCTGTCTGCCTATCAACCGACCGACCGATCGATCGATAGATAGATAGGCTGTTAGACACAGGTACTGTAGATAGTCAGACAGACAGACAGACAGACAGACAGACAGACAGACAGACAGATAGATAGATAGATAGATAGATAGATAGATAGATAGATAGATAGATAGATAGATAGATAGATAGATAGATAGATAGATAGATAGATAGATAGATAGATAGATAGATAGATAGATAGATAGATAGATAGATAGGCTGACAGACAGACAGGTACTGTAGATAGACAGACAGACAGACAGACAGACAGACAGACAGATAGATAGATAGATAGATAGATAGATAGATAGATAGATAGATAGATAGATAGATAGATAGATAGATAGATAGATAGATAGATAGATAGATAGATAGATAGATAGATAGATAGGCTGACAGACAGACAGGTACTGTAGATAGTCAGACAGACAGACAGACAGACAGACAGACAGACAGACAGACAGACAGACAGAATGACTAGACAGCAATAATGAATGACGGATTTAGCTAAACAGATGGAACAAGAGAACAAACAATTAATGAAAGAAACGAGTGATGGAATGATAGAAAAACAACAAAACAACAAACCATAGAAAAACAGCAAACGAACAAATGATAACATTAATGGATTATAGACAGCGGACAAACATATGAACACACAACAGACAGACTGATAGAACGAACAAACGATGGATAAAAGAACATCAGAATGAACAAACAAATGAATAGAAAAATAGATTACTAGTATGAATTCATTATGTAACGACGAAACGAATGATACACAGGATGAAGAAAGAACAAACACATCACAATGAAAATAATGATAGACAAACAAATGAGCGAAAAATAAACAAAATACCGAGAACAAATGAAAAATAAACAGAATTAAACGACAACACAAAAAATGTAAAAAATAAAACATCCGAACAAACAAATGGACAGCAAATAAAACGGTAGATGGAATGAATTAACGAATGACGTATTCGAGAGATACTCGGGCAAGACTACACAGCAGAATTTGATATCCTCTGCCTCTCCGGCTTGTCCTATTAAGCAGAGAAAAGGCACCCAGACGAGGGTGATTTCTTGTGTTCCTGTCTTTTCCGAGTAGGACGAGTGCAGACGAGCGAGAGAGAATGAGGCAGTTGATAAAAAAATAAAGAGGCAGAGAGCAAAGAACATGGGACACAGAAGCCCTGAACATCCTCTCTCGGGGTTACGCTCGCGGCGGCGGTGGATCATTTAGAGTGAGTCTGTGTCTGATGCTGCTACTGAGGGAACCAGGAAGGCCGTGCTTCATTAGCATTGCCTTTGCTGGAGCTGTCCGTGGTGCTGATCGGAGCTGTGATCCTGCCCGCCGAGAGTCTGATGTTTCGGATGACTAAACGCAAATAAAAAGCGTGAAGAGAGGAATCGGTGTTCCTCGGAAAGGCGGACGTGTGACAGGTGCGGCTTTTGGACACGGATGCAAACCGATATGATTTCATTCCGGCTTAAAGGGCAATTCAACCGCACTGTCACGACCCGTTGTTATGATGGGCTTTTATCCTCTGCTAACTGTGGGGTCCATTTAGATCCGCGGGAAGTGTGCTTGCATGCATACAGGGTATTTAAATGGAAATTAGGTGAGGGCATTATTGCCAATTATGTTGTTTTCTGGGTTATTGGCTTCGAAGAATACCTATATGGTCTCTTTTCAGACTCATTCCATTCGACCGCTGGGCGATGTTATCCTTTATGTGATCCGCTTGGTGAAAGCAACCTGTGGCAGGTTCATGAAAGCCTGCGATCAGTAGAGAAATTTAGAGAGGTAAAAACTTGTGGAAGCTTTTTATTGGACCATTAGCATGCAAAACTTTATTTTAAGGTACAATTAGAGGAGGACATCATTAACAAAGACTTTCAGCTCAATAAGATAATTCAATTAGTTCTTTGCTTTTCGATAACTAGGTAAGAGTTGGGTTTAGGTATTGGGGAGGATTGGGGATGTATATTTTATAAATACTAATAAACAGCCAATATCTTATTAGTAAGCAGTTAATAAGCCTGCTAACAGTGAGAATGTTTTACTTAAAAGTGTAAACATTTTCTAATGTAGGTAAAAACAGTATGCAGCCTTCTAAGGGAGCATTAAATGTTAATAATATATATTGCCTATATAGCTATGAAAAAAGCAACTATGTTCCTCAGTTTCTCTGTATTTTGTGCTAAAACATAATAAAACATATTTTTGTATTGTTTTATAAAATATTTGTGATATTTCTTGTCATTTAGAGCATTTACAAAAAAAAAAAAAAATTAACTTCCTGAACATATCAAAATTTGCAGGAATAACTCTGATACCCATTGATCGGCTTAGAGAACACGCTGGTGTTCAGGGTCTAGCCTTGGATTGGTTCTCAGCTTATCTGAATTATCTAATCTCAGTCAGTTTGGGCAACTCTTGTTCTTCTGTCATACAATTAATATGTGGGGTTCAGCAGGGCTCGATACTGGGTCCTGTTTTGTTATCCCTTACTTCCACTGGGCAACATTTTTAAAAAGCATGGCATAAATTACTATCTATATGCTGATGATTCTCAAATCTACTTTCATACAAAATCTGGGGATCAATACTCCCTTCAGGCTTTGTTTAATTGTACGGTTGGTGTAAAGTGTTGGTTAGTGAATAACGTTCTCCAACTGAATGAGGACAAGGGTGAATTTATTGTTTTTGGTCAAAAAGGTTCGGATTCTAATAACAATCTGTGATTACTTCCTGGAAAAATACATTCCTCTGTAAAAAGTCTTGGTGTTATTTTTGATCGTCAAATTAATGCTGTTGTCATAGTTTTTCTATCTTAGATCTATTGCCAAGTTGAAGTCTGTTCTTTCTTTCAGTGACTTAGAGAAGGTTGTTCATGCCTTCATCTCTTCTTGTCTGGATTATTGCAACTGAATGTGAGTCAGGCCTCTCTCTGGTCCAGAACTCAGCTGCCAGACTTTTAACGAGATGGGTCTGGATGCAGACCTGGTGCAGTGCAATCTGAGCTGCATCCAATGCTTTTTAATGGGCTCACCTAACCCCACCCCTAACCCTACCCCTCACAGTGACGTCACTCGCTCCATTTGAGTGCATTCTGTCTGACATTGCATCACTGAGTGATGCAAGCTCAGCTTGCATCATAAAGGCTGCATCCAGATATTATTGCTTTTAACAGGCACAAAAAAAGGAGAACGCATCACATCTGTACTGGCTTCCCTATGCTGGTTATTCAGTACAAAGTACTGTTGTATTTATTTAAACCCCTCCATGGCCTGGCCCCTGAGTATATTTCTGAGCTAGTTAATATACATCAACCCATGAGATCTCTTTGCTCTAAGGATCAACTCTATTTGACAGGTCCACAATCACGCTTAAAATGTCGAGGTGATAGAGTTTTTTTACTAGCAGCTCCAAAACTTTGGAACGATCTTCCACTTTCCTTAAGAACATCTCCTACTTTGGAGTCATTTCAGAGGTCACTAAAAACACTTATTTTATTTAGCTTTAATCATGTCTCGTGAGTTTATGTATTTTGGCTCTTTGCTTGCTTACATGTATTATGTGTTTTTATGTACAGCACTTTGGTACCCATTGTGGTTGGTTGAAAGTGCTCTAGAAATAAATTGAGTTGATATTTTATTTTTATATTTAAAACATTTTAAAATAATTTTGTATAATCTTCTAAAACACAGATGGTATTTCTTGTCATTTAGAGCATTTACAATACAAAACCAATGTTTTAACTTCTTGACTAAAGCAAAATCTGAAGGAATAACTCTTATAATTTCAATCACAACAAGTGAAAACAACTATTCTGACCAATTGTCATATTGTGAAGAGATTACAGGCCCGTAGCCAGCCTGCTGAAAGGGGCAGTTATTTTTTCTCAAAAAGTGGACTTTTGGAGTTATTTGCTTCATTTTCTATTGAATTATGAGATTTAAATACAATTTTTTTGTGACATTTTAAGCACTATTTTTGGTGGATTAGCTTGTTGAACGGTCTTCATAACCACAATTTCTGATGTAATATATTTAATACATAATATTTACAGAACCTTTAGAATAAAGAAATATGAAAAAAAAAACATTTAAAAATACAAATTACATCATATATCATTAGAAAAATATAGGAATCTGTCAAAGTTTTAAATTAATAACTGTAGTCTATTGTCACTTACGTCAGATTGTATGTTATCTTGCACAGCTGGATGTTGAACTCTGCTTCCGCTTGGTCTTAAAGCCTTTTTTGGAGGGTTATTTTCACAATTTATGATGGCATAGCAGTCAAAATAGAACAAATGAGCTCATATATGGGACAAGTTGTGGACTTTTGTCAGTGAGGGGTGGGTCTTTCAAATCACCCAAACCCCCCCACCCCCACCCCTGGCTACGGGCCTGGATTAAAAACTAAATAAATTATAAATTATACATATATTTTTTTAAATTTAAAATAAATCAGACCTTTATAGAATAAAACATATACTAACATTTTACTCAAACCCATGACTAGTAATTATTTCATTTACCTTTTTTAAAATGTTAGTATACAAATAAGATAGGGGAAATACAAAAATAATAAAACAAATATATAAATAAAATAAATGATAAAAATAGAGTATACCATGTCACACTGTGGGCAACTGCTGTCACTGCTTGACATGTCCTGTCAATTACCCATGGATCTTACCCGCCATGCCAATCCAGAGCTCTGTGGAAAACAACAACAACCAGCACCACAAAAAGAATGGGCACAGAAAAAGTGGGGGAATCCATCTATTGTGATGAACCAGAATTTTTGCTATAAATATTTAGTTCTGAATTTAGTTTTGCCGAAAAATGGCTCATTTAAATAGTCATTAGATAACAGCTTAGCTAGCTAGTAAATAAAATGCCTGTATTTTTATTTTATTTTCGAAATTTTCATTTAATTACAGTATGACGGTAGCCAAAAGCGCAGAAGGCAACAAGTTATCCTGCTATTAGTGTTTTATTTTGTGCATCCACCATTTCCAAAAAAATCTAAATGCACACCGGTGCCCTGGTGCTGTGAAGAGGCCAAACCCGCCTCCCCCATTTCCACTGGATTAATTAAATTGGAACGTACGCCTTTGGAAACAGCATTAATTATTATTTACAATTCAATAAACGCTGTGATTGTGGGTAGCAAAGGCTTTCATCTCTCCAGGAGGCACCGTCCTCCCTTTCCTAACCTCAGCCGCCTCTCAGGTAACCGTGCAGAAAATGAGATTTCTGAATGAACAAGAGGATGTGCAACAACATATGCACCCTTTTAATGAGCAAAACCGAGAGAGTAAAGGAAGTTTAAAAAGAAAAAGAAGTGACATTCGTCTCTTCCGAAGCCAAACAGAGTTCTTCGCATTGTATTTCCTTATTTTATTTAATACGTTTCACCAAAGAATGTCAAGGCAATAATTTCTATCCAATAACACCAATGATGTTTGAAAAAATCAGAAAGGTGATGCGAGTCCAGTTAATCCGAGGAGAATGAGAAAGAGAGAAAGAAAGACAGAAAGAAAGCGAGAGAGAGAGATGTGATTTCCCAGGTAATCTCATTCTGATGTCACGGCTGATTGAGAGCAATAAAGAGGAAAATCACATCAGGAATGGCAGAACAGAAAACATCATGAGGATAAATGTGAATACTCGCCAATTATATAATGAGAAATAAAAAATGCACACAAACACAAAAGAAATCACAAACAAAAACAAATAAGGAAGAACTGTTTGGAAAAGCAGCAGGTCTGAGAACAAATATGCGTTCGAGAAGTGTGCACTATTATCAGTGAGGTTTGCTGAGTAGTACAGACACTCCTGGAACTCTGAAATCTGCTCTTCTAATACAGAAGCACTGCTCTTGCATAGTACTGTCGCTCTAGAGGGGACGCAACTCAACTAATACATTCAATTTTTATTTCAAAAATAGAACAAATTAATGGTACATTAATAATGATTAATTATAAAGATTTTCATGCATAATAATACTTTTTTTCTCTGTGATTAATCTGATTAGATATACATGAATGCAAACAAGGAGATTCGCAATGAAGACAGTTATTTATATTAATAATAATCATCATTTTATAGTTACTTTACTGTAAGTTTTCACCATTTGCTCTCCCTCATATCGCTCCAAACAGACTTTTGGGTAGGACTTTATTTTGATGGTCCCTATTGCACATTTTGTTGACTAAAATTTGCATTGCAAATACATGCCAATTAACTCTCATTTGAGTGTTAGTAGACTGTCTGCTTAGTAAACTTTGCAAGTACATGTCAGCTTACACTAATTCTAACCCCAACCTAACAGTTTACTCATAAACGAATGAGAATTAGTTGGCATGTAGATGCAACGCAACTTAAATTCAACAAAATACGTCAGGGATCATCAAAATAAAGTGATAACGACTTTGGTTCATATTCAGAATACAAATGGAGATTTTCAATAAAATATGTCTGAAAGTCTATATGCACTTTAAATGATGAACTCTATATGATTTAACTCAGGCTTTTATCCACATATAAACTCTGATCACTTAACAAAAACAGAAGCACAACTTGCTTGACGTATGAGAGAACTCATTAGTTCTTCAGGAAGCTAAAATGTACCATGTGACAAGGGACATTGGTTCTCATATCGTTTTCAGTGACCAAGTTGAAATACTATAGCTAGTTGATGTTCATAAAAGCCTGAAATTAAACTAATAATCATATTAATCTTTCAGAAGTGCATAGGATTTTAGATGGATAGTCTCTCAAGTTCTGAAGATGAGTACATTTCTTCTGGAATTGGAACAAAAAAAGAGGATGAATGATTGAAAGATTCATTTTGGGGTGAACAAACCTTTAAGAAATTAGATGTATTGCCGAAGAAGCTAAAACATCTGGAGTAAAATGTGTCTGGATACAGAAAATATGAATTATATATGACACATCTGAACTGCTCATCTGAAAATATGCATATCAGAGCTCTTTAAAGAGCAGCAAAGCTGTTTTAAAGAGTAATAACTGTACTGTTTTTGGCATAAAAAAAAGACGAGCGCTTAGCCCAAAGGTCATGCTAAACTGTCTGGTAATTAGCTGCTTAATAATAAAATAAAAAAAAAAAAAACGGCAAGTTTTCATCCTGGCCCTGACCAGCACAAAGACTCGCGCTTCTGTGGACAACAAGTCTGTTGTTGGAGGTAAAAGGGCAGAGGAGACGGATGGGAAAGGTTAATTGTTAAGACTTTTCATATATGTGTGTGTGTGTATGTGTGCTCACAACCCGCCGGCATTTATTAGCAAAAGGTGACTGTGAGCTTTG
Organism: Danio kyathit; assembly: GCA_903798195.1. NCBI lineage: Eukaryota > Metazoa > Chordata > Actinopteri > Cypriniformes > Danionidae > Danio > Danio kyathit. The sequence goes on along the minus strand of LR812529.1, from coordinate 36,509,101 downwards.
TGTTTCTTTTTTGTGTCTGTGTCACCGCAGCGACTACAGAGGTCAAACCCGAGAGGTGATGTCATCATAGGGCACGCAGGCGGGCGAGCAAGGCCTCGACGTCGCTGTCACCGTTGGATGAGCAAAGCATGGGAGTTTGCTCTTTTTCCTTCTCTCGCTCTTTGGCTTTTTCTTTCTCTCTCTCAGGCCGGTGGGTCGGCTTGTGGGCTGCAGACGGATGGGGTTCGCTCTCGTAATGAGGCTCCTTGGCAGTGGGTGCTCGTGTCGAGTTTAAATTGATATTCTGCCGCGACCGTGACCTTTGCAGAGATGCCTTCATGTTTTCTGCAGGAGAGATAGGAGAGAGAAAAAAACAGGTAAAACGTTTATACAAGTTAGCGGTTAGCGATGCACTGATTTTTCATGACCGATTCTTGAATTGTTTGATTCCAATATTTTTTAAATATAAAATAAAATACAATTTTAGCTTTTTGAAACTAAAACTGGAACAAAAATACTTAACAAAACAGCAGACAGGCTAAATAAAAATGCAAAATCACTCTTTGTTAGTCCATGGAGCTTATAGAACAGCAGGAGTTTGCTTGGTTAGTGCTGTAAACAAAGCAGCTGCGCTGATAATGAATATGCATTACAAGATCTAAAAGAAAAGTTCCCCTTATAGATGCTTTAATAAAAGCTCTCACCCAAAACTCAGCATTAAGACTTTCTTCCAGTATTTCTGACATCAGGGTGTTGGAAACAAAATAAATGAATGAGAACCCAGTCCAGAAGAGTCAAACAAGCAGAATTTCCTTATTGAGACTTGTTGGTTAGTCTGCAGTCATACAGCATCTTCAAGAAGTCCACAAGTCTGCAAGAGGCTACAGGGGTCTCTTGCAAGACTATTGCGAGTCTAATCTGAGACAAAGCTGTCCTGTCTATAATATTTTTTTTTTGGGGGGGGGGGGGGGGGGGGGGGGGGGAACTAGACTAAAACTAGAAACTAGACTATATATAAATGTATATTTTAACAAGGGACACTGAACTTCCACCGTTGTAATTTTCAAATACAATCATAATCCACACAACTGCACAGGTATATTGAACGAAACACATGTAGAGTGCATTAAACGCTTGTATGTACAAGCACTGTAAACATGTATGTAGAGTTGAAGTCAGCATTATTAGCCCATTTTTTATTTTTTTATTTTTTTAAATATTTCCCAAATGATGTTTAACAGAGCAAGAAAATTTATATATATATTTACCAAAATGTTTAACAGAACAAGCTAATTTTCACAGTATTTCCTAAAATATTTTTTCTTCTGGATAAAGTCTTATTTGTTTTATTTTGGCTAGAATAAAAGCAGGTTTTCATTAAAAAAACAACAATTTTAAGGTCAATATTATTAGCCCCCTTAAGCAATATTTTTTTTGATTGTCTACGGAAGAAACCATTGTTATGCAATGACTTGCCTAATTATCCTAACCTGCCGAGTTACCCTAATTTGTTATGGAGAATGTGGATGTTTGGTCATTTTCACGTGGCATCTGAGCTGCCAGCCAAATGCCTGTTGGTACATCTGTGCTCAGACATTGTTTACACACTTTGCGCTTAAAAAACATTTCAGCGCGGTTTGTATGCAAGTCCAGTGAGGGATTGGCTAACTAGACTGTATCTCCAGTTGGCAGCTCTTTGAGGACGGGTTGAAGTCATCAAAGAAATGAGAGAGGAAAATGAAAAGTAAAACAGCATGACTACACATCAGAAATTAGAAAGCACACATGCAGTCTTCCAGCATTAAATCTCAGATGTGTGATGGTGGGAAGCTGTCACACTGACTTAATGCTCTACACTACTTCACTAACCCTGCACATCTACCTGAACAACATACAGACATGACCTCTGACCGTCACTCTCTTACTGCAAGAAATACCAGGAGTCTTGGTTAGACATCACATCAAGTCAAATATCTACGAATCGCAAAACAGTTCATATTAACTCTTTCCCTGCCATTGACCATACATCAACAGAGACAGCCCATTTGTGGGTTTTTATAGGAATCTGTGTTCTAGCTGTATTGTCAATGCTATCTCACGGCAATTCATAAATTTTTGATTTAGTGGCTAATTCGAATTAAATTGTACAATCTCAATTCTACAATTTAGTACGATTTGCTTATCTCCCAATGAAGGTTGGGTTTAGCGGTGGGGTTAGGTGCCACGTCTCCTTTTAAAAAAAACATACATTATCATACGACTGAACTTGTGAGAAAAGGCTGGTATTGCAGTAAGGGAATCCCTAGTGCATAGCCTGAAAGAGTTACAGGACTTCTGGGTCTCGAGTATGAAACACAAAGATCAACATGAGTTGTCAAATACAACTCATACCACGTGAAAAAATTAAGAGAGTTATACAACAATGCTTCATTTATCCAACTATTCCTGCCACAGAGAAGTGATCTGTCCACATCACTCTGGTTAAAGTATACATGTGTATAATGTTTTACACACATGCACACACATTTGGAAAAAGCACTAAATTCTTAAAAAAATAAAATAAAATCTCAGTTTTTGTCACATTTGGTGAAAATCATAAATGCAGCTTTTTTAAAAAAGGATGCTAGTGGGAATATATATATATAAAATTAAATACATAAATTAAAAAAAATCCATTGAATATTGTCAATAAAAGTTGTGACATGCAAAGTCTGAATATTCCTAAATTTGAAATTTATCACAATACTGTAATGACTATTTATCATTATTAGAGGAAAAAGTATAAGAAATATTGGTAGGAGAAATACTATAATTCATTCATTCATTTTCTTTTCGGCTTAGTCCCTTTATTAATCCGGGGTCGCCACAGTGGAATGAACCGCCAACTTATCCAGCACGTTTTATGCAGCAGATACCCTTCCAGCTTTCTGGGAAACATCCACACACACTCATTCACACTTAAACACTACGGACAATTTAGACTACCCAATTAACCTGTATCGTATGTCTTTGGACTGTGGGGGAAACCGGAGCACCCGGAGGAAACCCACGCGAACGCAGGGAGGACATGCAAACTCCACACAGAAACGCCAACTGACCCAGCCGAGGCTCGAACCAGTGACCTTCTTGCTGTGAGGCGACAGAACTACCTACTGCGCCACTGCGTCGCCTTCTATAATTCATATGTTGCATTTGCAATTTTAAGTTCCAGTTATAAAAAAACAAGTTTCAATTTGTAAGATGAAATCAGTAGGGATGTTCCGATACCCTTGTTCCCTTCCTGATACAGATTATAATAACTGAGCTCAGGGTATCGGCTGATACCGAGTACTGAACCAATACCAGAATGTATATTTGTAGAAACAATTGTGTATACTACTAGCCCTGTATTAATTGACAGAATTCATTTACACTGTGCGTCAGACTTATCCATTGAAATACATAAACATATACACACTGTGAAATACGATATTTTTAGTATCAGACATTCAACGATAATAATATTTAATGTTTTTTACAGAAACAAGATCAGCCACAAATCAAACACGGTAAACTGAAAAAAAATCTATTCAAGTTTTACAGCAACTGTATAAAAATCAGTGTATAAAATAAAGAAATATAAAAAATGAATATGAATAATACAGAAAAAGAAACAAAATATTCACAAACATTTTTTCTAATAAAATAAGGCGTTACCTTCTTCTTTGCTTCTCTAACAGTAGTTGCAAAGCACAACTTCCTTTGCAGCAAAGAAGAACTGATTTCGGATTTGTAGTGTTAAGTGAAACCAGTGAGGATATGTCTGATTTTAAAAGATGGTATCAGATCGGTTTATGGTTTCAAATACTTGCCAATATCGATGCCAGAATTTTTTGCAGTGCCGGTATTACAGATACAAGTGTCGGTATCGGAACAACTCTAGAAATCATTATTTGAGATTTATCGTCAGTAATGTACTAACTACATTCAACTATCTAAATAAATATGATCAAATAAGAACCACTGAGTTTTACTTGTAATGTTACTTTTCTCGATGTTCAGACGTTAAGACAAATGTGTTGCAGCAAAAAAATCTTCAGGTAAGAACTGCACACCCTTTAAACGTCATTGTATATGCGCATAACAAAAAAAAAACAAGAAAAAGAAAACTTCTATCTCTCCTTTGTGTGATAGATGCAAAGGCATGGTCGAGACCTATGGTCATATATTCTAAGCCTGTCCAGAAGCATCTCATTTCATTAAAATTGATGTGGAATTAGCAATGTTTGGATGTTCAGACCAGGCTCTAACTTGGCCTAAACATCAACAAATCTCCCTATGTTTGACATTGTGCTGGCCAAGAGAGTGATTCTGATGTGGAAATCCATGACACCTCTAAAGTTTGTTTAAATGGTTAGCTGAAACGGTTTCTGCCCTCAAGTTGGAAAGGTTACGTTTCTCTAGATTTGGCAAACAGATTATGTATGATAAATATGGGCCCCCTTCCTTAGATGCATATGTTAACAATTTCTCTGTAATTATTTTTTTACATGTCATCCTATTTTGTTTCTCATTCCATTAGCCAGGCTGATATTCTTTTGATGGAGCTGTATAATTGCTGTATTGTTTACTAGTGTTTTGGTGCATGTTCTAGTTGTTATCAGGTAATAATAGTGAGATAATTTTGTTAACATATATACATGATGTACACTATTGGGTGTTATGTTGTCATAAAAACTTCCATAAATAAAGTAAAATAAATAAATAAAAAACCCAGAAAAACAGTATATGGATGCATACGTCTTCATACAGAGAAAAATAAATGAATAAATAAAGAATAACAAATTATAATAATAATGACTTCCATATTCAGCTGACCTTGCTTTGACCTGTGCGCCTGCAAGTTTTTGTTGTTGGTTCTGAACTGAGCTGTTTTATCATCATATCAGTGGCGATTACTGCACCGGCTCGGCTCTCTGATGACAGCATATATTACAAGCACAGCGCAAAAAACCACTCCAGCATTACAAACAGAGCCTCAGCAAGACTTCAGCGCAGCAGCGAGCGACAGAGTGATGTATGAGTGCTTTAAACAAGGACAATCTCTACAAACAAGAAAGGATGGAGAACGAGAGAAAGAGAGAGTGAAGAAAAGAGCCAGCGATAAACTTCCACAGCAAAGCAAAAACACTACAATAAAGGAGCCTACAGACGTGATGGTTTCTTCATCAAACAAACTTCTCAGTGGATATGCTCAACCGCAGCTCTTTTTGTATCTGCTCATAACAGTTTGTAAAGGAATCTTTAATACATCACATCATTTACTTACAGCTGGAAGACTATGATAGCTAAATAAATGTGAATGATCTGAAGACGACTGCCGTTTTTATGATGGAATGAAATGGTGGAAGTGGTTTGAGATTGCAATGGGTTGTCTAAGTTTAAGATTTTCAGGAATTTAGGTAGACAATTTGGCCTAATTTAGAAAATATATATATATTTTGGCCTGGGGGGGGGGGGGGGGGGGGGGGAGATCTGATCACATAAAAGATAAGTCTCTTACAACAAAACACTCAATTAATAATTTATTATTTACAAACATTGAAGAGGGTATGAGTAAAATAAAGTAAAATAGTTCAAAAGTTTGAGGTTTTTAGTCTGATGCTCAAATAGTATTTACATGAACCAAAATACAGGTTGTGAAATTTTATTACTATTTTAAAAGAACAGTTTCCTGTTTTAACACATTTTAGATTTTTCAGCATCATTACTCTAGTTTCAGTGAAAATAAAATGAGCAAAAAAAAGAAAAAATTGAGCAAAGTGCACTAAAGATCAGAGAAACTGGAGGATATAGTAAGATTCTGTATGGGGAAAAATGCTCTCTAATCTCTTTTCAGGTTTCCTTGAAGCTCATTGGGTATTAAATGAGCTAGGCAAACGGAGGTTGCAAAAAGCATGTTTTTGAGAGAAATGTATTTCATAATTAGTTTTTCCTCGTTTTCATTTATTTTATTTCAATAAAATGGTAAATTTGTGATTTATTTTTGGAATGAAAAACAAAAAACAAATTAATAGTAATGAATTTAAGATTAATTTTACTCATTTTCAAAAAAACAAAAAAACTATTCCCAATGAGTTCTTCGTTTTCATTTAATATATTTCAATAAAATGGTAGATTTTTTTTTTTGTTTGTTTGTTTTTTAGATGAAAGATTTCCAAAAAAAAAAAAAAAAAAAAAAAAAGAAAAGTTTAATCATGATTAATTTACGGTTAAATTTCCTAGTTTTCTTCACTCGTTTTCAAAAAAAAAAAAAAAAAAACTACACTGTACATCACCCCTAAAAATAGCATTCCCAGATGTGCTATAATACTTTTACTAGATTATTCTAATTTAAGGCATTAAATGAGACTTAGAGCTGGGCAAAGTGAGGTTGCAAACAGCATGTTTTTGAGAAAAATGTATTTCATAATGAGTTCTTCCTTATTTTTATTTGTTTTACTACAATGAAATGGTAGATTTTTGATTTTCTTTTAAAATGAAAAATAAAAAAAAGAAACAACAATAATTGTTTCCCAGTTTTTTTTTTTTTTCCATCATTTTAAAAAACAAACAAACAAAAGAAAACTATACATTGAATAGATTGTTCACGACCAATAAAAGCAAGTGTTTCTGTCTGTGGACTGCAAAAGAAGAGTGTAATATGAAGGGGGCGTAACATGTAGTAAGTTAGAGGTGTAAATTGCAGTTATCAAGATCCTATTGAACCATGCAAGATGTCACAATGAGATGTTGTTGGCAAGATGGCGGAAATGGCGGAGAACATTTTCACCAAATGTTTTCATGAATTTCTCCAAATTTCTCCACAAACTATTAATTTAATATATTATTATATTCATTCATTTATCAACTCCATTTGCTGACTTCTTCATCCGTTTTGTCATGACAGGTAGCTAACTGGCGTCACCCCCTGTGGTTGCAAATAACAGTACAATGCCAAGAGTGTCAAGTATGAAAGCCTCCGCAACTAACTCTGATGGTTAGAGAAGGTGTAGACGTCAATAATTGTGATGGTTGGGTTTAGGGTTGGGGCAGGTGTAGACGGTAATAACTATTATGGTTGGGTTTAGGTTTGGGCTAGGTGTATATGTTATTAACGATTATGGTTGGGGTTTAGGGTTATGAAAGGTGTAGACATTAATCACAGTGATGGTTGGGTTTAGGGTTAGGAAAGGTGTAGACATTAATCACAGTGATGGTTGGGTTTAGGGTTGGGGAAGGTGTAGACGTTAATCAAAGTGATGGTTGGGTTTAGGGTTGGGGAAGGTGTAGACATTTATCACAGTGATGGTTGGGTTTAGGGTTGGGGAAGGTGTAGACGTCAATCATTGTGATGGTTGGGTTTAGGGTTGGGGAAGGTGTAGACATTAATCACAGTGATGGTTGAGTTTAGGGTTGGGGAAGGTGTAGACATTAATCATTGTGATGGTTGGGTTTAGGATTAAGGAAGGTGTATACATTAATCATTGTGATGGTTGGGTTTAGGGTTGGGTAGTGTAGACATTAATTACTGTGATGGTAGGGTTTAGGGCTGGGTAAGGTTAGTGTAGACGTTAATAACTGATGGGTACATCGCCATCTTGCTGACAACATAATTTTGACATGTGGGTCTCCTAAATTCAAGTTACGTCCCCTTCATGTTATGCCCGTCATGCAGTCTGCAGACAGACCCTACTCCCTAAAAGGGCATTCCCAGATGTGCTATAATACTTTTTACAGATTTGTCTAATTTAACAAAATTTCAAAAAAAAAAAAAAAAAAAAAAAAAAAAAGTTAAAAAGAGCTAATATTAAGGGTGCTGTATGTAAGTTTTTGACTCTTCTAAAGCATAAATACCATAATATGTGTGCAGATATTTAGAAAACATCCTAAGTGAACATGTTTAACTGAAAAACAATGCTGAAGTCAGATATTCTGCTTTGAAAATGGTTTTTCCGTGCCGGAATGCTGTCTTTGTTTAGGTAAATTTAACCAGCACAATGCCAGTTTAGCCAATTATATTTCAGCACCCTGGGTTGCCTTGTTGGAAAACAGCGTTTTTTATTCATTCATTCATTCATTCAGAAAGGCTCTAAAAGCATGCGTCCGTGACCGAAAATGCGACATAGCAGACTTCGAAATGAGACAGATTCAGTTCTACATGAGGTTATTAATTAGCAAATGATATAAATATTACGAGCGTAAACATTAGGTGAGCAGGTTATATTGTAACCGCGTGTCCTAACAACACGCTTCGTGACGAGATACGCAGTGATGAGCAATTTGTCTGTTTGCACCAGACGAAACATGACAGAAATTTAAATACAGCCTTTCAGAAGCACAGAATATGCACTCACTCACGAAATGGTAAGGTTTATAATCTATTTAATACATGTTAACCCTCTTTAACATCATTAAATGTAGATGTTGAATCACTCATATGTGTTTAGTTCTAAAGTTCAATTTTAAACGGTTTATTGTATTTTTAAGATCTGAGTTAAACTATCTGCTGTTGCTTTCAGTATATGGCAATAAATGTCATGTAAAATTGCATTCAAACTCACATTGTTAGCATTTAGCACTGAATAAAGCAGGGTTTACCTGAGGTGATTACTGTCATAGGTTTCTGTTGTTCAGCTGTGAGAAATAGAAGCTGTTTCTAATATATCAATTCGAGGTGTTGGTTAGAACCAAAAGTCCTTTTAATATGGAAATTATTCCTTCTATACCGTGTCGTTGCTTTTATTTAGAACACTAAATATTTTATTTTAAATCACTTGCTCCTGTCCTCAATCTGGCAACCCACGCTTGCTTTATTTTGATCCAGAAGTGCAATACCTAGTTCAACCACTGGGTGTCAAACTTACATACTGCACCTTTAAATATATTAAATATAACTATGATTATATTACACAAAAAATGCAGCCCTACCAAGATTTTGGATTGTCCCCGTAAGTCACACAGGTCACAGTTCCACACAGTCTCTTAGAAATCATAAAAAAAATGTTAATTTGATGCCCCATTATCAATGTTGAAAAAACATCATGAACAGGATCTTCTAAAAACCTAGCATGCGCATTAGTAAACAACTGAAAGTAATGTGCTTCAGGAATGTTAGTGAAGGTCTGTGATTTTGTTCTAGCTCGCGGAGATGGAAGAGAGTCTAGTTCATTGTGTCATATAGAGTAAATGAGAGGTTTGAGATGAACAGTGTCTGTAATGTACAGTACAGCAGTGTGTGTGTGTGTGTGTGTGTGTGTGTGTGAGTGTGAGTTCTCATTACTGCCTTGTGTGAATGTGCAGTCGTTTGTCTCTGTGTGCCGCTCTCTGCCCTCTGCTTCAGGCCACTTTCATTAGTCTCTCTGGCTCTTCCTCTTTCGCCTTCATTTCCTGCTCGTCCCATTTGCTGTTACCGTTCTTAAAATAAAATCCGTTCTTTTTCTCCACAAGAGCATGTTTGGCTCCATACTGCTTAATATCTTTATTCTCTTCTCTTTCTGGCTCAAACTGACCCTGTTGATATGAAGAGGCAGCGTGTCTCTCATTAGTGTGAGGACGAGGTCTGTGTGTCTTAATGAGAGTTAAAACACGAGCACAGCTACATGACTTCACCCTCCACTGAGAAGAAGCTGAATTTCCAAACTTTTTAAGGAAGAGAGAAAGAGGGGGAGGAGGAGAAAGAATAAACAAGATGTGGTTCTCAGTCAGGTTCTACCTTATAAAATCTTTTTCTTTTTAGGTCGTTTATTTTTTGATTGAAAACGCTATATACAAATTATACATATATTGCGAGCATTGATTTCTTTAAATGAACATTTATAGTTCCGTATAGAGTGATTTGTTTGTGGTTTTCTTTCTTTTTTGCCCGTTTTATTGATTTTTAAGCTCTTTACAGTAAAAATATTAAGCTAGAATTAATGAAAATGTATCCTTGTCAAAAATTATCTATTTTATATGTACATATAAAATATATCGGACAAACGGATGGATAGATGGATGGATATTAATATCAATGGATAGATAGATGGATACATGGATAGATAGATAAATAGATAGATATGTATCTATAAAAATTGATGAATAGATAGATGGATAAATGGATAGATGGATATGGATGGATGGATATATTTGAATAGATGGATGGATGACTATGGATGAATGGATATCTATGGATAGATAGATGATAAATTAATAGATGGATGGATAGATATCTATGAATATCTATAGATAGATAGATGGATAAATGGATGGATATCTATGAAAATATATGGATGGATGGATGGATGGATGGATATTTATGAATATCTATATATAGATGGATAGATAGATCTATAAATGGATATGGACAGATACTGTAGATATCTATGGATAGATAGATGGATAAATGGATATATGGATGGATAGATATCTATGAATATCTATAGATAGATATATGGATAAATGGATGGATATTTATAAATATCTATGGATAGATAGATGGATAAATGGACAGATAGATAGATGGATAAATGGACAGATAGATAGATGGATAAATGGATGGATGGATATCTATGAATATATATGGATGGATGGATGGATGGATGGATGGATATCTATGAATATCTATATATGGATGGATGGATAGATAGATCTATAAATGGATAGATAGATTGATGAATGGATATGGACAGATAGATATGGACAGATAGATATCTATGGATAGATAGATGGATAAATGTATATATGGAGGGATGATTATGAATGGATGGATATCTATGAATATCTATGGATAGATAGATGGATAAATGGATAGATGGATGGGTGGATGAATGGATGGATATATAGATGGATAATTGGATAGATAGATGGATATTTATGAATATCTATGGATAGATATATAGATGGATAAATAGATAGCTAGATGGATGGATAGTTTTGAATGGATGAATATCTATGAATATCTATGTATATATGGATCAATGGATAGATAGATGGATGGATGGATGGATATCTATGAATATCTATGGATAGATAGAAGGACAAATGGATGGATGGATGGATATCTATGAATATCTGATAGATGGACAAATGGATGGATGGATGGATATCGATAGATAGATAGATAGATAGATAGATAGATAGATAGATAGATAGATAGATAATATTATTGTAACATTAAAATAATTGAATCAGGTTGAGAATAAAATGATTATGGTGTAAAACATACGCTTAATATGACTCCACATGTGTTCTACAGCAGGTCAGTCTCAAAATGCAACAGTCAATTCAATAAAACTCTTAATAAACCTCCAATCTAATCTTCCATCTCTCTGGCCAATAACTGAAAACTTTCAATTAATATTCTCAAAACACTGCAATCAGTTCATCCCCCGAGTGTCTATGAAGCAAATACACGCTGAGGCAGAAATCTGAATGCCACGTTGCTTTCATCAGTTTCATACCTCCTCATAAAACACCCTCACGTCCAGACTGTGCCATCTAAGAAAGACACTCTCATTCCTCTCTTCAAATAAAAAAAAAAAAAAAATAGCGCTTTCTGACTTTAGAGATCATTTGCTGGATTTGCATTTGCACTGAAGGGCTGGAGAGAAGCTCGCTTTCTTTTTATCTCTTCACTTTCCTCCAGTCTTTCCTCACTCTTCTCCTGAAGTTTTGTCAGGAGACTCTACTGAACGTGACAGCCGATGAGGGCACTTGATCAGTCTAATGAGTTCATACGCACACAGCCGTCCCATTAGTTGCAATGGAGCCCGTTCTGCACCAATCAGGGCTCTACACAATGCAATCGGCGACATGTAATTTCCCCCTCTGCACGCCATTTAATCTATAGAAGTATTAGGGACTGATTAGACCATCCGTCTGACTGTATCCTGGTGCTATAGAGCTGGAAATGGCACCTGGTGAATGGCTAAAGGTGCATTAGCATAGAAAATAGCATGAATTTGCTTTGCGGGAGAAACTGGGAAGCCTGTATGTGGAAAACTTGTTTTTTTGCTCAAAAATCTGTCAACAATTGTACAGCACATAATTAAAGAGTACCAGTATCACCATATAATAAAAACAACATATAACATTTTCACATGCAGTGCATTCACAAAGATGGACAGAGAGACAGGTATGCTTAAGTTTAATAGTACACAGAAATCAGGGTTTACTACATACCTTTTGGGGATTTGGGGGTCAAGGTTTGATACGGGTTCAGTACAACAGTAATGTGAAAAAAAGGCAAGTGCTTTCTTTCTTCTGTTTATTTTCAACAGCCAGAAGCGTTTCATCACAAGCAGCAACCGAACTGAAAAGCTTTTTGAGATACAAAAGTGCAAAATAAATATAAAGTGAAAAATAAAACTTGAGACTCTGTACACTACCTGACAAAAGGCTTGTTGCCTATCCAAGTTTTAGGAACAACAAATAATAGCTTGACTTCTAGTTCTAGATCATTTGGTATCAGAAGTGGCTTATATAAAAGGCAAAGGCCTCTAGATTACACTTATTTTACCAAAATAAAATATAATCATGCCTTTTAATTATTTAATTTAGACAGTAAAGTCTGACTTTGCTTAGACAAAAGTCTTTAACAGAAATAATGTACACTATAGAATATAAAGTCATGGTGCAGTGGGAAAAGAATTAATATTGTGTATGACTCTCATGAGCTTGGATGACTGCATCTATACATCTCTGCAATGACTCAAATAACTTATTAATAAAGTCATCTGGAATGGCAAAGAAAGTATTCTAGCCGGACTACCAGAGTTCATCAAGATTCTTTGGAGTCATCTTCAAAGCCTCCTCCTCCATCTTATCCCAGACATGCTCAATAATGTTCATGTCTGGTGACTGGATTGGCCAATCCTGGAACACCTTGACCTTTGCTTTCAGGAACTTTGATGTGTAGGGCTGAAGTATAAGGAGCACTATCCTGCTGAAGAATTTGCCCTCTCCTGTGGTTTGTAATGTAATGGTATCAAATGTCTTGATACCTCAGGCTGTTGATGTTGCCATCCACTCTGCAGATCTCTCGCACGCCCCCATACTGAATGTAACCCTAAACCATGATTTTTCCTTCACCAAATCCTGCGGGTTCCAATAGGTCTTCTGCAGTATTTGTGATGATTGGGATGCAGTTCAACAGATTATTCATTGGAAAAATCCACCTTCTGCCACTTTTCCAAATGATCAACTAGAAGTCAAGTTATTATTTGGTGCTCTTACAACTGGGACCAATGACAAAACTTTTGTCAGGTAGTGTATTGAACTTTCAAAGGGTAAGTCCATCTCCCTCTTAGAAAAACAGATAAACATTTAGATTCAGTAAGCTTCAAAACTGAAATCTTATATAATAAATATCCTCACACATGTTGTTAATGCAACAACAGGTGCAGTAGACAACTCCCGTTCAATCAATGCTCCATTGTTTTTCTATGTAAACATGCGATTGACGAATGTGTGTGTCCATTATACACACATCTTTTGCATTGCCTGGCATGAGTGCCACATATTTTAGATGCCGCCATGTAAAAATAAAAGAATGGCAACTTTTACACGCAGCTCTGCTTATCAACGTCAGTTCCAAAGTTGTGAACCAATCAGAAGAACTCAGTAGCAGGTCAAGCATTGCAAGCTTCTGTTTACAGTAGTAAATTGGCATGGCAACTGTTTTAAATGACATCAACATGGCAGAGTGTTACAGTACATGAACCGAACTGTGATGGTTTGGAACAAATATATACCGCTATACCCCTAACAGCAGTGCATAATTTGAGCCGGATCTTGCCGTATCCTGTTCTGGGAAATGCCATATATTCATGTTTTATATTCTGTTATTTATTTTAATTGATCCAGCATTAACTTGTGCATGGTGAATACCTTGGTGTGTGTGCGAGAGAATGTGAACGAGTGCAAACGAAGGCTATGTGGATTGTCTGTGTGCGCACACAACAGTATCACCATGTGCAAGTTAAAGCAGAAGGCACGTTTAACTATTGGCGTTCAACAATATTTTTTAGCCAATCAGCTTTCTTACATTTACAATCACTCTCATTGGTTGTTTCGCGTGCAGTGAACAGCGAAAAATAAATAATAGCTTAGTGGCCTACCTAAAAAATATTTGAATTTTCAAAATGGCAAACAGGCAGTCAAGCATATTTTCATTTTTCTTTTAAACCATGAGTAAATCTGATAATGAGCCTGATCACAAGAGATCTCGAGAATATGGAACTGTGTCCCTGGATCAGGATAGCGGGTGACAGAAGCAAAGCGATCTCAAGTCAGCCAGAAAACATGACAGAAGAGGTAACTGTGGGCTCTTCTTGAAGATTAGACAGTAGAGTCATTTAATTAGATTAGAGTGAGTCATTTAATTATCTATGTTTCACTTGGAAGTGAACTGAATGTCAGTGGTGTTAGCAAATTGATTAGTGATGTTTCATAAGATTTATATCTGTGGCTACATCCTGGCTTCATAAAAGAGCAGATTTCTATTGAGCCCACTGTTAAAATGGTCAACTTTACAGCAGAAAAAAGGTGTTTAAGCTTGGTACAAAGAACGATTTTGGTTCATATAGCTAATACTACCCTTCATGACAACTGTGAGGGGGTACATTTTTTTTATAACTCATCCGTTTCCCTTTACACAGTCAGCTGCCTTTTGGAATTATTTCCTACAATTATTGTCTCTATGTCCCAGGTGAGTGAAATTATATACTTATATACCACCTCTATAAATATATTTGTTTTACTTAAGATCATTATATTTTCTTTAGAACTTGAACGCACTCCAGAATCTGACAGATTGATTAGCTGTAGGCTCTAGAACAGTCATCTGAAGCGTTGTCATACAGTGTTATGCATGGATTTCATAAATAGCCTTGCATTTACTAACACAGACTATATTTGAAGTGTTTGGAAGTAGTTCGCATTTTCCTCCTATAGAAAAACGTCATATTAACATTGAACAGAAACGAGTCGCAGGTAATGATGTATTAAGCCTTTTTTTCAAAGAAAATCCTGTCTAAGCAAAATGCTAGCAGGCGTCTGTAGCTCCGCTCACGTTCTGTCTCTTTGCCCTTGTTTGGTATCCTCCATTCGGTGTGATGACGCTCAAACAAAATGGTGATGGTTGGCCATGCCTACTTGTAGTTTCATTTGAGCTCTTCAGAAACCTATGAGTGACATCACGAAAACTACGTCCATATATTTTACAGTCTATGGTTATATGGGACAAAATAATAAAAGACCGTTCAGAAAGTTGATGCTTTTTTTTCCGGCTATCACCGTATAAAGACGTCATGTTCCAGGAAAACTAAAATTGTGTGGTGAACGTCGGTCACGGTAACTTTTATTTCCTGGTTTTGTTCCGGAAAATATTCATGTACAAATTACACACGGTTTTACAGATATGTTGGGACTCGGTTAAATGATTACTTCACAGCCAAAGCAAAATCTAATAGCCCTTCTAAAATACAGTGGATTCTTTTTTGTTCTATGTACAACGCATGGGAAATTAAGTTCGCCTGCTGTGAATTATTGCAGCAACGTAAACCAAAGTGAACTGATGTAACACTACCGTTTAATGACTAAATTCAGCTTAATGATCAGCCTGTCCTACTGGCCCTCTCCTGTTTTGGGCACTGAACACACTCGTTTATCTACATTTAGGCAGAAAAAGAGGAGATGGCACATGCGGGCAAGGTCAAGGGAAATCAGAGCTAATTCTGAACGGCCGAATTAGACCAGAACCACTGGTAATAAATAATGCCTTAATTGATGCCTTACGGTGCAAAGGGACGTGATTATGGGCTGCCGCATG
Source organism: Danio kyathit (assembly GCA_903798195.1). Lineage (NCBI taxonomy): Eukaryota > Metazoa > Chordata > Actinopteri > Cypriniformes > Danionidae > Danio > Danio kyathit. The sequence goes on along the minus strand of LR812529.1, from coordinate 36,493,293 downwards.
AATAACAGGGAACCCTGGGCGACAGAATATGGGTTTGGTTGCGCGCAAATGGCAAACAATGTCAGCCTGTGAGAGACTTTGTGTGTGCGTATTTGATGTGGCGGCTCTCAACTGATGAGACCAGTGCGAGAGGGGAGTCCTGACTGATAAAGTGGGCTGTAATTCAGAGCCTGTGATGCTATAATGTCCCTCTTTGTCTGACTGAAGGACTCGGAGAGCAATGACCTGCACATTATCCCCTATGCCTACACGAGTTAAGCAGTAATTAAGCATATCAGCAGAGACATGCCTCATCCACCGTCACCCAACAGCCGCCCACTGGTGCCACAGGTAAAGCATGTTTTTATGGGTTTCTGTGCTCTTCCGCTGACATTTATGACACAGGGAAGGCCAATTAATATTAAGGAGATAAAAAGGAGGAGGAGATGAGGTTCCAGAGAGGGCGGTAATACTCTAATTGGCAGGCTGAAGCAGTAGCATAACCTCTGAACCCAAGCAAGAGTCATGCATATCAAAGCTGCTCCATGTGTTGTTCTGGGATCAGAGAGTGTGAACAGTGAAAATCAGAAAGAGAATGAGTAATGATTCACGTTTAAACAGCATATTTCAGGGCTGCTTTCTTTTTTTTCAGAACAGACACCGTCTATTGCATGTGCATCCCATTGTATTTCATGCACTTGTGTCTGCGAATTTGCATGTACATTTGCGTCATGTGGTACTGAGACTACACAAATGTGGTTTGGGTTTAATGTGTTTGTAGTTGAATGTGTTCAAAGGCCATTAAAGACCACCTGCTCTTCATTTACTGACTTAATTCTTGAACATTACGGGACATACTGCAGGCTATGTTCATGTAAAATTATGCATTCTGCATAGCTTTTCAGCAATCACAGTAGAAACAAAGCTGCTACTTCCCATGTCATTTCCATTGTCTCCTTTTACATTTAATTACATTACAAAATATGTTTTAAATTTAATTTTGTGACTAGAAAATCTGTGATGCGTTAGGAAACATAACACACAAGTCAACTTTCAATTTAATATTAGCTTTTGCAGTTTGAAGGTTATGGACTCCATTCACATTCAACAAAAACATTTAACACCCAGGGCACCTATTTTACCTCTTTTCCAAGATTTAATATAAGTTTTTTTTGCTTTCATAACGTGTCTGTACCCATCAGATTATTTATTATATCTTTTAAATCTGGTAAATTTGAGAAAAAAAAATGTAGCTGTTTTTGTTGCCTGTGCCTTTAATGCAAATGAGCTGGTTCTTCCCGCCCACCGTTCCCCCGTGTGTGTCAGTGCGTGTAGCCTTCACATAGATAAACAGCACAGTGACAGACAAAAATGAAGCAGATCTCCCTTACTACAGTGAGAACTTTCCCAACTGTTATTTGATGCTTTTGTTGTGGAGTTAATTCAAGCCTTTCTGCAATTGAGTCACATACAATGTCGTTATAAGGTTTGTGCGCAAACACACATTTAGCTTTACACTGCTTTTGCACGGCAAATGTGGCAGGATACACGTTAACATACTCTGCTATATGGACATCCATTATGTTAAAGTACAGAATAAACCTGATTTAAGTCTTCTTTTATAATTGCACTAACACTATGTTGCTGTGGTGATGAATTACAGCAATTTAACTGTATTTAATACAAACATGCACCGTTTTAAAAACGTTTTAAACTTGTAAAATTCATTCTTGAGCTGCAGATAATCACAGAGAGCTGAACAGATCATTTAATCCCAGTTGCTCTGCGCATGTCCTGTCTTGTGGATGTGATTATACGCATTACTACAGAGACATGTTAATACGCGGCTGTCAATCAATTCGGTGGACGGGGAAACCGCACTCCTATGTCATGTTGTGTTGGGCCTCAACATGGGAGGGATTTGGATCCTATTTTTAACGTCAAGAAATTAGAAAAAAAAAGAGACTTATTGTGTTTCTATCACTACAACATGACTGTGGGCACACTATACATACACACAGTTCAGTCCAAACAGCTAACAAACGTTGATTTTCATCATTGGTGCCCTTTAAAAAAAAGTAATGTCTGGGAAAAGACAAAAGACATTACACATAATATAGTGTGTTCTGTTTACCAGAAGAAACAAAGTCACACAATTTTTAAAAAAAGATAAGGGTGTGTAAATGATGACAGAACTGTCTGAACATTTCTTCTCCTTGGCTTTCTTAATGAAAAAATATAGGAAAAAAGGCAATTAATCTTTGTCTTTAAAATGCATTCCTCATTAATTCAATATTTTCCCAGCCTGGTTCTAGAACTGACAGATCTGGGGCTTGGGGTCTAAATTGGGGGTCTAGTCTTGGTCTTGGTCCAATCTGTACTCCAGCTCTGTTGTGTGTACCTGTATAAACGCTCTCTCCCTCTCCCTTTCTCTGTGTGGTGGTTGTACTGAATAATCAGACTCTTTAACAAAGAGCAGCAGTGGGGAGTTGTAATCCCACAGCATTCAGCGCCTCACAAAAATTAATTACAAATGAAAACGGCTTAATGCTTACTTGAACCCGGGGAGAGAAGAGAATGTCACCAAATGATATTTGTTTAGGGGATAAGAGGGGAGAGAGAGAGCGAGAGAGAGAGAGAGAGAGAGAGAGAGAGAGAGAGAGAGAGAGAGAGATATGCATGTTGTGCGGTTTCATAATTTTGAGATGAAACATCTGTATCTCAGCATCAGAGCAACTCTAGAGAGATCTTTGATGTTGACAAAATAATCAGTATGCCATTCTGAACAACATTAGCAGTTAAAAGAGGTAAACACTACACACACATACAGTATGTACATGCATTAGTGTTCAACTACTTCAGGCCACCCAAGGAAGCCCAAGGAAAGTGATAGTTAAATAGGTTTAAATGTTCAGAATGTCAGATTTAAACCATAAAATATGGACACCTTTCTAATAAAATAATTAGCAAAACCCCTCCGTACCTATCACCATTGAACCACTGGGAGTTCCCAGGCTGCTCTAGGATTGTGGTCCCAATAATAAGAGTACAGCTAACTATTTTTGTAATATTATTGTCTGCTAAATTACTGTTTACTGGTAAGATTCCCTGTCAGCCTCATTATACACTGATTTAATTTAGATTCATATTCAGAAAGAAAAGCTAAACCCAGAATCCACCCAGTCAAACTGGCACCAGTGACATAAACCAGGGCCTGACATTAATGTTAGTCTGGGACAAGTGTATTTTTTGATGGGGCAGTTCAAAGATTATTGGCACAATTGCAAAATTAACAGTCATACAATTTTTCTTATGAATGAGTCGATATTATTAAGTGACAAATACTGTACACTCACCGGCCACTTTATTTGTGGACGCAAATGTCTAATCAGCCAATCACATAGCAGCAACTCAATGCATTTGGGCATGGTCAAGATGATCTGCTGCAGTTCAAACATAGCATCACAATGGGGAAGAAAAGTGATTTAAGGGCGTACTCACAATATGCTATCCGAACCGTGCCCAGGCCCGTTTCCCGGATCGTTTAAGAAGTGTGAGTGCTCTGAATCGGGCTCGGGCACAGTACACTTGGCCGGCCCTGGCCCGGTTGGAAGAGGTGTGCCAGAGCGCGGTTCACTTGGGCTCAGGCGCGGTACGCTTACAGTGTGAGTGCAAGCGTGCCTAAGCCCGAAACCGAAAGCAAGAAATGAGGTTGTGATATGCCCTAAATGACCCATCTGCGCTTAAAGGTGCTGTATGTAAGTTTTTTTACTCTTCTAAAGCATAAAATTACCATAATATGTGTGCAGATATTTAAGAAACATCCTAAGTGAACATACTTGTTTAACTGAAAAACAATGCTGAAGTCAGATATTCTGCTTTGAAAATGTTTTTTCCGTGCCGGAACGCTCTCTTTGTTTAGGTAATTTTCACATGCACATGCCAGTTTAGCCAATTATAATTCAGCACCCCGGGTTGCCATGTTGGGAAACAGCATACTTCATACATTCATTCAGAAAGGCTCTGAAAGCATGCGTCCGTGACCGAAAAGGACAGTATGGGAGACAGATTCAGTTCCACATGAGGTTATTAATTAGCAAATGACATAAATATTACGAACGTCAACATTAGGTGAGCAGGTTACATTGTAACCGCGTGTCCTAACAACACGCTGTGACGAGAGAGGCAGTGATGAGCTATTTGGCTGTTTGCACCAGATCAAACACGGCAGAAATTTAAACACAGCCTTTCAGAAGCACAGAATATGCACTCACTCATGAAATGGTAAAGTTTAGAATCTGTTTAATACATGTTAACCCACGTTAACATCATTAAATGTAAAATGGCATTCAAACTCATATTGTTAGCATTTAGCATTGAATAAAGCACACGAGATTTACCTGAGCTGATCACTGTCATAGGTTTCACAAGTTCAGCTGTTAGAAATAGAAGCCGTTTCTAATAAATTCAATTCGAGGTGTTGGTTAGGACAAAAACTCCCTTTAATATGGAGAATATTCCCTCTATCGCGTGTCGCTTTTTTTAGAACAGTTTAAATCACTCGCTTCTCTGGCATCCCACGCATGCTATTGTTTTGATCCAGGAGTGCAACACCAAGTTTAACCACTAGGTGTCAAACTTACATACTGCACCTTTAAATTACCCATCTAAAGTCCTCGTAAATAAAAAAAAGTCCTCGCCTACACAAATCTGTTTAATATGGATTAATCAATCATTTGTACTGTTCAATGAACGCAAACTGTCGAAGTTTATTAAAGACGTAAACCCCTCACTGCAGGACAGCTGCACCTACAGCAAACCTCCTAATTCCTGCAGCACGAGGACTTTATGATTGTTTATGAGCATCAAAAGTGGCTGATCTGTTCGGAGAAATATTTGACTGCGTGTCACCGCATATGAAACTACTTAAATGATATAACTATAACTTACTAAAGAAATCTCCACTGTGCTGAGCGAAAGCGCTTACTGAACTGCGCATCATCAATGACGTAACCGTGCCCAGGCCCGAATGTAATGTGAGTGCGGGCCGTCGGGGGAGAGGGTGAGGGGGCGCAATCGTGCTTCGGCCTGGTTCAAGGCAACTGTACATAGTGTGAGTACGGCCTAAGTGACTTTGAAAGTGGCATGGTTGTTGGTGGCAGACGGGCTGGTCTGAGTATTTCAGAAACTGCTGATCCTTTGGGATTTTCATGCACAACCATCTCCTGGGTTTACTGAAAATGGTCAGAAGAATAGAAAATATCCAGTGAGTGGCAGTTCTGTGGGCGAAAATGCCTTGTTGATGCCAGAGGTCAGAGGAGAATGGCCAGACTGGTTGGAGCTGATAGAAAGGCAACAGTAACTGAAATAGCCATTCGTTACAACCGAGATATGCAGAAGGGCATCTCTGAACGCATTATACCTTTAGGCTGATGGGCTACAGCACCCGAAGACCACACCAGGTGCCACTCCTGTCAGCTAAGAACGAGAAACTGAGGCTACAATTCCCACAGGCTCACCAAAATAAAAGATTAGAAAAATGTTGCCTGGTCTGATGAGTCTCGATTTCTGCTGCGACATTCAGATGGTAGGGTCAGAATTTGTCATCAACACCTTGAAAGCATTGATCCATCCTGCTTAGTATCAACGGTTCAGGCTGGTGGTGGTGTAATGGTGTGAGGGATATTTTCTTGGCACACTTTGGGCCCATTAGTACCAATTAAGCATCGTGTCAAGGCCACAGCCTACCTGAGTATTGTTGCTGACCATGTCCATCCCTTTATGATAACAGTGTACCCATCTTCTGATGGCTACTTCCAGCAGGATAATGCGCCATGTCAATAAAGTCAGAATCATCTCAGACTGGTTTCTTGAACATGACAATGAGTTCACTGTACTCAAATGGCCTTCACAGTCACCAGATCTCAATCCAATAGGGCACCTTTGGGATGTGGTGGAACGGGAGATTTGCATCATGGATGTGCAGCCGACAAATCTGCAGCAGCTGCTTGATGCTATCATGTCATTATGGACCAAAATCTCAGGAATATTTCCAGTACCTTGTTGAATCTAAGTCCCGAAGGATTAAGGCAATTCTGAAGGCAAAAAGGGGGTCCAACTCGGTACTAGCAAGGTGTAGCTAATAAAGTGGCCGGTGCGTGTATTTTAACAGTCTATTTTTGCTCTATTTTGTAAAATAATCTTTGTTCTGAATAGTGAATCTCTGTTTTGAATGAATCAGGTGAGTCAATGATTCTATACAAAGAGACATTCAATGATGCTTCATTCTTGAATGAATCACCCATCTGAATGAATCGTTAAAATAAAACCCTCAAAATCTCACTCACTTTCATTCATTTTCAAGAAGATACATAGACAACAAATATGTTGATTTAAGTATTCATATAGAAAATTGTTGAGAACACCGTTTCAGAGGCAATTAGATTTATGCAACAAAACCAAACAAAACTCATTTTCCAGTTAAAGAAAGTAAATGACCGATTTCCTTGTCCTAGGTTAAGTGAATGACAAGGCTTGATGTTGAGCCCTGCAAACTATCAAACATCAGCTTTGGGACAGGGTTAGACAGTAAGACAGATTTAGTGACAGATATGAGACACAGCAGAGTGTCCCATGACAGTCGTTAAGTGAGACAGACAGTTCGCTGAGATCAAGTCGACTAGGTTCTCTTCACAAACACAAACGAACAGTGTAGATGCACACGCATATGGGCAAAAAATATACCTCTAATTGGTATTATACGTATATATCTTACTGCGAATCTGCTTATGTGAACTGCTGGAGTGCTGCACAATTAGCAAATATTCAAACGAAAGCAGTCGCCACACTGGCAGTCTCTGTGAAGCTTCTCAGAACAGGAAGTTGGGCTGGGGTTTAAAGTAATTAGAGAGAAGAAACCTTCATCTGAATGCCAAACCTGATGAGTTTCCTGAATATTTTCTACTACAGGACATCTGTCTGCAGGGTGCTGTAGGGATGGGTAATTATTCAATCCAGCCCTCTCTCATTTATATCGCTGTCTGTGGTTGTCTAGCTCCATTTTTCTTACTATTCCCAAACCACCTTTCCTTAAAGCTTTTTTCACTCATAGTTTTTCTCTTCAAAAGAATATATGCTTTAAATCTAGTCAATGTTTTGGCCTGCCATATTCATTTATTTTAGTATATATTATCAGAGTTAATTAGGTCAAGTTTTTTTTTAAACAATTAAGAACATTTGGAAATGGGTAAATATTTTTTAGTTTAAATACATACAATACAAAAGCTAGATAAAAAGCCTTTTTCACGAGTTTACACCCACACATAGAAAACAGATCAAAATAAGTATATTTGGCGTGCTGTCCAGAGAGAGGGCTTTGAGGCCGGAATAACGTCTGAAGCAGCCTTTCACTGCACACGACAAGCGACAGACAGGAAATCATTCATTTCCAATGGACAGTAGTCCAGGAGCTGTGTGAAGTTCCGATCATCTCCGTAACCAGAAAATCTGGATCCGATTTGTGCTGCGGATCAGTTAAAAATGTCAACTTCTGCGACTAGACCGTATGCGACCGGCCGCCCGGATGTGATTTCAGTGTTATCCAAGCAGGTCTGTGCACGCGAGATGAGAAATAGTAATTTCTTCGTAATTTTTTGAATCAGAATAAAGTCTATACATAAAAAAAATTCTATTTATAATATAATCATAAAGGCGATGCGGTGGCGCAGTAGGTAGTGCTGTCGCCTAACAGCAAGAAGGTCGCTGGTTCGAGCCTCAGCTGGGTCAGTTGGCATTTCTGTGTGGAGTTTGCATGTTCTCCCTGTGTTTGCGTGGGTTTCCTCCGAGTGCTCCGGTTTCCTCCACAGTCCAAAGACGTGCGGTACAGGTGAATTGGGTAGGCTAAATTGTCCGTAGTGTATGAACGTGAATGAATGTGTATGGATGTTTCCCAGACATGGATTGCAGCTGAAAGGGAATTCGCTGCGTAAAAAAACATATGCTGGATAAGTTGGTGGTTCATTCTGCTGTGGCGACCCCAGATTAATAAAGGGACTAAGCCGAAAAGAAAATGAATGAATGAAATGAATCATAAAAAATAGAATTTTTTTAATGTTGTCTCCACATTCACCACAAAAGTTTTAACAGTCCGAGTTTCTAGTATTCATTCATTCATTCGTTCAACCATGATAAATGCACAGAGAATAAACTCTCTTGCTTTTGCACTCCTTTATTTCTGACACCGCGAGAATCAGCTTCTCTCCCATGGTGCAGGACAAAGCTGACAATTCTCTGTGACTGCCACAAGGGGGCATATTCCGACAGTCGTGTCTGAATGTCGTGTGCAGTGGAAAGGCAGCTTGAGCCCGGGGCATTCTCTCCATCAAGAGAGACAGAGAGGAATACGAGCTCAGCGTCTAGCCTGATCCCAGAAAGCTCCCCCTCATCATGCTTAGTATTGATCTGGTTAAAGGTGTGGAGTTGGGGTGGAGGAGGGATGCAAACACGATGAGATGACCGAGGTAGGATGAGCGTGGTTTTTTATGGAAATTCTCTTTGATTCTAATTGGATGATTAGTGTGATTGCTGATAGAAAATTCGTTGCTTTACTATCTGTGTGTTTCTGCCGAAATTAGTTTAAAAAAACTTCACTTTGTACTTTCTATACACAAAAAAAATTCTTTTTACAAAACACATACATACTGCATAAAAACAACTGCTTTTAAAATTCACTTCAACTAATAAGATATCAATATAGGACTTACAATCTGCAACTAAATTTTTTTTATAATTTTTACTAAATGAATGAATCATTAAAATAATGTATTCATTTTGGTTTCCTTTATTTGTCCTTCCCATATCCTCTTCCTTCATCCCATCTTCGCCGGTTTCATCTTTTTCCTGTCCATCGTCATGAAGTGCTATTGATTTCAGGCCTAGTCCAGTCTGCGCACTCTCTTTCCCAAGACACTGCTTCTCTCCATCATTTTCTCTATCTCTCTCTTTTTCTCCCATCAAAGTCCTTTAGGTTAATGAGTAGACTGACTGATGAGCTGCAGACGGAGCGAGCAAGAAGGAATAGAGGGGGGTTGAGCAAAGGGGTGCAGACAGTGAACTGTCAGTTAACCAGGATGGGACTTATGGGAGAGATGGCTGTAATTGATCGGATTCTGCAGTAATGTATTACCACCTCAGCACGCAGATAATAGCTAATGCTGGCTAATGACCGCTGGCAATGACCAACACTTCATTGATAGCTGATGTTTGCTATTAACTTCCCTTCTCATTACAGCCTATAGACTAGTCTCGGGAAGTTGCTTATTAACGTCACACAGATTTTTCAGCTGAGGGTCATTCTGGTCTTAATTGCGTTTTAGAAATCAATAACCCGATTCATTGCTGCAAAATCTGAGATTCTGATGAGGTTGCATCATCAGATCAAACAGAAGTATTGTTTTGAATGTGTTTTTGAAGTCCGCTCCGCTCCACCCCAGGCTTTGAGTCAGGCTGGGTGCTTCTCCAGGAGCTGCTGGGCTTCTCTCTCGACTGTCTTCGACAGCTCTCAATATGCACATCCAGCCTTGTGAAACGTACTTATGAATTCAAAACAGCCTCAAGTCATGCTCCATATTTCATTGAAGTTGAATATTTAAAAAGATCAACCCACTCAAAACCCCATAAACCTTTCTTATGGAGGCTTCTCTGTCCTAAAAATAAAATCTCATATGCCATATCATATTACAGGCGGCTCCATCAGGCTCTAGAGCTTCCTTTAACAAGCAGACAGGGCCATTCTGGTAAACAGACTGTCTGCGTCTACAAAACGTATGTTCCTCTCTCAGTCTCCTCCCAAACCAAACATACTTTCTCGTTCTCTGCCTGTTCTCTAAATAGACTAGAGCACCACTTATTAGGACATTTCTACATCTAAAAACAAGAGGACTCAAAGTGCTGCACCATATTTTTGGAAAATAAGTGGCACATCTGGTGTACAAGAGACTCCATATATACTGAAACATAAGTAATATGCCAACTGACACAAAAAAAACGTATCTTAAATGTACATGCCCATGTGTACCATCCGACAGCTTGAATTTCTGCAGCCCCTGTATAGTTTTTATACTTCACAATACTGTACTCCTTTAAGTAATTACAGTGCATCCGTAAAGTATTCATAGCACTTCACTTTTTCCAATTTTTTTTTTTTACGTTACAGCCTTATTCCAAAATGTATTAAATTAACTTTTTCCTCAAAATTCTACACACAATACCCCATAATGACAATGTGAAAAAAAGATTTTTTTAAGGACATTCACCGAGTTGTGGTGAAGCCACTCCATTGATATTTTGGTGGTGTGCTTTGGGTCATTGTCTCGCTGGAAGATGAACCTTCGCCCTAGTCTGAGGTCAAGAGAACTCTGAAGCAGGTTTTCATTCAGGATGTCTCTGTACATTGCTGCATTCATCTTTCCCTCTATCCTGACTAGTCTTCCAGTTCCTGCTGCTGAAAAACATCCCCACAGCATGATGCTGCCACCACCATGCTTCACTGTAGGGATGGTATTAGCCTGGTGATGAGTGGTGCCTGGTTTTCTCCAAACGTAACGCCTGGCATTCACTCCAAAGAGTTCAATTTTAGTCTCATCAGACCAGAGAATTTTGTTTCTTATGGTCTGAGAGTCCTTCAGATGCCTTTTGGCAAATTCCAGGCATGGCTTCTGTCTGGCCACTCTACCATACAGGCCTGATTGGTGGATTGGCTGCACAGATGGTTGTCCTGTAAGGTTCTCCTCTCTCCACAGAAGAATGCTGGAGCTCAGACAGAGTGACCATCGGGTTATTAATCACCTCCCTGATTAAGACCCTTTTCCCCCGATCACTCAGCTTAGATGGCCGGCCAGTTCTAGGACGGTGGTTCCAAACATCTTCCACTTACAGATGGCCACTGTGCTCATTGGAACTTTCAGAGCAGCAGAAATTTTTCTGTAACCTTCCCCAGTCTTGTGCCTCAAGACAATCCTGTCTCGGAGGTCTACAGAGAAACAGAGGCTGTTTCTCAATATGCGTTCTTCAGCGGTCTTGCGTCCTCGTGTTCTCATGTAACGTCATCATCAGCTGCCAAAGTTCAGTTCCAATACTCAAGACCGCAAGAACAGAGGACGCGTGAAACTTCCCGGATGTGATCTTGATATTGAGGACGCACCGATGCAGACTTGAGCACCGATCTCGCTCTAGAAGTCCCAGAAGTCATTGCGACTGGAGGTGGGAAGCGCAGCATTTTATTTAGATTTATTATTAAAGTTCAGAGATATAACTTATTTTCCCTTAGGAGTTTCCCTAAATTAGACGGTGAATATAAACATCACCATGGACATCTTAATAAAGGAATAAACATATTAAGGGTGTTTGTTTGCTGAAATTCGTATTAAAATATGTTTATTTACATTGTGCAACGTATATTTATAATGTTTTTATGCCTAGTATATATTTTGAAAAGGGGAAAACAATAAATCGTGGTATAAATGCTGTAATGTTTAAATAATTAACACATGAAGGTCACATGACCATCAGGAAGAACGCAGCATCTCATTTCTCAGAGGACGCCTTCTCTGTTCTCGTGGTCTGCCGAGTTCGTTCTTCCGACGACACCTGGCAAGACCGATCTCCACAAGAACGCAAGTCCGTTCTCTGCGTTCTTGGAATTGAGAAACAGCCAGAATGTACCTGAGCTCAACTTAGAGCTTCACGGCAAAAGCTGTGAATACTTATGTACATGTGATTTTTCAGGGTTTTTTATTTTTAATAAATTTTCAAAAAATCTTTTTTCACATTGTTATTATGGGGTATTGTGTGCGCAACTTTGAGGAAATAAATTAGTTTAATCCATTTTGGAATAAGGCTGTAACATAAAAACATGTGGAAAAAGTGAAGCGCTATGAATACTTTCCGGATACATTGTATATAAAATAATCTTTTAACTTTTAAATTATTTTCTAACACCTTTCTAACGCTTCTTTAGTATTTCACTGTCCATTGGTAATTAAAAAGCCTTATACTCCTTGGTCATAAAAACAATGCTATTCTACTCACAAAAGGAGAACTTCAGCTGTCTGTTTACCAAAAAATTGGCTTTATTTATTTCCGAGAGCGACATTTACACAAAGCAACGTTCATTTTTCTCCTCTCTGACCGTATTGTGTTAACCCTTGGGCACTAAATGCTTTGCAATGAATTTGGGCCGACTGCAGTGCTGCCTTTTGTATCTCTAATACAACAATAATAACGCCACTAATGTCAACAGCTGTGCTACATTTAATCAAATCAGCCTGTCTAATCCTGCTCCGGTCAACAGAACCCAAGTAGAAACAAATGAAGGCCGATTCAGACAGTATAAAAGCAGGTTGAAGGTCACATGTTTTTAATTAAACTTAAACAAATGGCTACGGATGCAAAAGAAGGCGAATTGTTTCAGCTCATAATCTCTAATGAGACTTTTGGCGTAGGCGATAAGAGCAGATGCCTTGTGCATTTGTGAAAGGTCAACTCTCATTGCCATTCTGACACACTTTCTCTCGCCGCCACACGCCCGATTCCCTCTCAAACAGGAGAAGAAAAATCAGCGTGTTCGCCCTTTTAACGAGAGAACCCTCTTGACGGTTCTGCCCATGCATGAAGCTGAAAACAGAAAACATTCCTCCTTATTTAATTAGATCGCAACGATGCTTCTGACAAAAAAGGCGATTCTTAAGACGCTCCGTTTGATGCATTTTGAAGAGGACCGCCTGCAAGAACAGACTTTAATAAAATATGCAAAGGCATTATTCGTGCATTCTTCGTAAACAAACAAACAAAAAAAAAAAAAATACCTACTGCTGTGCTTCTGTCCGCCTCATGCTGAGATTAATAATGAAGCAGCCTGACATTTGAAACAGAGGGACCGATTTATAGTAGTTTGTGGCACACTTTCACTGCGCACACACACACAGAGAAAAAATGAAAAACACTTTGACGCATTTGCCCACACTTACAGACCTCACATCAAGGGAGGGTAAGGAGAGAGCGGTAAAGTTGCATGCCACACATTTTCATGCGCAACAGAGGTGCAGTGCACAATGCATCATTATATTAGACATCAGTTCAGTGGTGGAAGTCTTCTGGGCAACACTAATGGTTAATTTAGCTCCTGGACCACTGTGGTAGGCGTCTCATCACAATTAGACTTAATGCAAGACCTTGCTGAAGGTCACAGATGATCCGTTACGAGGAGAGAAAAAAAACAGACAAAGCAAATTAACTGAAGCATGACTGTCCGGTGAGATGTGCATGTTTTTTTTTATACACATGCATCTAGTGGGTGTGAGAGACTGTGTGTGTATTTTTACACTCCCCCCTGGCCAAAGACGGAGCAATTAAAAAGACATGCACCAATAAGCCCCTCCTGTGCTCTTCTTTTGAACGTCACAGCATCCTTTGCAAAGACAGAGAGAGACAGAGTATCTTCTTGTGTCAGGACTGAGGAAAGGTCATAAGCAGCTCATTTAAGGTGATAAGAGTAACAAAAATAATTTGTAACAGTTTCACCATTTTAACTTGGGTTGTCCTATATATACACACACACACACACACACGTCAGACATGACAATGTCCATGAGTAAGATTAAAAATCCAGCAAATTTTATACACACCCATTTGTGCAAGTAAAACAGAATCTAATATAAAACTTTAAAGGCCACCTTCGATGCAGATTCAACTTTTGGAAGCTGTTTGGACAGAACTCTGTATAGGTATAGTGTCTTTTTAATTAAATGTCCTTACACTAAAATAGGATCCAAATCCCAGTGATTTTGAGGCCTATAGCAACATAACGTAGCAGTGTGGTTTTGCCCAGCCACCCAACTGATTGACAAGTATGCCTTTCAATTAACATAACTTCGTAGTGTTGTGCATAAACAAATCTACAACACAGAATTTGCAAAGAAACTGGGATAAAAACCCCAATCTGTTCCAACTCTCTGTGATCAGCTGCACCTCAAGAATGAGTTGTACAAGTTTAAAACAATGCATGTTTATAATAAAGAAAAGACAGTAAAATTGCGATGTAATAACCACTGGAATCACCACAGCTGCATACTGTTGGTAGAAATATATACAAGGATGTTTCAAACAAATAACAGGAGTCCTGGTTTGTGGATGTTAAATCTGCTTAATTTGGTACAGTAGCATAATGGATATTGCAGTGTATTTTAACTTGTATCCTGTCACATCACAAAAACAGTGTAAATTTTAATCATATGGGTGTACTGCGAACTATGTAATGGCATTTGTGTGTGACTCAGTTGCAGAAGAGCTTGAATAAACTCCACCAAAAATATATGACATAAACATATTTGCTATATTTGACTCGTAAACTGAATCTCTACTTCTTTCATGTCTGTCTCTGACAGTTGTTTATCTGAAGTGACCAGCCTGATCCCACGAGGAAACGTAAGTATTTTACGTTTTGTCAGTTTAGTGGCTAATTCGTATGAATTAGAACGAGTTCTGAATTTTAAAAACTTTTTAAAAATGTTAGAAGCAGACAAGCACGTGGAAACAGTGGGTGGAGAGGACCAGCTCATTTGCATTTAAAGGCACAGGCCTACAAAAACAGCTACACTTTCATCTGATCCCAAAATGGGCATTTTCTGCATTGTATACATGATCTGATGGGTGTTTTGAGCTGAAACTTTATAGACATATCCTGGAGACACTACAGACTTATCTTACATCTTGTGAAAGGGGTAAAATAGGAGCCCTTTAATAAGTCGATAAGCAATAATAAGCTACATTACAAATTTTCTGCAAATTGACCTGTGCACAAGCTCTTGTGTTGTTGCATATTCTTACTTATCATAGGACATGCATTAATCAACCTTCACTGACATCAACACACTACCATTTGAAGAGACATTTTAAGCAAAGGCACAAGAATGAGAACTGTGCCAGAGGAAGCGATTTTCTCCAACACCTAAATGAAAACCAGCACAAATGCTGTCTTCTAATCAGACAAATGCATGAACACAAATCCGCGAGTGACCTTATACTGATGCTGCTGACCTCTGACTGGCTTTTCATCAATGAAACAAAGCCTGATCAAAAAAAATGATCGAACAACAACAAACACCAAAGGCTAAAGAGATATATGTTCTCCAAAACATCACCCGGAAGAAATACTCCAAAGTCCTCTGAAGGCTAATGATGTACGGGACATGCGGGGAGCTTGTATTTGACAGACAAATAATCTATAAAGACATAGTACAGTGGCTTTTGGTGGCAAGGACAGGCTGCAGATTAGATTGAAATTATTGATTTGAATCAATTGAGAGAGTGAACATTTCCCTTGACCTCATAGAACAGGGAAACAGGAGTAATTGAATTGTACCAGTGTATATTGGGTGTGTTCAGGTACAGTCGTTTGGAGACTCGCCTGGCGGCCCTGAAGGACTATTGACTTCACAGAAAGCAGATCCAATGATCAGGGCTAAGAAGACAAAAGCTCTTAGCGTGAGCGTGTGTTTGTGTGCATGTCTATAGAGATACATCTACAGGATTTAAAAGCACTGTAATCCATTTCCAAAGGGTCACATTTGGCCAGCAAAAAAGAAGGGAAGTGGTAGAGTATGTAGGTTTACACATGTAGCCAAGAGGACTCATGTAAAACAAAGGCCCAAAGATGCCTTTGTACCCAATTTGCTGAAAAGTAACAGGGTTTCCATGCCTCACAGGATCACAGCAAGCTGCACAGCCTCCTGCAGAGTTCTACCTGCAATTACCAGCCCACTAACACATTCCTAAAGAGTTGCACGAACAAAAGACGATGCTAGCAAGTAAACATTTGTGGCCTCCGAGCAGTCTGAACCTACGTATACAGGGAAAAGACAGATTTGCAGAACAATGGCAATAGTGATTAATGTAAAGTGAAGAAACTTTTGGTGGAAGCAATACTGTACTCTAGTTATTAGTGTTTCTGTTTGAGTATCAGCTTGCTTTCATGTTACTGTGCTTTACTGCGTTAAAGCCTTTTTTACACTGAGAGTGAATATGTTGCTGTGATAAAACAAAACTGAAATGAAAAGTCTGGGGAGAAAAAATATAATCAACTACTTGTTGGAGTCGCTAGATAATTTTGTGTTTTGCATTGTAACCCAATTGGGAGGGTGGTTACTATAGCTGTAATGTAACTAGCTGAATGATCCAAAGATAGCTACTTTGCACAAAATAAATGAGCTTGGAATCAAAACAATATATTAACTGTTTAATTTTCCGCTGACTAATTAAATCATGGAGGGCAGCATGGTGGCTCAGTGGTTTGCACTGTTGCCTTGCAGCAAGAAGTTCGCTGGTTCAAGTCCCGACTGGGCCAGACGGCATTTCTGTGTGGAGTTTGCATATTCATGTAGGTTTCCTCCAGGTGCTCCGGTTTCCCCCACAGTTCAAAGACTATACAGTAGGTTAATTGAATAAGCTAAATGTATGCATGTGAATGAGTGTGTATGGGTGCTTCCCAGTGCTGGGTTGCAGCTGGAAGAGCATCCACTGTGTAAAACATATGCTGGATAACTTGGCGGTTCATTCCACTGTGGCAACCCCTGATAAAACAAAGGGACTAAGCTCTTTAAAGCCCATTACATAAGGAAAATGAATGAATGGATGAATTAATTAAATTATGAAGGAAATAGTAAAAAAATACATGGTTCTAAAACTATGTAAAATACAAAACATCAACTGTTGTTTCATCCTTAGTTTTTCTTTCTTTAGATTTAAAAAAAAAGAAAAAATACATCTGCATATTAGAATACTGTATAAACAATTATGTGACACTTAAGGCTGTTTATTCAGATTTAACATCACAGTAATAAACTACATTTTAATGGGGTGGTCCACAGTGTATTTTTTAAGGCTTGGTTGTGTTTATAAGATGTAAAGCAATGTGTGCTCATGCTTCATTTGTAAAAAGAAAATCACATATTTTCACATATCTTACTTTTATTGTATACAGATACTCAGCTTACATGAAAACGACAACCATATTTTCTAGTTCCTCCAAAATCCCGCCTTCAAGGGGCTCTGATTGGTCAGCTAACATAATGTTCTGTGATTCGCGGATCAGCTCCAGGAAGCGTCACGTCCAGTCACTAGGATGCGCTGTGCCTCTGCTGTGTAAATACTGTCAGTCAGTGTAGCAGTGTCAGTATGAGCCTGAATTAGACATAAAATGACGAGGACACACCTGAACCCCATGCCTTCTCTCTAAAATAAAATCTGACAAGTGTCTTTGATATATATTTGAAATAAGCATATTAAGTAACATGAAATGTTCACATATCTGTTGTGAGTTTGTTATTTGAGATGTAGAACGCCCGGAAAGCGTCCACATGGAGAGACACTGCAGCGCTGCTGAAGATTGTGGGTGTTTACAGTGATTTGATGGGTAAATAAGAAATTGTAGCTAAATTCTTAACAGTGCCAAACAGCATTTCCCATTGTTTACATTCTTGTTTACGTCCTTGCTATACAATATAATGTTACCGCTAGAACTATGCATGTAATAGATCATTTGTAACAAATAAAATTACTTCCAGGTTGTGGCTCACAATCGACAACTTCGTCTATTATGGTTGGAGCTGCTTCTTCTTTGAGGAGTTTTTAGCAGAATCCAGCACTGAACTAAGAGAGATTCGCTGCGCAGGGTGTATGCGAAGCGTTTGTGATCTCACTAGCCCAAATGTATATTTTTGTAGTCCTCAAACTTCGTTCGCTCTAGGCTTTGCCAAACTAACTCTAGAAGTCAATGTCTCCCTTTGCATTGAACTGTGAGCGTATCGCATTTAGAGATGCTGTTTATGTTCACACAACTACATTACACATCAACTAAAGTTTAAAATATGATATCATAGTGGACCACCCCTTTAAAGTCGAAGTTAAAATAGAAAACAGCTATTTAAAAATGCTGAAATATCCCACATTATTACATTTAAATTTGCTAA
The DNA here is from genome assembly GCA_903798195.1 of Danio kyathit. Classification (NCBI taxonomy): domain Eukaryota; kingdom Metazoa; phylum Chordata; class Actinopteri; order Cypriniformes; family Danionidae; genus Danio; species Danio kyathit. The sequence goes on along the minus strand of LR812529.1, from coordinate 36,475,291 downwards.
ACAAAAACAACCTTATTGAGCATTTCAAAAGCATTAAAACCATAAAAAGCCCCATACTTTTGAAAAGAAAGCATATACTGTAATATTGTGGGGTATTTCAGCAGTGAGTATCAATTTTGTTCACAAACTGGAAATCAAGTTTGTTCCAAAAAAAAAAAAGAAAAATGGCAAGCTTTACTGCCAACTTTTGTGCAGTACGCCATTAGTTCGAGTACAATGTTGTCCTACAGGCTGGTGTTTTCCATGCTAGAGGGTAAAAGTGTGACGCTGTAAGTGTTACAGTCTGTTTTATAAGCATGAACGATTTTCTCAGCGCTTACAGTATGAGGTGTTGAAGTGAGAACTGGGTTTAAAATTCACATAACACCGAGGTGTCAAGCTTCTGTTCCAAACTCTGTGCCCGTGTTGTTTATTCAGCAAATCCTACCATCCAACCCAAACACACACCCAGAACAAGCTCTCTCATTCATCAAAATCTCAGCAATAGAATTTGAACAAGAGCACAAAGTACAACGCACACACCTTCGCAAACATACTCGGGTTTCTCCAAATAACTAAAATGGCAGAAAGTGCAAGAAGAGGAGGAGTGTGAAGTGAGAAAGAGAGGAGGCAATTAATCTGCCTGTTCATAGAGGTCAATTGGCCTCGGTGCCTTCATCAAGAGATGAGGGGATGCAGCCTGGAGCGGACCACCGCAACTCACACGGGGATAGAGGTCTGAGTGGGCCTCATGATTATTAGCGTAATTAAGTTTGTATGGTCATTACAGAGGGTTCCGATGAATGCCAGCCATGTCAAATTAAAATCCTATGTGAGGGGGGATACTGATTGAACCCGCAGCCACATTTAAATATCCTCTTTAACGAGAAAGAGAGAGGGATCAGAAAAAGACAGATGTGTTTCGAGCCCTCGAGTAGACATTAGATCCACTACAGCTAGAGGGTTGTTGTTTGTGTGGACTGAACAGGCTTTGATGGAGGCTTTCAAAAGCTCCAGTGCAATAAACACACAGACGAGTTCTACAGTAACTGTATGAAGGCCTCACAGCTGCCAGACGCTTGCTATACTCAACCGATATGGGTTATCAAGAGTACATCTAGAAAGCAGATCTAGAATTCAAAAATAACTATTGACACAAATATCTAGCCATTTAAGTTTAAATTCATTTATTTACTATCAATTAATCAGCTCATCTATCTATCTATCTATCTATCTATCTATCTATCTATCTATCTATCTATCTATCTATCTATCTATCTATCTATCTATCTATCTATCTATCTATCTATCTATCTATCTATCTATCTATCTATCTATCTATCTATCTATCTACCTACCTACCTACCTACCTATCTATCCACCATTCACCCATCTAATTTATCCACAGTATTCATGTCCCTATTCATCCATCTATACACATAATATATCTCTCCATCCATCCATCCCTAAACAATTTATCTAAGTTCAGCCTATTTATCCATCTATCCATCTCTCCCTCCGTCCATGTATCCATCCATCCATAGTATTCAATCAATCGGCTTGTCCATCCTTCAATATATCCATCAACTGTATCTCTATCTATTTATCTACCTATATATCTATACATCTATCCATCCATCCACCCACCCATACACCCATAATTTACCATAATTTATCCACAGTATCAATCAGCTTTTCCATCCTTCAATCTTTCTAATCAACTGTATATCTATCTTTCTATCAACTGTATATCCATCCATCCATCCATCCATCCATCCACCTACCGATTTACCCATCTATTTTATCCACAGTATTCAATCAATCAGCTTGTCCATGCTTCAATCTATAAATCAACTGTATATCTATCTATCTATCCATCCATCCATACATCCATCCATCCAATCAACCATCTTTCTATTCATCAACTTCGCCACAATATCAATCAATTTTTCCATCCATGCATCGTACCATCCACCTAATCCATTCACCTATCCCACCTATATATACAGTTTATCCATCTTTCCATATGTCTATCCATCCATGCATCTATCCACCATCCACCTGGCCTATAAACCTTAACAATATAAACTTAAATTCATCTCATGGCGGACACAGGAAAAGCCGGCATGATGCGCGCTCTGCTAGGAGAATTCTATGGATTAACTAGCGAGACAACATTTGTTTTCAAAATGAGCTGGAAGGTGCACCTTCCAAGCATTATGCAGGTATGTCTCTCGTGTATTTGTGGAGATTCCGCTGTTTTTTCTGACCACAGTTTACATGGAGCCCATGTCTCACGTGGACGCTTGTAATAACAAAGCCTCGTGAGCGTGGTCGCATTAAAAATAATGAGCTCAGACTGAGAAATTAGACATACAGTAGTGTTGGTTTCATACTGATTACTTTATCAAACAATGCTCGTTTTCAACATGCACTCATTGCAATAAAAAGTAGACACTTAAAGCTTTCTATAGATATATGTCTCATGTCTGTGTGTTGTTTTCGCGGAGTTTCAGTGCATTTCAACGCGTTTCTAAAAACAGTTCACGGAGAGAAAAAAGAAAGAATGCGTACATTGCTTATTTTCTTTATTTTGCAAAAACACACACTTTTGTTGTTACTATGAGTGAACACAAAAAAGTAGACGCCTAACAGATCCTCTTATCTGTACGATCAAAACTGAAAGTGTAATTTAAGTTATTTTCAGCGTTATCAGGAGAAGACGCCTCAAAACGCGTGTCATCTACTAATCCATCCACCTATCCCTCTACAGTTTATCCATCTTTCTAAATGTCTATCCATCCATGCATCTACCCACCAATCCATCTGCCCTATAAACCTTAACAACATAAACTTAAATTCATTCCAGTTTGACTTCCTTACATTTAAATTGAAATGGCATTTCTGTAACCTGTTCTTCACCTCAATTCAAATTCAGGAACTGTGTTGGAAATCCTTCCTTCGGGGGGGAAAAAAATGCATCGGCGTTGGTATCCTATCAGTGGTGAAGTGGCATTAGAGATAGCAAACAAAGATTTACTCAAAGGAGAAGGAGAACGGTCGAGAAGGGAGATTGAAAAGAGCTGAGAGGGAAAATGAGTCACAGATGTAGAGGTCCTAGAGTGGTGGGCTGACACTGATAACGTTCTGCTCGAGTGCCTGAATGGTCAGAGATTCGACAACCCACCGAGGTATGAACAGCACAGGGCTTTCTGTTTTGGAGATCCTGTCCACACATTAGAATAAGCCTTTTTTTTTGGTGTACAAAACCACATCATTCTCTATCAGGAAAAGTATGAGTCACTTTTTTTTTTGGTTTCCGCAATGCTAGCACAGAGCAACAGGTTTCACGGAGTTAAAAACGCATAATGGAACAAGAATTGAGGTTAAGCATTTCTACAAGCTTTCGTCTTCTTTCTATCTCCCCTGACTGTGGTATGCTCGTAAACACCACACGGCTTCGGGTTTGGAGCACGAGCGCAATAACGAGCCATGACAACCCTCCCCATGAGGTTTAGCCTGAGATTTGGGTTTCTGTCTGTCACCAGTGTGTGTGAACCCTCTGCTGTTAGGACTGCCTCTGTCATCCACAGCAGAGAGAAATGGAGGCGTCATAGAGAGAGAGAAAGAGACTGACAGACAGAGAGAGAGAAAGGGCTTACAGTAATGTGATAGAATACGCTTATTCTTTGCTCTCTGATAGCTGTCGCTGGTCTGTCGGTGGGAGCCCGCTCAAGTCACAGTGGAGAACGAGCTGCTTGATGCATATTGCAAAGAAAAATGGCAAGCACGTTGAAATCATTGGTTCAAATGGATTCTATGCAATTTTATGAAGTTAACATGCACATTTGTATCAATTGGAGGGGTTTCGCACAGCCAGACTTTCAAGGTCTGGGTTCCATTGCAGGTTTCACTGGTCAAATCCATTTCTTCTTAAAGATCATTTAGCGTAAGAAAAGTGAATCTTTTCAGGAATATTTTTAATCATTCGATGATGTTTTAAATGACTCCATTAAAGGATAACAGTGCAGCCCCCAAAGAACTAATTAATTAACTTATTTATATTTTAACATTTTGGGCACTATTATACACCCTGCACAATAAGGCGCAAGACGTGTTTGGCACAATTTGTTGCTATTTTCAGAGCAGCGCAACATTAAGGTTCACATTTTGTGCCACGTCGTTTAAATAGCAAATCCATTTCGCCACTTTGCGGACTCATGGGTGTGCTGGTCCAAAAAGAAGCTGTGTTGAGGCGCATTGTTGGTGCGTTGCTATTTTGAGAAACTGAAATAGACTGTGCCATTGACCAACTAAAAGCAGGTCTAAAGTTATGCGCCTGTGCAGGTCCAAACTCTTAATCATTGCTTAATACACACAGAATGTACAGCAATACACAAATATCTTTACATTTGAAAAAAAAAAGGATTAAAATGCTACAAAAATTATTATTTTCTGAATAAATATAGAAACCCCAACCGCCATGCCTCATCTCTTTCCCTTTTTAGTTTATTCATGACAATGTGTATTTGTATAATGTTATTATTAGTAGTAGTAGTATTTTTTATATGCATATTTATATTTGTTTTAATAAAAACATCTTTAGATTTGTCCACCTGTCGGGATTTGTAGATGTATGCATCACTGTATGGGGCATAAGTATAGGACATGTGTTTAGGTATAACTTTTGATATAAGGGTTTTTTGACCACACAACGTCATTATCGTTCGTTTATTCATTTGCTGGAAATTAGAACTGAATTTAGAAGTAGTTAGGAAACAAATATTTGCTCTTAACAAACAAAATTAAATATGTAGGCTAATGGATGTCTTCAGTGGAGTGAATTTCCACCATTTCCTTATCTACAAAAGTAAAGGAGTAAAGAGTAAAAGTAAAGAGAAAGTAAAGAGGCCGAATGGAAGAGGTTCGTTTTTTATCCTTGCACTGCAAAAGGTCTGTTTAACTGTTTTCTCTCTAGTGAAGCATTTAGTTTTACACTTCAAAGTCCGTCATCTAAATAGCAAATGCGCCATGGCACAACGCAACTGATTCTTGAAGGGAATGGGAGATGAGACTCTGATTGGTTTAATGCACGTTATGCTCAAAACACACCAATAACTCATTAAGAGAATAAGCACAACCCTGCTAGATCATGTACAGAGCGTATTTTTTAGTCCTTAAAATAGCAAAAAAGATTCTGAGACGTCCTTGATGCTTTTGCACAATGCGCTTTAGACTTTAGGCCTAGACCGTTAAAATAGAGCCCTTTGTATTTAAACTCCTAGGTTTTACCCATTTGACTGCAATAAGCTTTTAATAATATATAATATAATAAAATGTGAAAGTTAGTCACAAAAGACTGTTTGCTTGCATCAAATATGCTTTTTATACACCAATAATCTGTTTTGTTTTTACTTTGATGCAGAAACCAGAACAGAAACAGAACTTTAGGAAATTTGGATGAATTTCAGAACTTCAGTTCTTAATTTTTCCACTCAAACCTGACTGAGACTAGAAGCACTTAGTGAGCAGGTGTGCTAAAATATCCTAAAGAGAGTCCAGAGACACCCATCAGCGACAGTGACACCTCCCTCCCTGCCCTTCCTCCCTCATTTCCGTCTACTCCGAGAAGGGTATTTAGAACGACACCCAGAGGTCTTTTGTCTGTCTGTAAAGCGGTGTAGTCAAGGGGGCAGAGAGACTGTTAGCTGTCAGGACTGACAACGAAAAGGACACACACACCACCAGCACCACTAACAGCAGTGAGCAAAGGAGACACACAGCACACCCATGCAGACACTTACAAAAGAGAGAGAGGGATGAAGAGAGTTTGTACACTGTCAGAAAGTTGAAACGCTGATTTAGACCAATCCTCTAGCTAATTTTCTTCAGTGAGTCAGCACATATCGGACTTCCCAGAGGTACAGGATACTTTGCCTCTGATTAAAATTGACTGGACACAAAAAACTCAGTCTGAACCATGTGCTCTAAAAGAATTTGATTTCTTAGGACTTTTGAAACTTTTATTCGATAGAAAGCCACAAAAGGGACAATATACTGGGTTGTAATAGGCCATAATCAAAAGTCAAACTGCTAGACCACAGCATCTAAAGACCATTCTGTGACTCACGCCAATATAACTCAATGCACATTTTATTTCATATTTCACTTCATCCTACTATCTAAGATAACACACACACACACATATATATATATATATATATATATATATATATATATATATATATATATATATATATATATATATATATATATATATATATATATATATATATATATATATATATATATATATATATATATATATATTATTTTTAAATTATAAAAAAAAAATTAATAATTAAGAAAAAAAATCTAAAATATGTATAAATATCTAATTGTTGAAGCAATCATTAAAACATCAAAATAGTTATTTAGTTTTTATTCTTTTATTTTTAGTTTCTTCTCAGCACAGCCATTAGGGTTGGCCGATGTTGACCAATTTGGCATTGTACGATGTCTAATTTGAAACATCACGATGGACGATGGCATCGACGTCGTGGGTGAATTAATTATTTATGAATAATTTCTTTATTCATAATGAATAACTTATTTGTAGCCTACCGTTTCAACTACCTGACCTGCATGGTCTTTTTTTTTACCCATAACCAAATCATAAATAAATAAAGATAAGTTACACACAAATAACCACCTGTCAGTCACTTTTTCTGCAGGTGTCGTTATAATGGGGTCGACAAACTTGATTAGTTAAAAAGATGCACAACCAACAGGAACCAACCAACAATATCTGAGGTTTTGGCTAAAATTACTAAGTACAAGTGTGAAAGCAAAAAATTGAAGCAGTGTACTGACGCTGTGACACGTTACCTGATAGATTCAAAAGACCGAAGAGTCGTTAGATCAATACAAGATTAATTAAACATCACGTTTAACAACTATAGTGAGACACGATGCAGCGGTACATCCTTGATAAACTGTCAGACGTGCACTGCTCTCTGGGGTTTTGTGCTCAAAGCACCCGCTGACTGCTGGAGCTCAGACGCACGCATACGCTGCAGCGCATAAGTGTGTGTGTGTGTGTGTGTGTGTGTGTGTGTGTGTGTGTGTGTGTGGTCACGTGATGTGAAAGAGGGCTTTTCAGAAATGGTAGGTGAAATGCCAGTGTGGACGTGGAATGTTTTCGTTATAAAATGCTATTTTAAAAATAAGACATATTACTGTAAACGGGGCCTAAGAGTGTATTATTCGCGAGCAGGTTGCTGCTGCAATGGGGCGGGGCAAAGATCACGATGCCAGCTCAGCCATCGGTGATGGCATTGTCTATCAACCCAACTCTAACAGCCATCCTTTATCTTGCTCACAGAGGATTTGTAAGGCAATAATTTCCATGAAGCTGCTTCGGAAAGATATCTTTGTTATGGAAAAAAAAAATGCTATCCAAATAAATGTGTACTGAATTAAACATACTTTTACACCATTCACTTAATACAAAGTAAATATATTCCAGAAAATAGTCTAATAATTTGTTTTGATTCAAATTCTTTAATTAATTTGGCTTTAGGATAATGTAAATAAATCAGTCATTATAAGTCTGAAGTGGTGGTCAACAGAATTGAGGATTCTGGAGTCACTTTCTGAAAAAGAAGCAAAAACTAAATCCCTGTAGCTAATAGTGACGTTTATTACTTTTGGTTAGCATGCTAATATTAGAATCCAGGGTGAATGAAATCGAACGCAAGTGATAAAAGTCCATATATTTTTAATTTTCTTTAGAAAAAAACAAGCATAACCATGACAGATCTGATGCTCTAATTGGTTTAAAAAGCTTAAAAAGGAAGAAAAAAACATGATAAACAGAGGAGTGTCTTTAAAGAAAAGATGAGAAGACATATTTCAGACCTCCTGGAGAGATCGAAGCATTTCACGAGAGCAAATCACTAGCAAGAAAGCAACAGACTTGTCAATAAAAATGTCTCATCTGTGTTGAAATTAGACGCGAAGCATTTTGAAATCAGACATCAAAGAACACGTCAGTTCAAAAAAGTTATGTAGAGCCTTTTACAAACTGGATCACTGAATCTTACAGTGGGTTCTCAATGCTCTCTTCATTAGAGAGAAGGTAAGCTCACACACAAGCTGAACAGAGAGAAAGCTGAGCTGGAGAATAAGAGGAAGACATACTGGAGAATAGTATGACCACACATGCTTTCGTGTTCTCTTTTAAACTCCTACTCTTATACACACAGAAACACAGGCTCATCAAAAACTACTAGTATGAGTTGGGAAACTGCTGCTCTTGTAAAAGATTCAAACTCCAACATGCTGAAGCACAAGAGACTGGAAAGGAAGGGAAGGAAATAGTGCACAAAGAGCACTTACATTCAAAAATCTCCAATTTCCTGAAGTTCCAGCACTGAATCATTGACTGACATGACTTTCTCAACTTACTTTTGTTCATTCTTTCTCCACAGAGTTTGAATACCATCCTGAATATATTGAGTTTTGCACCAAACATATTGACTTGTGCATCAAACAACTTATTTTCCTCCATTTCTGGACACTGCACAACTTATGGCCTTCAAGCCAATAAGGAAAATGTTTCAAGTGAAATCTGCTAATACCAGTATATTGTGGATCTTTTTGATTTCACATTTTTGAAAGAAATGAAAACATTATTTTGTCCATTTCATCAAGCTGTTTCATGAACAGTCATCATCAGGAAACACATTACTTGAACATTCCTAACTCAAAACTCAAATTTTGAAGATTATATTCATGAATGTTATTATTTCATATCAAGGTTGACAAAGAACTCCACTTTAGCTTTGACGATCCTGTCATATTTATTGCAATATCCACCATGCATTATCAGATTATTTGTGTTCATTTTATCGCACTAAATTTTTCCCCTACACACATTAATGACAACTAATTTAAAGTTATTCCAAAAAAAAAAAGAGACAGCCTCGCTGACTTTTTAAAAATATCATCTTTCATCTTCATTTATACATTGTAAGAGCAACAAATAATAACTTCACTTCTAGTTGATCATTTGTAAAAGTGGCAGAAGGTAGATTTTTCTGATGAATCATCTGTTAAACTGCATCCCAATCATCACAAATACTGCAGAAGACATATTGGAACCCGTATGGACCCAAGATTCTCATAGAAATCAGTCAGGTTTGGTGAAAGTAAAATCATGGTTTGGGGTTAAATTCAGTATGGGGGCGTGCAAGAGATCTGCAGAGTGGATGGCAACATTAACAGCCTGAGGAATCAAGGCATTTGTGCTGCCCATTACATTACAAACCACAGGAGAGGGCAAATTCTTCAGCAGGATAGTGCTCCTTCCCGTACTTCAGCTTCTATATCAAAGTTCCTAAAGGAAAGAGGGTCAAAGAGCTCCAGGATTGGCCAACCCAGTCACCAGACATGAACAATATTGAGCATGTCAGGGGTAAGTTGAAGGTGGAGGCATTGAAGATGCATCCAAAGAATCTTGACGAACTCTGGGAGTCCTGCAAGAACGCTTTCTTTGCCATTCCAGATGACTTCATTAATAAGCTATTTGAGTTATTGTAGAGATGTATGGATGCAACCGTTCATGGGAGTCATACACAATATGAATTATTTTTCCACTGCACCATGACTTTATATTCTATACTGTACATTATTTCTGTTAAGTGACAATACTTTTGTCTATGCAAAGTCAGACCTTACGCCCCATTCACACGAGGCTTCAGCTTCAATGCTTGACAGAGGGCGTGTCTGAAGTTGGGGCTGACGCGATCGTCATAGCAGCGTCAGCCAATGAAATTAGTCAGCAACAGTCACTGTTGGAGCTGGTGTATTTGCATACAGCGATCTGATTGGCTGACGCTTCCGTCGGCGCTTGAAAAGTTGAGCAAGTCCCAACTTCTGCAGCGAGCAACGCCTCTGAAGCAGCGCCGACGGATCCACAATGCAGTTCGGCAATGCCTGACGTCACCCATTCAAAGTGAATGGGAAGCGTTGAAGCTGACGCCCCCTGTGAATGGGGCGTTACTGTCCTAATTTAATATTTAAAAATCAAGGCATGATCAGATTTTATTTTGGTAAAATAAGCTTAGTCTAGCGGTCTGTGCCTTGCATATAGGCCACCTCTGATACTAAATGATCAACTAGAAATTAATTAAGTTAATATTTGTTGTTCCTAACATGTGTATAGGCGACAAGATTTTGTCAGGTAGTGCATACAGTAGTTGAGTAAATGACAACAGAATTTCCATTGTGGCATAAACTAAGGACACTTCTAAAATGTAAACAAAAGAAACAGTTGAACGTTAGAAAACACCAACTTGACTTTTTTACACCATGGGTTACAAACGTTTAGAGTAACACTTGAGTGTCCTCTTATTAATAAAATGTAGACTGTGGGATTGATGAGTGTCTGATGAGGTTACAGCTGAAGAGAAGTGTTGAACACTTGACCTTGTATTGAGTAACTGAACAGCAGGTAAACTCACAGCATTTCCTTTAAACTCGATCAAATAAAACACAGAGCCAGTCTGATAATATTCAGTCTAAGAGAAAGTGGAAAGAAAAGTGAGAAAAGAGTAAGAGCTACATACAGTATAATGACTGAAAGCGGAGCTGTTACTGTTCAAAAGATCGGATTTTTAAATTATAAAGGCTATATACAGCTTAATAGATTTATATTGAGGCCTCAGACTACATATGGACAATTCCAGAACGAGAAACTAAAAACGGCTTCACTCAGATAGAAAGCATGACATATTTTTGCTGTTTGTTTCCTGTGCTTTCTTTTGCTCTCAGAACGCCATTTGTGTCTGTTTAGTGGAAAAATTGTGATGAATGCACTTTCCCAGTCCTGATTTAAAATCCCATTAGGTTGTAATTATGCTGGGTAAAAGTCCAGATCATTTTGGAGAGTTGAGGCGATGCTTTCAAACAGAGATTCATCTTTTATTTTGCTGAACGAGCCTCTTAACAAAGTTTAGATGCAAGCCATACATGTATTATGCTAATTTTAACGCTGAATTAATCAGTCAAAACACAAAGCTGCAAGCATTTCAGTAAATTATCCACATTTGTGCTCAGTATAAGATATACAGAGACTGCACCCAGGACTACACGGAGGGCAAATGAACGCAGTGACTGACAGGTGTAACATGAGAGGTGACGCTGAACCTGGCAGGCCGAGCAATGGGAATGTCGCTCCTGTCACTGCAAGAACACCGGCAAAAACACGGATGTCACCGGGAGGGAAGACACCTTGTCAGAACGACTGCGCCAACCCATTAAAAAGCCCTGGAATATTATGACACCGAATATTCTGCTGTATTCCTTCTTTCAGGTTGCAGCTAGGACGCTTCGATCTGTCCATCACTGCTGGTGTGAAGGTGTGTATCATACAGGGTTTTCTTATAATACCCTCAGCACAGCGATGGAACCCTGGCTGAAAATCCTATAGTAGTAAAATGTGTTGTAGAGCATTGAAATTGTGCTTAAATCTTTCATTGAAAAGTGCAATGTAGTAGAAAAACTGCCTTTCGGAACATTCAGAATTCAAAAACGAGAGAAATTCTGCAAATGAAGATGACAAAAAAAGTTGGAAATCTAAATATATATATAAACATAATGGCAGGAGTAAATGGCAGTATTTAAGATGTACCATCACACAGTGAAAACGTTTACTGCGGTCAGATGAATCAGTATTTCAGGTATTTTTGGGAAGTAAAGGATCATCCAGACTGTTACCAGAAACAAGTCCAAAGGTCAGGACCATCACGATACGGAGTTGTGTCAGTGCCCTTGGGAAAAGTAACTTGCACTTCTGTGATGGCACGATTAATGCTGAAAAGTACATAGAGATTTTAGAGCACAACATGCTGCCTTCTTTTTTCAGGTATGCCTATGCAAATTTCAACAAGACCAAGCAAAACCAATTTCTGCACACATTACAAAGTATTGGCTGCGGAGGAGGAGGATACAGGTACTTGACTGGCCTGCCTGCAGTCCTGACCTGTCTCCAATAGAGAATATGTGGCGCATTTTGAAGAGCAAAATGCGACAACAAAGACCCCATATTGTTCCCCACCTTAAGACTTGTTTGCAGGAAGAATGGGACAACATTACACCTGAAACACTTAATCACTTTGTGTCTTCTGTCCTTTTAAGTGTTGTGAATAGCAATGGCAAATTTACAACGTGGTAAATGCTTTACTGTTCCAACTTTTTTAAAAATGTGTTTCAAGAACCAAAATTGGAATGCGTTTATAAAAAATTAAATATAAACCATGAGGAACACATTAAATAATGTTTGTTGTACTGTCTACAATGAAATACATTTCAAAGTAAATTTAGAAATCACTTATTTCTTTTTTTATTTGAGTTTTCCAATCTGTCCCATCTTTTTCTGATTTGTGGTTTTAAAAATATGGTATGTTATGATTAAATATATTAAACTAAAAATGTACAATAATATATGGTAACAGTATAAATAAGTTAGCTATTTATTGATAATCATGGTTTAATTTAAGGTCACTTTCTTGTAATTAGTACAAGAAAAGTATGTAATAGTAAGTTAATACATAAAGTATGTAATAGTAAGTAGATATAACATTTAAACAAAAGACTAATTAAAGTGTTACTTTAACAGAATGAATGAAATAATTCTTAAATGTGACATTAAAAACATTAAAAAAAAATATCGTAACACAATAAATAAATGCAAGAAACAATCCAGGACGGCAGCAGCAACAAATATAAAAAATAAAATAAAATAAATAAATAAATCAAATAAATATTTTATGAAGATAAAATAAAACAATTTAGGGTTCCACTTCCTTGTATTAGAGTACAGTGGTCCATCATTATTCACGAGAGTTACGTTCTAAAAATAACCTGCAATAGGCTAAAATTCCGCTAAGTAGTCAGTTTTATTTTTCGTAATGTTTAAGGCTGTAAAATCCCTCACTACACACTCTACATGCTTTTCTCAGACAGGCATTACAATTTTCACACTTTTCTCTCTTGCTTAAACACTCTCAAAGTTCAAACTTTCGTAGAAAAATAAGTCCAGTTTTATAGAATTAAACCAAAGATCAAAACCTGTCGTCAGACGCAAACATACATCGCTGTCAGCAAAAGGTTCATAAAGCTTTTTAGTTTTTCCTGCAGTTACTGATCCAAAAAACTAAAACAGACTCCATCCTTAAGGGGGTCGCACACCGGATGGCCCGCGCACATGACAGTTGGAAGTAACACACACCGGATGTGCACATTTGCATGTTATTTAAACTGAAATTATTCAGATGGCGCTCTGTGGCGCAGTGGAAATATGAACAGGGTTCTGAGTCGAAGCTGGGCATTGCAGACAGCCGCTGACTGAAATCTAAAATGCATGGCGCTGGTCTTGCTTTATTACGATGGTCTTGCTGCGGACAGTTACAACCCTTTTTGCATCCTTGTTGGAACTCAAACTGCTAGCAATTGAAGATTTATTTAAATTTGGCAAGCTGAACGCATTCTGTACTGTACAGGAGACATGGAGATTGATTGACAATGGTCTACAGCCAATCAGGACACAAAACTCAATGCACTGTAAAAAAAAAATTATCTGCGAAACTGCGAGGCCACGAAAGCGGAATCGTGTTATAGCGAGGGAGCACTGTATACATAATTTAGGACCTCCTTTAATGTGAGATGTGTAACAAGGACCCTCCAAAATAAAGTCTTACTTAATAACAACAGCAATAACAAAATGAACATTTGATAATAATATTAAAGTCCTATTTGAAGAATAAAAGTAACATTTTAAGACTAAAGAACAAATATAATTCAATAACTAAAATAAACCCAGAAAACCTCAAACAGAAAAAAGCATGTCATTATTCAAGACAACAGTACAAGTGGAAAAAAATGAGTTTCCTCACTTCACTCTGAGGACTCAACTCTTGTAAACCAGGTCAGAATCTCTGGGTTTTCTGAACACAACAGAATGAAGCTTTTATGGATACGGCACGCTGGGTGAGACAGAAACAGAAAAGAGGAGAAGAAAGAAAGAAACGAGGACGAGACGGCCCTCTCATCACACTGTAGTAAAAAGAATAGCAGGTGGTCTCCTCGTCAGGTGTAGACCGAAGGCTATACAACTAATGCATGTGGGTGTATATTCCCCAGAGAGAAGCTTGGCCGTGTTTCTCCATGAACCGTGAGAGAGACAGACCTGTGCAGTTGCCATCAGCAATCCTGTCAGTGGAGCCATTCAGCAGGGCAGGCATGCAAAGAACAGACAATGTGCTCGCCATTACATTAGAGTACAATAATGAAAGGAGCCAGCCATATTTCTACTCTCCCACAGGACCTGCAGCGAGGGAAATGTGGGTACGCTGAACTCAGAGCAGCAAATAAATCCCCTATTGTAGATGAACTGCCATTCATACAATTGTACACATCCCTGTATGTTTTCTTGACTAATTTGCCCTGTTGGGTTACCAAAACCATCCACAGGAAAGTGTGTGCTATTATATGAATACAAATAAAAACTCTGTCATCATTAATTCACCCTCAACTTGTTTTAAACCTGAAACCAGTATCCATCGACTTCCATAGTATTACAGTATATTCCTCCTAAGAGTGTCAACATTCTTCAAAATATCTTCTTTTGCGTTCAACAGAAAAAAATAAAATAAATAATAATAATAATATTTTAAAGATTTGAAGCCACATTGTCATTTTTTGGGGGTGAACTATCTCTTTAAGCTACACAAGCTTTGCACATTTTGTTGCGTTTTGAAATTCATATGTGCTGTATTTCCAGTCTGTCTCATGGGGAGCTAAAGCGGGAATTAGCACAACTCTCTTCAACAGCCTTTTCTCTTCCAGATCAAATGCTGTCATTATGCAGTCTGCTAACATTTAGCAGAGAATCTTGTTGAAATGTTTCAAGCGCAGGCATTTGAAGGTAACTCAAGTCCCCCTTGGAGAAACGAGGACTGTTAATGCCGCAAAAAACAATCAGGCTTCTTAAGTACACTTCTGTCCAAACGTTTGGAACCAAAGACTTTTACATTTTTTTTTTTTCAACAATAAGAAAACCTACGTAAAAGATTACATAAAAAATACTTTCAGAGGCCAAAAAAAGTTCAAAATTCTCAACGAAAAGACAACATATTTTCAGTCCACTGATATATAATGTTTCCTGAATAAAGGCCTGATTTTCACTGTAGATTTTTGTGTTCACTATATTTTTTTAGACTGATATTCACAGCACTGAATGATTGTAGTAATCATCTTAATTCATTTCAAACATATTTTCTTATCACATTTTCTTTGCATCTCTTCTTTAATACAGTTTTTCGGCCCCACTTTATATTAAGTGGCCTTAACTGATATGTACAGTGGGGAAAATAAGTATTGAACATGTCACCACTTGACTTGAAATTTTCACCAGATGTTGATAGCAACCAAAGAAATACATTTATACAAAGAAATCAAAACTAATTAGTTTACAAATGAAGTTATATATAATAAAATCAAATGACACAGGGCAAACGTATTGAACACATGAAGAAAGGGAGGTGTAGAAAGACAGTGAAAGCCCAGACAGCAGCTGGAATCTCAGTTGTTCTTCAGCAACCCTCTGCCTTTCATCATTGTAAATTAATATTAGCTGCATTAGTCCAACATCTACATTAGCATGATGATGAAATCAGGGTGGACATTTAAGCAAGACAATGACCCAAAACACAGCCAAGGAAACTCTCAAATGCTTTCAGAGAAAGAAAATGAAGCTGTAGAATGGCCCAGTCAACCACCTGATTTAAATCCAATAGAGAATACAACAAAAAAGATCAGATTTGATAGACGAGGCCCACAGAACCATCAAGATGTTTACACTCTGTTAAAGACTGTGAAACAAATCACACCTGAGCAATGCATGTGACTTCATTCTCCATATGAGAGGTGTATTGAAGCTGCTATCAATAAAAAAACATTTTAAATAAAGTATTAAATGCGTTTCAGTAGTTCAGTACTTTCTCCTTGTGTCATTTCTTTGTTATTACACATAACTCATTTTTTAGATTTGTTTGTTAATGTTTGTATTATTTGGGTTTTTACCAAAATCTGGTTAAGCTCTTTTAGAAATTTTATTCCCAAGAAAAAACATGACAATTTCAATGCGTATTTTCCCCGCTGTACTTACACTGAAATGAATCATTTGCTACAATGTACTTCATGTGTAAATAAACGTTTTACATTGTATTTATGATTGAATAATATATCTGCATGTAATTACATGTACATTTATTTGTAATAACACTGTTGAAAACACCACTACACCTTAGTCCACCCTTAAAACTACACATACCATCAAACCTGATCTTAACCCTACGAGTATCCCACCTCAAGAGCACCAAAAGTGCTGCAATACATTATCAACATAGTAAGTACATTGTGTTTATTTTTTTAGGTAAGTGCATAGTAGTTAAAGCCACCTAATTAATATAAGTGGGAGCGTTTTTTTTTTTACCTTAGGGTGCTTTCACACCCACAGATAAATTTTTTTTGTTCCAAAACAGGAATTAAAATTGTTACAATGTTTATTTGTGTTCTTGGTGCAGTTCGCTTTCACATGGCAAAGTTTCTAAACGGACCAACATAGTTTAAACAAGTCATGTGCAAGTAAACTCTCCTCACATTGGTCAGAGTTTCAGGGTTTATTAGTTTTAGAGTCCCACTGATTCTGCTCAGCTGTCATACGTCTGATGAGCAATAAGATATTATAAGCGAAAAGGTGCAGTTTAATTTTGACACCCACAGGCATTGTCGCCAAATATGAATCAGGTCAAAAAGGTCAGACTTTCTCATACATCGCCTCATGTCAGTTTTCAAAGGTTGTTCAAATCTATCTATTAAATCAATCTATTGCCTGTCATTTTTTAAACATTTAGTTACTTTAAAATAAGAAAAATACATTTAATAACTTTGTTTTTAGTTTTCATTATTAATTATGAGCTTAAGAAAAAAATGTTAGCTAGAATGTTGCATTCTAGGCTTACGTTAAAGAGAGAAATAACTGATGAACTCAAACTGCAGTCAGATCATGAAGCAGATCAATGTTGATCTTTCTTTCCAGTTGTCAGTGCAGAAATGAACAAAACAACAGGCCTAATACAAAATATTATAAGATTAAAATATGGAAAGATCATCAGATGGTAATTTCAGTCAATTGTCCTAAGGGATAAACAGCACTCGATAATATTTGAGCATTCTTTCACTTTCGTATTAGTCATGAAATTCACATTTACCGGAAGGAATGACATCCCGCCCTACTCATAATTCTCTCTTCATATAGCCATATATATGGCTATTACATATCCATAATACACTGCGATATAACCTGGTTTGTTTGATCGTTGTATCGTATAGTTTTCTCACTACAACTGGGCAAACAAGCCAGGCTCCAAAGCAAACGTCTAGGTGTGAAAGCACCCTTAAAATGTTAGACCTGTTTATGTCAGTGTGTGCTTTTTGTTTTAATCTAATTACTTGTGTTACTTGTGTACTTGTAAAATCATAAACACACACAGAAACACGAATGAACAGACACAAAATAAATTAAATAGAACTCAATAAATAAATAACACAAATTAAAATCCCCAAATTTCTTTGTGATCAAAAAAGTAAGTAAAGAAATTATGAACACTTAACAAAATACTAAATATAAACACTATTAGTTTGGGCTGCCTGTTATTAAGCAGACACTTTTCACCCAAAAGCATCTCTCATTACATCACACTGAATCTCCCTACAGCAATCTGAGACCTGTATCTGCCCCGCTGGCTACTACAAATGACCCCTTAAACACATATCTGAGACTCGGGTGTCCACCGGGTGTCTGCGACTACTGAAAACCCTCACCCTATAACACCGCCAAATTTGTACAAAGGGAATATTTCTTGACAAAGAAGTAAGTGATTGCGCTGATCAAAAGCTCTTTGATATTCAAATCATCTGGGTCAAGCAAGCGTTGGCTTTCTCATTGCGAGTCTGCGGAGCGTTTGCTGAGACAAAGCACTGCGCTTTAAAAGACCGAGGAACATGATGTACGCGCAGAATTCATTTGAATGCATTTGCACAAGGCTGGAGTTGAGTTAATGACTTAAGATCACACATGGGAGTCTCGTGGTGGAAAACGACCATGCAGAATGAATGCGCTGACGATGAAATGTGCAGATCTCTCCGAAAATGTGTAAAGAATGTGGAGACTATTGACATCTTTCGGTCATGCCTTGACCCTCTTTTTGCCCTTTCTTTGGCTTTATGTGTGCGGGTAGCAGTGTGTTTCTAATGAACATAGCTGTCGCTCGGCAGGTTTCTGATTACTGCATAACTGCTTTCAATTAGTGCTGAGCACATTAGCATTGCCAGCATGAGTCACGCTGGGTCCAATACTCCTACCATTGCTCTCTCTCTCTCTCTCTCTCTCTCTCTCTCTCTCTCTCTCTCTCTCTCCTCTTCCCCCTTACAGTTTGAAACATTTTAATGGAAGGTCTTAATACCTGCGATAAAGGTACATTATGCTTATCAAGTCAAGTCTAATCTTCAAAATATCTGTGCAAAGTGGAGTGACGTTGATTCAAGGCACTTTGGGTTTAAATTTGGATGCTTTGCGATTACATTTATTAATTTTGCACATGCTTTTATCCAATTGAAAGTCACTAAGTCACTCATCATAAGAAGGTGGTCTAGTTCATAATTACTTTCTATTATGTTCAATTTCTTGCATGCAACTGGTGAAAAATATACAAATAGGAGAAAAATGCGTCTAAATAAACGATATCTATTTGAACTGTATTACACTGCGCAACATTCAAGTCTATAAAAGTACATGTTTTCAAATCAGTTTTAGTTTCACAACAGTCTTTATATTGAAGTATTTATTTGTTTGCATCTATTGAAAATACTTTATTTTATTATCCTTAATCATAAAATTTATTCTAAAATGAAATGTTTTATTTAAGTATTCAAGACGTTATGCTTTTTCCTTGGGAATAATATTCCTAAAGGACCGGTTGAAATGGAATTGAACCAGATTTTGGTAAAAACCCAAACAATACAAACATAAAAATATAACAAAACAAAAGAAATCTGAAAGAATTGTTGTGTAATAACAATGGAATGACACAAGGAGAAAGTAATTATGAAAAGTATTTAATACTTTATATAAAAGGTTTTTTTTTGTTTTGGTGATGTCAGCTTAAAGACGCCTCTCATATGGAGAATGAAGTCACATACATTGCTCAGGTGTGAGTTTTTCAGCAGACTTCAACAGAGTGTAAAAATCTTGATGGTTCTGTGGGTCTTGTCTATCAAATCTGAGCTTTATTTTGTATTTTCTATTGGATTCGGTTCAAGTGATTGGCTGGGCCATTCTACAGCTTGGTTTTCTTTCTCTGAAACCATTTGAGAGTTTTCTTGGCTGTGTTTTGGATCAGTTCGGACTGAAGCAGCTAATATTAATTTACAATGATGAAGGGCAGAGGGTTGTTGAAGAACTACTGAGAGATTTCAGCTGCTGTCTGGGCTTTCGCTGCCTTTCTACACCTCCCTTTCCCCATGTGTTCAATACTTTTTTCCTGCCTCATTTCATTTTATTACACATAACTTCATTTGTAAACTAATTAGATTTGTTTTCTTTTTATATATGGATTTCTTTGGTTGTTACCAACATCAGGTGAAAAATTCAAGTCAACAGCACCTTTAGAATTAAGAAGATTCCTGAGAAATACTTATTTCCCCTGCTGTACGTGAGACCATTTTTTTTCTTTCTAGATTTACAAATTATAGTTATGTGTTTCAGAAAAACATCATTTTGGTTTATTCTGTAAAGTAATGATAACATTTCTTCAAAATTAAAATTAAAATGTTAGCATTTTTTTACATCAAGTTTCAAAATATATTACAATAGAAAAAAGTCTCTTAATGTAGAAATAATAGTATTTTTTTAATCTTGGAGTTAATTTGTATTTCTCTTTTTATATATATTTGGGTCATATAATGCATCCAAGAATTCAAGAAAAACAAACTCAAAATTACTGTACACAATTATACACCATAACACCCTGTACAGTACATTGAACAAGTGAGCAAGAGGGGGAGGGAGGGAGTAAGAGAGAGAGAGAGAGAGAGAGATAAAGAAGGGATAAGCTAATTCAGGCTGGCTTGATGACATGGAGCAGAAGTATACTGACTCTAGGCTTTATAATCACTCCCCAGGAGACTGCACAACACTTACTAGTGTGACAGAGAGAGAGAGTTATGAACACACTGCCATACTACACATACACACACAGACATACTGCACAAAACTGAATCATGTACAACAGTGGAAGGCAAACATACAAGCACACACCATCAATGTTGATATATTCACAACTAACACCAACATAGGAAGGAGGACAAACATATACTGCAAATAGAGTCAAGTCTGCAGCAGTCAGTGGAGCAGGGCATGTGCACAATTGCATATCCTAGAAACACTGAGAAGGGTCTTCTCTCACTGCAATGATCTTATGCAGCTCATTGTAAAACAATACAGATATGATATGCTGCAAATAGTGTTCTGGTTTTAAAATAAAATCAGATAAAAATCACATGATTTTGATTCATTCATTAAAATGAGAGAATTCATAAATAGGAGTGAAGCGACTCCACTGACGCGGGTAGGTCACCTGATGATGACAAAATGGCGGATATAGTACGTTCGAGTTCCACTCATACTACTCAGATTCATACTGTATAGAACATACTTTTCTAATGATCAAGTAATACATTTAAATTCAAATGCAGTACCTACTAAATAGTAGGCGATTTTGGATGCAGACATTTGTCTTTTGATTTACATTTGAATAGACACTTTTCACCCCAGAATGAGTAATTGTCAAAGCACAAATGAGTTTAATCAATTAAAGAAAGGTAACTTAAACAAAAATGTGATGAAGGCATCAGGTTGAGTCAAAATTACACTGATATTTTGATGTCTTAACCCAGTTTAATTTGTGTTTTGAATGAAAGGATACCACCTCACCAAAAAATGTAAAGGACATTTTTAGGTAATGAAAGGTCACATAGATGTTAAAAGTTCTTTGTAAAACTATTAATTACAGTAAAAATGCTTTTATTTAAGTGTAAAATTATATGCTGAATGTAAAATCATATGCTTAATGTAAAACTCTCACATGGTCGCCCGCTGAAGCTAAGCAGGGCTGAGCCCGGTCACAAGAATGGGAGACCACATGGGAAAGCTAGGTTGCTGCCAGAAATGGTGTTAGTGAGACCAGCAGGGGGCACACAACTTGTGGTCTGTGTGGGTTCTAATGTTCCAGTATATTGAAGTAGGTTACTTTACTGCTCAGTGAGCGCTGTCTTTCAGATGAGACGTTAAACCGAGGTCCTGACTCTCTGTGGTCATTAAAAATCCCAGGATGTCCTTCGAAAAAGAGCAGGGCCAAATTTGCCCACTGGCCTCTGTCCATCATGGCCTCCTAACAATCTCCATATCATAATTGACTTCATCACTCGTGTGTATTGTCTCCTCTCCACCAATCAGCTGGTGTGTGGTTCGCGGTCATCCAGGTGGATGCTGCACACTGGCGGTGGATGAGGAGATTCCCCCCCAAAAAAATGTGTAAAGGAATTTGAGTGTCCAGAAAAGCGCTATATAATTGTAAGGAATTATTATAAATATGTTCTTTCATACATCGCAGCACTTTCCGCAACCAGTGTGAAAGCCATACTAAAGCCTTTTTTTCAGCTTATCATTTTGGCCGATTTTCTTTTTCAGCCGAAAACCAAAGACATAATTTTCAGCAAAAAATACAGTGCATCCCTAACACAATTACATTTTTGTTTGATATTGTCAAGTGAGTAAAGAATAAGGAACATTCCTACAAAAGTCATCTAATATTTGAAAAATTGGCTATAATATTATAGGTTGGAAAATGGATGGGTTTAATATTTATCATAAACTGAACTTTAAGAAATTTATTTAATTTCTGGGTGACACCGTGGCTCAGTGGTTAGCACTGTCACCTCACAGCAAGAAGGTCTTGGATTTGAGCCCCGTCTGGAGCAGTTGGCATTACTGTGTGGAGTTTGCATGTTCTTCCCATGTTGGCGTGGGTTTCCTCCTGGTGCTCCGTTTTCCCCACAGTCCAAAGACATGCGCTATAGGTGAATTGAATAAACCAAATTGGCCGTAGTGTATGTGTGTAAATGAGTCTGTATGGATGTTTCCCAGCTGGAAGGATATATGGATGCTCCTGTATGGATGTTTCCCAGATGTTTTGCAGCTGGAAGGGCATCCGATGTGTAAAACATATGCATATAAGTTGGTGGTTCATTCCATTGTGGCGACCCCTAATGAACAAAGGGACTATGCTGAAGGAAAATGAATGAATGTTCTTTTATAAAGTATGTTTTATGCCAACTCACTGAATTCAATTCAGCAAATTCACATTAAATAAAACAGGATACAGCAAAATGTGAAATACATAGGAAGAATCAGACCCTTTCCTTTTTTGTAGTTAATTGGAGAGGGATTACATATCTCCTGCTGAAGTCTACCACGAGCACAGAAAACAACAACAACTATTTTTCAGTCTCAGAGGAGAAAGAGACATGCATGGTGGGGTGGATATTTGCTTTTTCACAGAGGTAAACCTCAGACTAAGAGAAGAGCACTCAAGCCTTTACATTACACTCCATCCAGATACCATTATAGGAAAAAAACGGAGGAATGGAAAAAGAGATGGAAGGTTTCAGATCATCACGAATGGATTTTTACAGGTGGACGGATGAATGCCTGAGTAGATGGGTGTATGAATAGACAGATCAATAAAAGGAATGGAAAGTACATTGCACTGGCCAATAATGATGTACAGAAAACAGCTTTTGTTCTTTGCAATCCAAAGAAAGGACCACTATGCTGGACTCCGTTAATACAACTTTGTATTAATAATTTGGTTTCATGCAAGTATTTATGTGTGTAGAGAGTGCGCTTCCTCAGGGAGGTTTTTGGTAGAACTAAATTAGCCTGTACAATTAAGAAATGTGTGCTGAGAGTCAAGGGAGTGATTTCAGCTCCCTCATCGCACACAGAGTCTTAAGCATGAGGGCTTGACCCCACTACATGCTCCAATCACTAAACACGCTAAGCCACTCATTAACTAACCACAGTGGGGCCTCTGTCACACAAACACACGCCGCAGAATATCAAACTGAAAACTATTAGGAAACACAATGCTCCTCCGTTATTGTTTAAAATTGAATGGAATAATGAAAGCGCAGGTGCAGCGGTCGTGGTCTGAGGCGAGTGTTTACACTATGTTACTGGATGCAGTTCATTCTTCATTGAGGCTTTTACGGAAGAAAACGCAAGCAGGGAAGCCAATTAATCTTGCTTTGATTAGGTTATAATGAGAGTTCACTGCCATCTCCAGTCCGGGTCACTTGTTTTTGCTTTGGTGGCCTGATCGCAAATTAGCAGCTTGGGAACCTTTGTCATCTTTCTGGCCTATGGAGAATGCAAACTTTCACAATTAAGAGTTTAATTGTTCACTCATGTTCTCACTCAGATGTAAAGGCAATAATAAACCTACAATTCAACTCACAAAGATACACGGAGACCACAACAAGACTGAATATCTTACAAACCATGACAGAGATTCTAAACAGAGAGAGAGAGAGAACTATGAGAACTAATGTGATGTACTGCTGTACAAAATTTGTTGTGAGTAAGATTTAAAAATGTTTTAAAAGCTTCCCGAGGGTATTGTGATCTATTATTACAAGTTTAAATAACTATTTAAGATTTTATTATATTTTTCAATGTGATTTGTCTAGGGATGCATTGAAATAAAAATTCTTGGCTGAAATCGAAAAAAAAAGGAAACTAAGGACAAAAACTGAAACCCTGAAATAAATTAAGCCAATTATTAGTACCATTGCATTTATGACTATGTACTAACCTTACTAAATCAAGGCAATTGCATTAATTAATATTAAAGTGTCAAAGAATAAATCAATTACAAATTATGAAAATATTTATTTAGCACATTACAACAATGGGTTATCACTTCTGCAGATGGAGACTTCAGATACCATCTAGCTGTTGAGTGGTTAAGTTTGTCATCTGACTGACATTTGAGAAAAATTTGAGAGAGTATTTAAAAAGGGCCAGTGCATAAATTATATATTTTTTTATAATAAAATAGCCTAAGTCAGAACAGAATAGCCTACATTTTATAATTTAAGGCACTTGTTAATGGATTTCACTGAACATATTAGACAATGCTCATTCTAGTGCACAGAGATGAGTCTTTTTCTGCATTCTGATTAGGGCTGGGCCGATAAACGATGCTATATTGAATCGCGATAAAATTTACGTCAATATCAATGATAAGCCCTGGACTTTTTATATTGATCTAAGAGCCAATCACACAGCAGAAATGTGCAACAACGGGTATCTAAAAGTGTTTTGATATTACCCTGCTTTAAGGACAGTCTGGGAGGGGCTTTTTTTTAACCTCCATTTTTCCCCAATGTATCTTATTTCCTATTTTTCAATGCTACCTCTTGACTGACCTGTCTTCCCCTGAAATGTGTGATGTTTGTGTATGGTTGGAGGGGTCCAATCCAATGCATGTAACAGTGTTGTGACAAATAAAGGCTCTTTGTCATATTAGAGATGTATGGAATTTTCGGCCACCGAAACATGTTATGCCATTCAATGGACTCTCTAATTCCTGTGGCTTCAGACATTCTTGAGGTACTCTTTTAAATCTGGAAGCATTAACAACTTATATCGAAATATATATTATCGTTATAATAATCGTTAAAAATTGCTGCATTTTAAATAAAGACTGCATTTTTGCCATATCGCCCAGCCCTAGTTCAGATTTCCCTCTCCTGCTTGTGCGCTCTATGTCATCTATGCTTCACTTCCATCGCGGTCTGGATCATTTCATGTGCACGGTGCTTTATTTCAGCATCCAAGTAAAGATCTTTATATCGCGGATCAAATACAGTCGCAATGAAGTGCAGAGGAGTAGATGGAATAAAGATACTGTACACATGCTGCTTCAGACAACACACGCAGGACATATTTTCTGTTTGCGTTATCACAACATACTGTTTTGGCCGTGTTGTTTCAGTGATAAAAATCTTTCGGCCGAAAACCGAAAATGCACTTTTGGCTGAAAATGCACTTTTTCAATTTTTGGCTGAAAAATTTCAGTGGCCGAATATTCAGTGTCTCCTTAGATTTGTCTGTGATGGCAAATGATGCTTCAGTGTCACATGATCATCGGAATTAAATTTAATGCAGCGATTTGGTGCTTAAGAAACATTTATTACAGTGGTCTCTCGCTATAAACGTGGTTCACCTTTCGTGGCCTTGCAGTTTCGCAGATTTTTTAAAGTGCAGTTTGACATGCTTATTTTTTTGCAGCGCATTGTGTTCTGGTCCTGATTGGCTGTAGACCACTGTCAATCAATCTCTTCCGTGTGGTGTCTCCAGTACAGTACAGAATGCGTTCAGCTTGCCAAATTTACAGAAATCTTTGATTTGGTTTGCAAGTTTTGTCCAAAACAAATCTGACAATGTCGACGAAACATTCTGGACCCTCAAAGGCACCTGCGGTAGGACCCAAAAGGCAGAGGAAGATGCTAACCATCGCACAAAAAGTTGAACTTCTGGACATGCTTAAAGAAAGTAGAAGCTACACAGCTGAAGGGCACCATTACGGAATAAATTTATCTTTGGTTTGTTACATAAAATAAGGAGGAAAATAAGATAAGTGTTTAAACGAGAGAAAAGTATAAAAATGGTAATGCCTGTGTGGAAAAAATGTATAAAGTGTGTATAAAGGAGTTTTACAGCCTTAAAACATATATAATAATAATTGTAAAAAGATAAAGCTGACTACTACACAGATTTCACCTATTGCCGTCATTTTTTAGTACGTAACTCCCGCGATTATTGAGGGACCACTGTATTATTATTATTATTATTATTATTATTATTATTATTATTATTGTTATAGCTCATACACAATGCATAGGGAACATAAACAAATCAGTATTTTAACATAGATTAAAGAATGTTATTAATGTTATGTCCCTGATGTTAAGTGTCTAGGAGTGAGAGCAACAGTGAAAAGTTTACAGTTGTTTGGGGTGAGTGTGGATCAGTCTCCTGCCTTCATGACAACACACCAATTTCAATTAAAGAACAAAAATGTACAAATGTAAAAACTAAACTGGGAAGCACAAATAGGCTTCATGAGGGGAAAAGGCCAAAACAACAAACAAAAGTACACTCGAGCTAGTAGCACCGTATATTGTTCGTTACTAGTTCATGCAAGTTGGTAGTTAGCTTCGTCTAGGTAAATTAAAACTATAAAGTGAATTTATTTAGTATTTTATTTAATTAAATATATAGAAGACATAAGCACTAATACACATCCAACAATAAAATCAAATCCAATTATCAGCAACAGCAAAAACAAACAAACTCTAAGGCCAACCAATATTGCAGAAATATTTTGTGCACCCTTCCTAAAAACATGAATATAATCCTCGCATTCTTTAACATTTTATAAACTGAGAACAAGAAATCAACAAAAAAAAAAAACTGAAAATCTGAACACCACATGATCAAAGCAATAGGTTACCTAAAAACGAAACCTCTGTCATCATGCATTCCCCCTCATTCTTCAACAACGTACTTGAAAAGGCATTCTGAAGAAAGGTTTTAACTATTTCTCCCCATACAATGCAAGTCCACGGGCTCCAATGTTGTTCCACACCCTCAGATCATCACGAACAAGTCTCTCTCTCTCATGATCAGAACAGTGCTGCCAACTTATTGACAAAGAACATGACTCTCCTGCACTATTTCTATTACAAAAAAGAAAGGTGAGAGCAGAGCCTGTCAGAGTAACCCGTTCATGTGTCTGCATCCCGATGAACCCTGTTTCACACTGGCACTGACAGCTGACCTTTGTCACGGTCAGGACAGTGATTTGCCCTTTGCCATGCCAACGAGGGCCAGACATCCCACCCCGTGGCTCCTCTGATCATGTCAGTGTCGATGAGGTCACTGTGGACACCCAACCCTCAACCCTGGACAGGAGTGCAGGTGTTTTCCAGAGCTTCAGAAGGAATGCGAAACACGCCGTCGGTATAATAATATCAGAGCAGCACAGGAATGACAGTGTAACCTGTGAGACGGTGTTACTGACAGGGCTGTTGATGTAGCTGGCAGGAACAAACCGGCTTTCTCCCCGAGGAGCTGTCACCGCGTTTAGCCAAATATATCAGAATGGCATTACTGATCCACAAAACACCTGCTTGGACGGGTCCCTACAGAGAGATGCAACGCTTTCACTGCGTCTCCCTTTCTAATGTACATACAAATGCTCACCTTGCGTCACACACTTATCAAACAAAAAAACAATTTCAGCTAATTCCCAGATGGCGCCGCCTACTCCCTCCCATTCTCTTAGCTACTGTCAACAGCCCATTGCCTCCGAGAGTCCGTGTCACTTCCTGTTTGTCTCAGCGCCGCCGTCCCCACCACTGGGGCTCCTGGCGGGGAAGTGGGCAGGAGCCATCAGAGGCATAACGGATCTCCACAGAAACACGGGCTGATTGATGGCTGAACCTGCTTACCTTGGGTTGCTGACTGACAGCGACAGAGCAGGAGAGGCTTTTACTGACATTTGTCATAAATCAACTACAATTTCATCAGAGAGAGCGAAAACGAGAGATAGAGGGGCCTGTCATCCCAGCCATCTGTTATCACTCTGCACTTCACATTTCTCTCTCCATCCTCCTCCTCTTCCTCTATACGAAAACACGTGAATGAAGCGGGTGCACTGATGTGATCGCTGCCAGATGTTGCGTGATGTGATGTTGGTGTGGGTCAGGAGGTTGTGCTTTGTGGTTTCTACATGAAGTTAAATTTGACCCATTTTATTTCTTAAAGGGGAACTTCATCACAGAAATTAAAACTTGCACCAGTGAATATGTTATTAATGGGATCATTTGGCCAAAATATGAGCATTCTGTCATCATTTACTCAGCTTATACTTGTATATATATATTTTATTCTATTGTACACAAAGGAATACTTTTGAAGAAAGCTGGAAACATGTAACCATTGACTTCCATAGTATTTGTTTTTCCTCCATGGATGTCAATGGTTTTAGCTTACTTCACAATATCTTCTTTTGTGTTCAAAGGTCTGAAACCACATGAGAATGAGTAAATGGTGAGCTAAATTTCATTTTTGGGTGAACTACCCCTTTAAGCGACAAGAATTTAACACTTCAGATTGTCATGAATGAGCTTAAAGCAGTTTGCAGAGGCTGGGAATTAAACAGGGCTTCTACAGGTTTCACCAAGCAAATTTAAGACTTTAAGACATTTTTAAGACCATCATGAATGAAATTTTAGACTTATACCGGGCTAAATGCTAAGGATTTTTTCTCGAATATCCTAGTTGGTAAAGGTTTTCTCCTGCCCGATCTAAAAATGAATATAATTTAATACATTTAATAATACAATAATAATAATTTTATAATAAAAAAATATAGGTCAGGTCAGTATCCTCAGCAGTACATAAATGGAAAACTTTAAGCAAATGTTACTGTAAGGAAAGTAATTAAATGCTATTTTTAAATCAAAAGTTTTATTGAGATGGAATGTTGGTGATTGTATGAGAGTTAATGGCCAGATTTGGTAGCTATAGATGAACAAACGAAAAAAAAAAAAAAAAAACATTTAAGACCTACAACACAAAATTTCTGTAGATTTAGGACTTTAAGGCCTAAAATTTAGACATTTTAAGACCCTGCGGATACCCTGATTCAAGGTAATAATATTGTATATATATACAATGTTCCGTGTCTTGAACAGACCGACTATTTTGCTTTATGAGACCTCAACGTGTCATAAAGAGCTACTGTTCTTTTTTATAATTATGTTTACTGAATTTTCACAATACAGACATAACAATACATCTTCAAAGACACACAAAGAAAAAAATCAAAACAAGAGAGAAAAAAGGGGAAAAAAATAACAAAAAAGCTCAGATTATATATAAAACAGGACTACCCCAAATAAAACAGATCAGGTAAAACAATGCTTATTTTGCCACTAATAATACAGTTACAATATTCCATTCAAAATTAAATTAATATTATTTGGACTAAGTTCCAAATAATCCAAATATGGAGTCCAAACTTTGAAATACGGAGTCCAAACTATGGAGTCCAAGACACTCTGTTAGTTTTAAACTAGATTAAAGACACATCTCTTTTCATTAGCATACACATAAAACACAAATGCTTTTGAAATCCAAATCCTCTAAAAGATCGTTAGGCTGCATTAATTAGGGCAACTGGAGCCGTGAACACTTCCCAAAAAATATAATTCGAATGCCGTTTTCAGTATCCTGAGGTCTCCATAATCTTGGACCAGGCCGTATCCTGAGAAGATTCTGTGGCGGTCATGGAAGAGTGGAGAGCATCAGACTGATTCATGTGATCTACTCACACCTGCATTTTCTCCATGATGGACGTCCAGCGTTCTCCAGCGCCTAGACTGCAGCTCTGCACAGGAAGTTTGGCCAGAGGAGAAATGGTCGTGCCTGGTTTCTCTCAAGGTTTTTTTTTTTTTCCCCTTTACTTTCGTCAATTGGTGGTCAAAATTTTGTTCCTTGCCACTATCGCTTCTGGCTTGCTTGGTTTTGGGACTTGTGGAGCTGCGCATCGATGGATTTGCTCTTCAGTGTTTGGACTTTCAGCAGTTAAACCACAATGAACTGAACTAAACTGATCTTCAACTCTAAAAACTGGACTGACACAGTTTCAATTTACTAGAACTGCTATGTTAAGCTTCTTTGACACAATCTACATTGTAAAAATGCTATAGAAATAAAGTCAAATCAGTTTTTTGTGTAATACATAGGTAAGATCGTTCAGGGGAATAAGCCACTGTTTTTAATTTAATATCTGAACAATAAGTCATACAGTTTTGCAACCTTAAATTACACCTTGATTTAAAATCTTCAACGACACCAAAACATTAAACCTAGATTAAAAACTAAAGCTCAGACACCAAGAAAGAGCTCAAACTTGTGTTCAGTTCACATTGTCCTGCTAATGCATTGATCTCGCAGACTGCTATGGCCTAACCATCTCTGACAGCCTGACAAATTACATTAGGTTTTTTTTCTTTTCAGGAGACCTGCAACTCATCTAGTAAGCCATTTTCTAAAGTCTCTTAGGTGAAGTTGGTGCTCCTGTGCATGACCTTTCAGACAGTCTGACTCTGCTGTCACAGTCTGAGTGCCTATAGAGAACAGCCTGTAGTGTAAAGGCCAGATCTCTCTCTACAGATATGCAGAACTAATCAGCTGCTTCATGAGAGAGTGTCAAACAGCAGCAGCAGGCACAAAACGTGATGGAGTGAAGAGAGAGAGAGAGAGAGAGAGAGAGAGAGAGAGAGAGAGAGAGAGAGAGAGAGAGAGAGAGCGATGTGAGGGTCAAAAATAGGATCCAAACGCATACCGGCTTACTCACAGTGTGTAGCCAGTGAAAGCACCAGGCTAAAAACCAAGCAGCATCCATCACTTTTGTCTGTCTCCTCAGCCACACACACACCTGGCTGAGCAACATCTGCAAAAACACATCTGCTGTACCCCGGAGCACTCTCTTTAAGCACAAACCGTTTCCTGAGCCTGTGTAGTATATGTGAGATACACACACACACACACACACACACACACATATACAGTATATATATACAGTATATATATATATAGTAAGTAGGGGTGTGACGAGATGCTTACTCCACAAGATGAGACGAGACATGAGATTGGGTTCACGAGAATGAAACAAGATTTTTATACTATCTTTTGGAATCCTTGATGATTAAATATATATATGAAAAATAGTCTTTTATTCAACTGAAAAATAAATAAATCACAAAATGCAAAACATTTTTTTTTTTAATAAACTTGTAGTAAATGTTATATTACTTCTATTTGAATGAATTATGCTATAAAGGACATGCAAACACTGTAAAATATTTTACTCTAAACTCTACTGACTGCACAAACTCTGAGATACTGGATGCAAGTATGAAGCAAGGACTGATAGGAGAGGGCTGTTTTAATGGAATTTGATACTGCACACGCTGAACAAAAAGAAAACTTTTTGGGGGGTTGGGGGTGGGGGGGTTCGGACGGCATAAATGATGGCGGGTGTGTGTGTCTCCAGGAGTTTACTGTGTGTGTGCGTGCACTCGAAGGAGATGTGTGTGTCTGTGGTGCTTTACAGACTCGGTAGGTGCAGAGAATAGCCATGTGTGTATCAAGGTTATTATAGTTAATGAAAACGAACGAAAAAACAAAAACTGGAATTGAAAAAACATTTTTGTTAACTGAAATAAAAACGAGAGTTTAAAAAAAAAAAAAACTAGAACGAACTGAAACTGTATTGTGTATATACAAAACTAAGTGAAACTAACTAAAATTATAACAAAAACGTCCTTCGTTTTTGTCTTTGTAAACAAGCCCACTGTAAGCCTTTTAGAAGTAAATCTACTTCGCGCTGCCAGGTGTTTGACCCGTATGGCACCTCAGTCTGTAATCCTGATGCCATTGGCCAGATCAAGCCGGTCCTCCTTCAATCAGGCCTCGCTGTTGCTTCCGTGACAAAAACAACGAGTGGACATGATAGCAGCACGATGACGGCATTAAATATGACCCTAGCAGAGACTTAAAAGTATTAATTTAACACATTTGTGCCCAAAAATGGGTTTTATTTCCGTATTAGTGATCACAATCGCGAACAAATCATTCTTTTTAGCCGGATCTTCTAAGTGAACCGGTTGAATTAGTACACCAAATCGAACTGAATCACTTAAACGATTCGCGTCTCCAGTAAGCACTCTCATCCACAAACTACTTACTTTTTAACATGCTTGATAACACAAACAGTACATGACAGCCGGCTGTGACTGAACTAAACTTAAAAAACTGCAACATGTGTAAACCGAGGGCTTAAGTATGAGGATTTGGCGAAAAAATGAAAGTTTATTTCATAACAGAAAATCCTAATGGAATTTAAATAAGTGAATCATGCTTCAGTTGGGTTGCAAAACTTAATTGTAAGAAACTTTTCAGATCATGGTGGTTTTAACTGACTGAAATTATGATTGCTGACTACATATTTTGGTATGTTGAGTCCTAACAAAGATTAGGAAGGTTGTCACAAAAGATCGGGTTCACGTTAAAGATCCGACTTCCCATCACCACTGTGTATCTAACCTCAGATGCAGCCGAGCACACATTCTACTTAGGGCTGCTATCTTGTGGGCTGTTGTGTTTGAATTTGAGGATGGGTAGATAGTAGTGGTAGTGGTAGATAATAGTGATCATGCGTCTTCTGAATACACGTTTCAAAATTTGTATCTTTGGTTGAGTTTTATTATACAATATTTATTCTGATAGTTTTGAATCTTGCACCTAACACATTTTAATTCATAAAAGAAAAAAAAAAAACTAAAACTAACACAAACTAATAAAACCTAAAATAAAACTAAGCAATTTCAAAATATAAAAACTAATAAAAACAAGTAAATCTGCCTCCAAAAACTAATTAAAATGAACTGAATTTGAAAATAAAAATCAAAAGGAAATAAAAACTATAACTAATGAAAATCCAAAACTGTTATAACCTTGGTGTGTATGGCTTATTCGGTCGCAAAAAATGCGTCTGAAAGTCTGAAATCTCATCATGATTTAGTATCACGAGATCTCGTCACACCCCTATTAGTCAGGGTATCATATGAAGAGCCTTTCAACTTTGAGCATTTAAACAATTAATAACAAAATTAAACAACAACAATAATAATAATAATAATAATAAATATTATTGTTGTTATATTATTATTAGTTTGTATTACATTACAGTAAAGTATGTGGAAGGATGGATGGAACATTTTTAAAACGTGTTGGGGTTCAGATCAGATCTGATATAACAGGACAGCTACGTATACACAACAGGAGGTGTGTTTGCCATTTAATATGTTAAATTTCACTTACTGAGATAAAAGAATCCAATCCACATGACCTAAAATAATCATTTGTAAACATGTGTATGTTCCCCAAAGAAGCAGCACTATAATTGTAAATCTTTAAATCAGTTTGGCGTTGACTGACCCACAGCGGGAGCTTCTTTCTGTTCAAAGCCAGTTTACAACAGCTGGTTTGTTGTTGTTGTTTACTAATCTCTCCTCGCATCTTTAAAAGAACTATTACACCCACAAAACAGATGTCAATTGTTTTTCCTCCTGTGCGGTTTCTTTCACAGGAATTAAGAGGATTAGAGGTACTACATTTTCCGCTAATAAAAGTAAAGGAGAAAGGCGGAGGGAAATGAGAGAGAGAAAGACAAGAGGGGTGAAACTCATCCAAACTGTCAACATGTAAAGTGGAATTTGCACTTGAAAACGCTGGTGTTGAATTTGTGCGTTTGATAATTCTGACGTGCAGGTCTGCGAAAGGAGTGATCAGAGACGCCACAGTCTTCCTGATCTATTTTTTACGCTCCTCATCTTTCCTCCGACTGCTCAAAGATGGGTAATTATCTTTTAAAGATGAGGCTCTGGGTTGGGATGCTTTTGTCCTGTTTGCTTTGCTGTGTGTGTGAAGATTTCTGTGTGAAGGCGCACGTCGGTAATAAAAGTGCTTTTGAAAGATGTCCTGGTTTTATTTGGAAAATAGCTGGGTTGCATTAGCAGAGGAAAACATTAACACACGCACACACTCACACAGAAATCATGTAACCATCATACTGTGAACAGATGATCAATCAATTCGATTTACTGAAAATGTAACTACCTAAGCACAATCTTGCCAAATGTCAGCAAGATATCAATACATATTCAACACCAAACAGTGGCTCTCAATCTCTATAAGTGTGTGCTCAAATATGCCTGAATGCATGCAAACTCCTGCTCACTGTAGGAAGATGCCTAATTGCACGCTGGCCTGATAAATCATGTTTTCATCTCCTGTCTGGACAATCCAGCACTGTTTTGATGGATGGGTTACACGTGTCGCTCTCTTCCTCTAATGCTATTCCTCCATCTCTCTCACTATTGTTCCTCCCTTGTTACAGCGCCAGTGGCTGCGGGATTCAGAGGATTAGACGAGAGAGAGCGCCTGTTCTCCTCTCTCCCCCTCTGCCTCATTCTCTATCCTCTCATCTCCCCCGAACAAAAGCGGATTTAAGCCATTAAAGGTGTGATAATCCTGAGAAGATGGGATGAGGTAGAAATGGAGGAGAGAAGCAGAGTGATTCCAGCTGTGCACAGGTTCTGAAATCACATGTGAGGCGGCTGATCAACCCTAGAATTCAAATTGATGAATACAATTAATAACATCCGAGGGAAAATACATAAAAACTATGAACAAAAAAAGATATTAAATTAATAAAAAAAATTCAAAGTCAATATGATATCAAATTGTGGCGACGTGGTGAATGGATAGAGGGATGGACGGATGGACAGACAGATATGATAGAGAGATAAAGGGATGGATGTATATGATAGCGATAAATGGATGGATAGAG
Source organism: Danio kyathit (assembly GCA_903798195.1). Classification (NCBI taxonomy): domain Eukaryota; kingdom Metazoa; phylum Chordata; class Actinopteri; order Cypriniformes; family Danionidae; genus Danio; species Danio kyathit. Next base: position 36,440,573 of record LR812529.1, on the reverse strand, counting down.
GGATGGATGGACAGACGGATATAACCGAGATAAAGGGATGGATGGATGGATATGATAAAGATAATTTGATGGATAACAGAGGGATGGATATGATAGAAAGATGGATGGATGGATGGATGGATGGATGGATGGATGGATGGATGGATGGATGGATGGATGGATGGATGGATGGATGGATGGATGGATGGATGGATGGATGGATGGATGGATGGATGGATGGATGGATGGATGGATGGATGGATGATATGATAGAGATAAATGGATAGATGGATAAAGGGATGGCTGGATGCATGGGTAGATGGATATGATAAAGATAATTGGATAGATGATAGAGGGATGGATGGATGAATGGATGGACAGATATGATAGAGAGATAAAGGGATAACAGATATGACAGAGATAAATGGATGGATGTATAGAGAGATGGACAGAGGGATGGGATGAATATGATAGAGAGATAAATGGATGAATGGATGGATAGGACAGATATACATGGATGGATGTATAGAGTGAGGATGGATGGATGGATGGATATGATAGAGATAAATGGATAGATGGATAGAGGGATGGATGGATGGATGAACAGACAGATATGTTGAAGAGATAAAGGGATGGAGGGATGACATAGATAAATGGATGGAAGTATAAAAAGATAGATGGATGGATATGATAGAGATAAATGGATAAATTGATAAATAGATGGATAGATGGACAGACAGATGAATGTATAGAGAGATGGATGGATGGACAGACAGATGAATGTATAGAGAGATGGATGGATGGACAGACAGATGGATGTATAGAGAGATGGATGGATGGATATAATAAAGATAAATGGATGGACGAACAGAGGGATAGATGGATGAATATGATAAAACGAATGGATGGATGGATATAACAGATATAAATGGATGGATGTATAGAGAGATGGATGGATATGATTGAGACAGATGGATAGAGGGATAGATGGAGAGACGATATGATAAAGAGATAAAGAGATGGATGGATGGATATGATAGAGATAAATGGATGGATGTATGTATAGAGAGATGGATGGATGGATGGATGGATTGATATGATAGAGATATGGATGAATGGATAGATAAATAGATAGATGTCACATGACGAGCATTAGAACAACAAAATGGATGTAGTGAACGATGGATCGATGGAAAAATGGATAAATGGAAAGTAAAAAAAGATGCATTTTTAAGAGAGATTTTTAGAATTAATAAATATTACAGCATATACTGTATTAATACTTAATTGATATGCTTATACTTTTGATATCTCTTTTTTCTTGTTGCACACATTATTATTTATGCAGTGAGCCCACCAAAGAGACTACGAGTCTTTAAGTGTGCAGAGGTAATCATTTTTCATCTTGTAATATGATCGTGTAGTGACCATTCATTGAGAGAGTGGGTGAAAATGGTGAAAATTTAAACATTAAACAATAATCCTGCAGGCTTAAACCAGTAATTGCCTAATAAATAATAGGGAGGTATGGTAATCCAATAGCTTTACCCATGCTTGAGGTCACAGCTGGATGCGTCTGTGAGTATAAGAAATGAATACTATGGCAAATGTGTACTCACGGGTGCGCACTTCACAGAGAAGCAAAGTGGGAAACTGTCATTGGCAACAGTGCGTTCATGGGTGTTTTTCTAAAAGAGCAGTGGCACAACTCTAATGTCACCATTTAAGCAGAACGTGTGTGATTTCCTCAGGGTATCTCACGGCTGGGCCAGATTTTACACCGCTTTCTGTCTCACTTCTGCAATTCCTCATTCATTAGCCTGGCCAAACAAACACTAAAATGCAAAAATGCAAATGACAAAGACACACATGCACGGGCATGCACAAACAAACCCCATTACCTCACAAAAGGCTAATTTAATTCGAAAATAGGAGTTAATGAACACCAACCTAATTGCCTTTTATCTTCATTAGATGAATGGAAAACTAACTGCGTGTTAAGGGCAAAAACTGCTGCTTTTAGGCATCTACCACATGATTGTGCTTAGAGTTGGGATTTCAAAGGAAAGGAAAACGAAGAGAGAGAGAGAAAATAGCTTTGTTTCAAAACCCAGTGAGCTGTCTATGAAGAAAGCATTTAAAGTCAAATTTGGTGCAGACGAAGCATGCCATTAAATATAAAATGAAGTATATATTGCAGAATGCATTGTAAAAGGTTCATTATGATATAATATATATTAAAAATTGGTAACACTTTATTTTGATGGTCCATTTTAGTATTATTAGACTGTCTGCTTAATATCTGTTGATATGCTCCTTCAACAGACATTTAACTGACTATAAGAAACTTTGCAAGTCAACTTACACTAACACTAACCCCAACCTAACAGTCTACTTATAATCTAATAAGAATTAGTTGGCATGTATATGCAATGTAACTTAAATTCAACAAACAGACCATCAAAATAAATTGTGACCAAAAATTCTTTTAGAATTATTGTGTTGTTAGCTTAACTTTAGGTCTATGAACTTCACATGGAGTTGAGAGAGAGCAAGAACATAAATATATCTGTTAATTTCTCAAGATCAACACAGTGAAATGTCAGGCTCTGCAATTATAACTTGATGTTCTGTGTGAGAGGTTGTCTCTGTGTGAGCATATGTAGCTCTTAGAGACACCATCTTAACCAAGAAATAAAATGGGTACGATTCGGTTCTCAATATTAAGTGTTTCTCTATTGTTATCTCAATAATAAAAACAAAGAAACCAACTCATTAATTTAACATGTAAACGAAGATAAAATAATTAAGATTTTACTTAATGTTAGGGCTCTATTTTAACGATCTATGCGCAAAGTCTATAGCGTATAGCTCAAAAGCATTAAGGGTGTGTCCGAATCCACTTTTGCTATTTTAAGGATGGAAAAATACTGTCTGCACCTTGGCACATGGTCTATCAGGGTTGTTGTGTTTTGAGAATACCGTGCATTAAACCAATCAACTCCCATTCCCTTTAAAGGCCGGCTCACACTGTGCGACTTTTTATAATCCTGAATGATTGTAGCATGTCCGACTGCACGAACATGGCTCCCATGTCAAACTGTAAGATCTCAGCTGTCATAAAGTCAGACTAAACGATATCTGAAGACGTGCAAAACACGAAAGAAAACGCCTCCGGAGTTTGACGTCATCCACCCGTGACACTTTCACTAAATTGTGTTCTGAAATGATTCCTCACAGCAAACATAAACAATCTGTAGTGGCAATTTTGCACACAGCACACCTCAATAATAAAACCAGAAAGTAAAAATCTGTTTTGACATTTCCCTGCGGTCATTTGAATTGTCGCATGGATTGCGTAATTCAGAGCTCCTATTGGTTCTTGGATTGACGCTCATCGCAGCTGTTGTCACACTGCAGGAAAGTGTCTGAAATCTTCTGACACTGCCAGAACTTCATCGGAGAAAAACTCTGATCGCAACGGGCACTAAGCAGCTGTCAGTGAACATGTCAAACCAACGATCAAAGATCACAGATTTTAGCCTAGGATTTCAGGAATCTTTTAGGATTTTCCAAATTTGTCTCAGATGACAAAATCATGGCTGAAATCTCAAAAGTTGTGCCATGGTGCATTTGCTATTTACATGGCAGACTTTGTAGGTGGAAAAACAATTCACTAGTGAGAAAACGGTTAAACAGACCATCTGCAGTGCGAGGCTAAAGAACAAGCATCTTTAGTATTAGTCTTTACTTTACTCCTTTACTTTTGTGAGGATAAGGAAACGGTGGAAATTCACTCCACTGAAGACATCCATTAGCCTACATATTTAATTTTGTTTGTTAAGCGCAAAGATTTTTTTCAAAACTATTTCTAAATTTAGTTCTAATTTCCAGCAAACGAATAAATAAGTTAATTTGGAGTTATATCCAATCACCGGGGGATACCAAATAAGGGAAAAGAGGCGGAGCGTGAACGGAGCTACAGACGCATGCTGGCATTCTGCTTAGACGGGTTTTCCTATGGGAGAAACGCTTAATACTTCATTACCTGCGACTCGTTTGTGTTCTGACCACATGTGCTTGGTTGTATACTATACCAATAAAGTGTTTAGACTTTTAAAAACACTGTTGTAATACATTGAGCCACTAAGCAATGTTAATATGACGTTTTTCTACAGGAGGAAAACGCGAATAACTTCCAAATACTTCAGATATAGTCTGTGTTAGGAAATGCAAGACTATTTCCAGGCATAACACTGTATGACAATGCTTCAGATGACTGTTCTAGAGCCTACAGCTAATCAATCTGTCAGATTCTGGAGTGCATTACAGGTCTAAAGAAAAATATAAATGATAAATTATCTTAAGTAAAACTAATACATTTATAGAGATGGTATATAAGTATATAATTTCACTCACCTGGGAAATGGAGGCCACGTGAATGGTTTCTGAGCACAATTAAGTGCAGACAGAATCCCATATTATCTGATAATTTTAAGGAATAATTCTAAAAGGCAACTGACAGTTTAAAGCCACAAAAAAACACCAAAATACGACAAATATGCCGAGATCAGCGGCTTATCAGCCAGAGTCAGCTGAGGTAACGTGACTGCGACCAGCGAGATCTAGCTGTCACTCAAGTAGCCACGCCCTTAATTATGCAGAATTAATATAACCTAATATAAAGGAAACGGATGAGTTATAAAAAAAAACTCACCCCCTTCACAGTTGTCATGAAGGGTAATATTAGCTATATAAACCAAAATCGTTCTTTGTACCAGGCTGTAAACACCTTTTTTATGCTGTAAAGTTGGCCATTCTAACAGTGGGCTCAATAGAAATTTGCTCTATTATGGAGCCAGGACTAGCAGAAGTTCGATGAATTGCAGTTTTAGTTACTTCCGTATTGGCTTCCCGAGGGAGAGCGGGAGGTTGCCGCTTGGCCTTAACACACCTCTACCTCCTCCCTCAGCACACCCACGAGTCCACAAAGTGGTGCAAATGGATTTGCTATTTAAATAACATGGTGCAAAACGTGAAAATTTCTTTTGCGCTGGTCTGAAAATAGCAAGAAATCGCTCCATGCACGTCTTGCACCTTATTGCGCCGGGTGTATGATAGGGCCCTTAATGTTAAATATCAAGTTACCAGCTACAAATACAATTGAAATAGAAAATACTTTTAGGCCCAATCCCAATTCTACCCCTTAGCCCTTTCCCTTACCCCTACCCCTCGTTTTCCGCGTGCCCGCCAAGGGGTAGGGGTGTCCCAATTCTCTTTAGCTTGAAGGCGTAGGGCTAAGGGCAAGGGGTATACACCCCTTCGAACGAAGATTTTTCAGGAGCACACTTGAAACGGAGGGGTAAGAATATTTCCCAGAATACACCTGCCACGCTGAACCCGGAAGTAAGGAGATCCACAAATTAGTATTTTTTGTCATTATTACGAATTTTTACGACAAACAAACACATGTTTTAGTATATTCATAACCGCGTTCATGTTTTACCGTCATGCTTTTTTAAAAAAACGCAAAAAAAAACCCGCTAAATTTCGCGATCTATAATCCCTAATCACAACTCCTGTACAGCAGTCCTACAACATTCTGTCACTCGATAACACTCGAATACCCTGTCAGAGCAGTCTAGTAGCTGAAAATGAGCTTTTTACAGTGTCTGCTATAATGTTAATGTTGTTTTAGTGTGTTTACATAGATGAATATGGCCACTGTGTAAATACACAGTACAGTTACGATCTTATTGCCACATTAGATCGTTATGATAACATAATATATGCCTTCAGTGATTTCCTGAAGATAAACACCACAAAATAACACAACTGGAATAACTACAGCAGTCGCGATCGTCTGATCTCATATGAAGCAAGAGATCGTGATGACATATGATGACGTGTGCAGGTGTTGAAGTGCTGTCCCAATTCTTAGGGGTAAGTTTTGAAGCCCTTCCCCTTAACCCTCGGTTGTAAGGGCCAAGGGGAAGGGGAAGGGGTAGGGGTACAAAAATAGAATTGGGATTGGGCCTTAATATGTTCATTTCTTAGTTGTGACAATTTGCTGAATTTTTATTTTAAATAAATTACAAATAAATAACTGTGATTGACAGATTTATTAATGTCTTTTCTTACAATTAAGAATCATTCCACTTGTGTACGAGAATATGATCTCAAAAATGATGCAAAAATAGAAGCAGTGACAGCCAAAATGTAGTTTGACTCATTGGTATTGCCCATTGCCCACACACACACACACACACACACACACACACACACACACACACACACACACACACACACACACACACACACACACACACACACACACACACACACACACACACACACACACACACAAAATCAATCATTACACCAAGAGGAGTTGCCGCAGAGACAATAAATCCGAGTGAAAACATGTTTGGAAAACCACCTGTGACTCTACCGGTTGAGCATTGCAAACATGCAACAGACTTGGATCCATACATGAAGTGGGATGAATAGACGTTAATGAAGTCTTGCGGCTGAGCGATCCCGGTGGGGTTCATTCTGCAGCCGATCAGGAGAGGAAGGGCTGCTTAATTTATACCTTAGAGGGAGGTGATCACAGCACGTACTGGCCTAATGATCCCAGTCCCGCCTGGGGGAGCGCAAGTAGGATTACGCCCTGGGGCCACGGCAAATGGTTGGCGATGGGATTAGGAGTCCACTGAAAGGGAAGGTTTGTATCTGCCCCACGGCCAAGAGCTGAGGGGTAAACCACCCAACAGAAGCCTGGAGACTTATTTCACTGAAGCAGAACGTCGCTAGACTCCGCCCGACTGCCGGATCAATAGAGGTGGAAGTAAAAGAAGTCTACGTGTGATGCCACCGAGACTCAGATTCCTCTGAAAGCCTCCGATCCGGAATGTCATGGTCTGGATTTGGAGAAGAGCTCGAGGATGATATGCCAGTCAGGCTGAAGGAAGCTTTCATTATGTCATAAAAATGTCTCAAGGATTTCTACTACGCTTACCACATTACAGCTTTATCGGAGCTTAAACTCAACAGTCGTACTCCGACGCTGGTCATACTGCAACAAGCGTTCATGTTCACAAAGATCCACACCCTCTTTTCTCCCTCTCTCTAGCACAAATCTATGGCACAAACAGCCTCGTTCAGCATTCAACATGTGTCTCCTCGAGCAACCAATCCACTCAGTCAGCCACTCTGTTGCCATGGAAACCTCCGCGGCATTACGGCGGGACGTGCGCCAGACTGAGCGCCCGCTCTGCATAGCCCACCTCAGATCAATCTCTTCTGTTACTGAGGAGGAACGAGAAAAAGTGTGAGGGAGAGAGAGAAAGAGGGGGATAATTAAACAAGGGCCGTGATTAGTACCTTCTCAACCGCTTCAGCAAATCAAATCGGGGTTTGATTTGCCTAAACAAATCTGAACACTTTTCCCTCAACACATGGACTCTGAAAGCATTTCTGAGTTCTTTTAACAGCTGCTATTCGCAATTTACAGCATTAAAAATAAAATAAAAAGATAATAAACTGTCCTTTGGATGATCTACTGAATGCAAGTGGTGGAGAAAGCAGGCAATTGTGGTCTTTTTAATACAGATCCACACGTGCCAGTTGTCCCTCCCTCACGCCATTGCAGAGAGAGATATCTTGTGTTAAACAGTTATGGGAGGGGTCAGTCTGCATGCTTCTCTGAGATAAGGGGAGTGTAAAATTCAATTAACTGAAAAAAGAAAGAAAGAAAGAAAAACATTCATCCCTCTGGTCTTTTATTTCTTCTTTCCTATTTTGTCTATGCATTTTGATTGCACACCAAACTCGGACTTCCTGAGCAATATATAATAGAGAGACTGCCACTCACTGTGAAAGGGAGAGAGAAGGAGCTCTGACAAGGTTGTTTCACCCATCACAGACTGCCCAATGTAGCTCTCACACATCTGCTATATTCTCTACCACAGTCCAACTCTCGCCTTTGCTCTTTCTAAGTCAGGAGGTGCTTTTTTTTATTAGAATATTCAAACTTTTTTTGTTGTTTTTGATGTTTGTAATGCATCACTTTAGGATTGTAACATATAATGACTATTAACTACAACTTTAGCCTCAAATTCCTAATTGTCAGGATTTTGTTACTTCGGTCTTGTTAATTCTTGTTTTTGGAGTCCAGAAACAAGTTCTGTCATGTCTTGTTTGTTGTGCTCTGCTCAAGTTTTCTCGGGTCGAGTACTTATTTTGTCTTGGCCGCACTGGGGCGTGCGCGATCCCGCTTGATGCGGGCGTGCTCGGAATGCACGCTCTCGTCCTAGTGTGTTTGTTGTTTTGTTCGCGGTCTGGTGTTTCCGTTCCCAGCGCTCTAGTCTAGTTGGTTTTGGTTGGCACTGGGATCGGAACATGCATGTCACATGTGTGAGTACATGGTAAGTGTTTTCATTTATCGTGTGTCTAGGGGTGTTTTCACACCTGCCTTATTTAGTTCGGTTGAATTGCCCTAGAGTTCGTCTTCCCTCTTGATGCGGTTCGTTTGGGCAGGTGTGATTGTAGCAATTGCACTCGAGTGGTTTCAAACGAACCCTGGAGTGGTTTCTTTGTGCTAAAAACATGATCCGAACTAAAACAGACCCAACTGCAAAAAGTACTGAGCCTTTTTGGACTAATCCAGCTGCCGTAGTTCGATGCGCTGTCCCATCTTATGGGGTGTGGAGGAAAAATATTTGTTTACAGCGCTTTACCAACAATTTTAAACAGAGAGAAAGAGGGAAAATCATACCTGATGGATCGTTGGTAATATTTCCGAAAGATGACCATGAAGCAATTTAGCTAAATTGATTCATACCTCCTGAAGTGACTTGCGATGTGCCTTTGCCGTTTGCAATGCATTAAAACATTGTTTTCCAGCCGCGCTTCAATCTCGAAATGTATAGTTTGTATAATGTGATGCATACAAACTATAAATTATACTATGACCAGGGATACAATCAGCCAGCGCAGTCGTCCCTCCATAGTAAAAAGCGACATTTTGTGTCTGCCGGTTTGTTTACTTGCGGGAGTTCCATTGGCATTTTCCTGCACAATAATTCTGATCAATCGAAAAGCAGTTTAGGAAATTCGTCCAAAAACATCTGGCCAATGAGTGATGTTGATTTTGTCACATGACTGCATTTTGGTTCTTTTCAACTGGTTCAAACCAAAGTAATCAGTGTAGTTTTAAAAGGACCCAAAAACAAGAAAAATGCTACAATGTATCATTTGTTGTCCTTGGTCTGGACCAAATGAACCAAACCATAGATGTGAAAGCACCCTTACATTCAGTCTTCTGTTGCTGTTGTGTTTAGCATGTGGTTCATGTTTACATGCGCTGCGTGCTTTAGTGTTGTTTCATGTGAACATGCGGTTAATGAGCTCTCTCATTGACTGGGTGTTGAAGTCCTGTTTTTATTTGAACGCATGGCTTGTGTTATGTTTTTATACCATGTGCTCTCCTGTCTTTCACCTTGTCCCACCCATCTTGTTATCCTATTATTTATCATTATGTTCACCTGCCCGCTTGTAAGTTTATTGGTTTGCTTTCCCTATCTATTCTTCCAGTATGTTAACAACACCCAATACCTCAGACAGATTTAATCTGAGAATTTAACTGAAAACAAACAGGAAATGCCTTTTCAGATTACAAGGGCAAGCATTTATTTTTTTTAATGCCATGCACAGATGAATAGTTCACCGTAAAAAAAAGCAATGTGAGCTAACAAAATCATCGGGTTAGTTTTGATTTTATTTGCACTTTAATCTCTCTAGACCTTTCCCATTTTGAGTCATTTTTCTCCATTGACCCATTGGAGCACCATCCTCTACTAACAAATCCAGTCACCACCCCTTCCCCAAGATGCATTCTCCGTGTCCATCTCTCTTCATGTCCATTCTTTGTGTCCATCTCTTATCCGCGTCTGTACTCTCCTCTATATCTCTTGCTCTCTCCCGGTTGGAGCGTGAGGCTCCAGTGGAGAGCCTATCAGTGCATCCTGCATTACAGCGTTACACGCTGAGTCATTGTGAGGTTTGTATGGAGGAAAGGAGAGTAATCAGAGATTAGCCAGCCACCCACAGCTCAGTCTGCCCTCTGTCAGTGGGCTGATTAGGGCTCTTTCCCTCTCTCCCTGTCTGCGCTACATCACCACCTGCTTCCTGCTTACAATTGCTCTGACATGGATTAAAATAACGTTTCACTCTAAAATGATCATTATTTACCCTCATGCCATTCCAAAATCCATTTGATGTCAAAAGGAGGAACTTTGCAGAATATCTAAGCTAAACCCAAACAATATTCCATATATATTTCTGTGCAGTCCCATTATGTCGCACAGTTTTGAGATGTACATGTCATACCCAAAATAAATCACACCAACACATCACATAACTACATGTTCATTTGATATTCGTTTGTGCTGATATTAACATAATGACTTTTAAATACAACTTTAGCCTCCTAATTTACTGCTTACTAATGTTGAGTAAGTTTATATAGCTGTTAAGTTTAGGTATTTAATAGGATATGGTCATTAATATGTGTTTTTATAAAATACTAATAAATAGGCCATAAGCAAGCTAGTAAGCAACTAGTTAAAAGTGAGAACTGGTCTCCCTCGTCTGCATAAACCGGAATCTGTGACCGTTTTTTTTTTTGTATTGTGATGCAGTTCCTAAACTGAATATTAAATGAGAAAACAGTAAGTGTGGGTTGTTTTTTCTACTGCAAGCTGATTGGATGTAGTAAAGTAGGCATTTAATTCAAAACGATTAGGAAAAGAGTTTGGGCAGAGTTCTTATTACCTGAGAGACACCTCCTCCTTTGTTTGTTTTCTGTTTGTTGTGAAAACTGATGGTTAGAGGGGCTTGATTAAGTATGTTAAGTATGTTTTTTTTTTCTCGTATTTACTGTTAAACTTGCTGTATGTATGCAGAATTGTTTTTTTATTCATATTCTTTTCTATTCTTTCCCTACATGTCATACTTTGTGTTCATTGGTGTGTTCATTGTGTTCAAAAATAAAATCACAACAATGCCATTAAAAAAGAAAAAGAAAAAAAAAGAAGAATTTTGTAAAAAGAATATTGTAAAATTACAGATGAAACTCCTAAAATTCATATTAGTGTAATGGAATTATATAAAAGAAAATGTCAGCATCAGCTGCCTGTACTCATTTATGCTGTTTTCTTTTTTAAATACTGAAATTTATTGAATTACAGTAAAAACCATGAGAATGGAAAAAAGTATCATGTTGGACAGCTTAATAATTTCAAAAACCTTCCAAACTTTCAAAAAACGTGGTATTTGTGTCATAAAAAGAATATAGTCACACCACAGATGTCTATTAGAATAATAATAATAATAATATTAATAATAATCTTGTTATTATATTATGAACTTTTAAATTTATATTATTAAATTTTATGAATATTTTTTTACAGCGTATGAAACACTCTAAAATAAAAAATGCAGTTTTTAACCCATTCATTTTTCCATGCTGCACTCCACAACAAAATTACCCCTATTGTTAAAGGATGATTGACTTTCTCCGAATATAGCTATTCAAGTAGCAGAACAAGTTAATATACCTTAATAAATAAATAAGTAAAACTGTTTTTTTCCAATTTCATGCTGCGTATTGCACTAAAAAAACAACGGTAACACTTTACAATACGGTTGTATTAGTTAATGCATTTACTAACATTTATTGCTGTATTTGTTCATGTTAGTTAACATAAGTTAATAAAAATAAGAAAAAGCTACATTTCAGTCCTGACATAACATTTATTTAATCAATAGATGCAATGCAATTTAAGTCATAACAAATAAAACAGACAGGTGCATATATTTGGGCACCCAGAATAATGACATCAATCTTTTGTACGGTCACCTTTTGCTGAAATAACAGCCTGTAGATGCTTCTTATAGTCAAGGATAAGTCCCTTAATTCTTGCTAAAGATAATTTGGGCCATTCTTCCTTGCAAAATTTTTCAGTTCAGTCAGATTTGATTGGTGCAAAGGATGAACGGCCCTTTTCAAATCAATCCATAGATCATTGTTCATGTTAGGTAACATTATTCAATGAAAATGCAGTTGTTCTTTGTTCAACTCACAGTGGATTAACTAATGTTAACAAGCATGAATTTGGATGCTAATAATGCATTAGTAAATGTTGAACTATAATTACTAAATGCTCTACAAATACTGTTTATAATTAGTTCATCTTAGTAAATACATGAACTAATGAAACCTTATTGTAAAGTGTGACCAAAACAACTTCTAGATTTGGACCTACATTAAAAGTGATCAAAAAAGCCCTATCGCTTGACTTTTTTTGCCCATTTAGTGAATCGTTTTCTTTCATGGTGATGTTGGAGTAGAAAGGCTCTGACACAGCTTGTTTGGGTGACATTGCCTGGCCGCTGGAGTCTGATGGATTTTTTTTTTTTTTACTAATAATCCTTCTATAGCTTCTATAGTTATAAAACATATCACATACTGCAGGTAGCATAGACTACTTTGATGTTGCTTTTATAATGTTTTCAGATCCAATACCCCCACATTTACATTGTTTGGAGAATATGAACAACTTGTGCGCTCCAGAAGAAAGAGACATCATGTGGGCTCAAAATGAAAGGATGGCGAGCAAATGAAGATCTAAAGAGGAACAAGCCAACACGTCTGTCTACTGATCACCAGCTAGAGACTCCCTACAGAAATGATATCTGCGATCCGGTGACATTTCAAAGCGAACATGCGAAATGTGATTAGATATGTGCTTTAATAGAGAGAACGCTTCCCTTACATCCATTCTACAAAGACCTTGCCACATGCTTGCAGCGTAATTACTTTAATTTAACATGCTGCACAGATTTTCTACAGACTGACCATTTCACTTGTTTTCCTTAGTAATACAGAATTTCTACAGCACACAAATGTCTTTACAGCCTGCATCTCTGGCAATGAAATGATGTGCGTATGAAAACATGTTTCACTTGTTTAAAAAAAATAGACTGAAATGTTACTAGTCTCTTTTGTGTGAAGATGTAATCGAGCTGTGTTTTACACATGCTTGAAAACAAACATTATCTGATATGCTCATGAATTAAATGAATTAGTTAGAAACACTCATAATAGCATGGCAATTTATGTGCAGAATCAATATCATGTGAACACAGCAGCATTATAAGTGCAATTGCTGTGCTATTTCTTTAAAGAATTATCTGAAATCCTAATGCAACCCTGATAATAAGTATGCAAGGAATTGCCAAGCACTGCCTAGGTGTTCAATTATATTAGTCGTAACTGAATTTAAAGTAATGTAATGTGTATTTATATACAGTACTGCATTTATCGTGTATGGCTATACACCCAAAAATGCTTCACAATCATGAGGAGGGTCTCTCCACACCACCACCAGTGTACAGCATGCACTTGGATGATGTGACGGCAGCCACAGGACAACGGAACCAGTGCGCTCACCACAAACCAGCTATAGGTGGAGTGGAGAGACAATGATAGAGCCAATTTAGTCGATGGGGATGATTGGAAGGCCATTATCGATAAAGGCCTGATCGATTTGGCCTGGACACCGGGCCTACACCCTTACTCTTTATAAGAAGTGCCATGAGATTTTAATGACCACAGACAGTCAGGACCTTGGTTTAATGTCTCATCCAAAAGACACCACGTGACAGTATATTGTCTCCTTCACTATATTGAGGTATAAGGACCCACACAGACCGCAGGCTGAGTGCCCCCTGCTGGCCTCACTAACACCATTTCCAACAGCAATCTAGTTTTCCCATGTGGTCTCTCATCCAGGTACTGACCAGCAGGGGAGGATTTAGTGATTTTGGGGGCCTAAGCAGTTCCAGCCATAGGGCCCAAGTCCTGAAATGCACCCTTTCTACTTTTATTTAATTTGTATTTATATTGCTGCTGTTTTTTTATATTACTCAATCTTCTTTTTCGACATTTTAAATTAATGCAATCTCTACATTTTAAATGATTAGTTTTCTTAAAATGAATTTACAACTAAAAATAATAAATTTGTTTAATTATAAATTTGACTGTTGGACTGCTCCATGATGGATATTTTATTTTATACTATTATTATTACATAACATTACATTATTATAATAATATTATATTTGATTGTATTTTTAACGCTCACCATAAAAAATATGGTAGAAAACGATGTTATATATAGTTTATAGATATAATTTATACTTCTAGATATTTATTGGGGGGCCCCAGATTTCCTGGGGCCCTAAGCAGCAACTTATCTTGCTTATTGGTTAAATCTGCCCCTGCTGACCAGGCTCAGCCCTGCTTAGCTTCAGTGAGTAACCGATCTTGGACAGCAGCGTGATATAACTGTGGCACTAGTCTTCAATCCTATAGGTTGTTTTCACATGACGTCAGTGATATAACTGTGGCACTAGTCTTCAATCCAATAGGTTGTTTTCACATAACGTCATTGATGGCGTGCGAGACTCAGATGGAGGAAAGAAAGTGTTTCTTCTACATAGGAATCGCTATCAGAACATCAAAATATTTCAGTTTTATGTTGTTCATAATTGTTTAAGTTGGCCAAAATGAGAAATGACAAACAGCTTTTATAGACTTCCAAAAGTTTTTGCTAATAAAGAGAGGAACGTTAAAGAGACAGAAGAAAAGGTGGCATGTAAGAAACGTATTCAATACATCCATGTGCACAAACTTTATTTGAACGCGATAACAGCTTGTTTGAAAGCACCAATAAAGATGATATACAGGCCTAGCTACTGTATGTGTATAAATATGTTAATGTGTTATATAAAAAACTGACGCCTGTTGAATAATTTGTTTATTACTAATTGTGTCGTACCACAGCAACAATATAATTACTACAACAGTTTAATTCAAGCAATTATCTATAGTATGCTTCCAAACACTATAATATTTACTATACAGTATCTACCGCCTCAATGACAGTCGACCCTCTTCATGATATAAGGATCATGCCCAACATATGTGCTTATTTTCAATTCATATCTCCTTTAAAATATGGTATAAATTGCAAAATACAGATTTTCCCATGTCTCCCATTCAGTTTTTTTTTTACTTCCTGCCCTCTATCTGAATTTCGCACATCACCAGAATCATGTGATTAAAAAACAACCTCTACTTTTCAAATCTCTACATAAAGAACAAGACTATTACAACACTATTACAAAATGACACTTAATTCTGTGTATTTCTTACAATTATGAAGCAATTTATGTGAGAAAACTGTTTCTACACCACTTTCCTCTTTTGTTTGAGAAACTTCTCCTTCACAAACACGCACACAAATCTTCAGCCGGCAAGATGCGTACAAACTCACTTTACAGAGACGCTGGCGTACGAGTCTGCCGAGGAGAGAAGGAGCTTTGATTTACAGGAAGTGCTGAGAGATGCAGCTAGTGTTCAGAAAGCAGCACAACAGCCCTGGAGAGATGGATGAGGGTTGAGAGAAAGAGAGAGCTGACAGAGGACACGCTGTGTTTGTCCGGCCCTGAGGAGTTTAATGGGATGAGATTTGATCTCGCTCTGTATGACATTTTTGCTATTTGCGAGATGCCAAAACATTGTATATTTTACCAGCAAGAGAAGTAGACGAAGAACAAGCGTGCGCGCGTTCAGTCAATGTTCCTGAACAGGCTCTTCTTGAATTAATCTTTCACTCTAATGAAACGCAGAGGCCCCGTATGTGAGGTGCAGATGATGTATGGCTCTAAAACAAGGATAAATCAAGAGTTCTGACAGTCCAACTTTTAGAACAATGACACGAGGCATCAATTAGAAAGTAGAAGGAGAAGAACGCAACTCGCTTTCAGACGTGCTGATTAAATATTGCTTTTCCTTCTCCTTTCTTTGGTTCTGTCAAATCAGGAAGAGAGAAGGAAAAATGAGCGCGCTATGGTGCACTTCGAGTTTTAAATAAAATCCTGCATTTGTATGTGCCGCGCGGGTTTGATTCATCTTGATAAATCCATTTAAGAAATCAGGAGGTGTGAAAAAAGAGCTTGATATTTATGTACCATTGCGACGACACTCGTGTTCGATAGCAAAGTAATGGGGCTTTTTTGTGGGATGCTAAATATTAAATGGGCACAGTATGAGTCTTGGTAGAGAGCAGATGATTAAAAGAGCTCATAGGGCATAAATTCCTTAATGTATGTACTGTTTACTGTCTATATATCACATAATCTATTTTGGAAGTGCTACAACAGCTTGCAGGCGCTCTCTGAACAAGTAAGAGCGTATTGTATTGGGTGGTGATGAATGCCTCGAATCCAGAACAGACTGGGATAAGTTTGTATATTATCTCCGTTTTCATCTGTACACTTTATTTCTCTCCTCCCCTCTAGGCTCTCGGGCCTGAGAGATGGGATGAGGCAGAAATGAGAGCAAGAGAGAGAGAGAGTGAATATATCACTAAACCTCTAGCCTAAAGCAAATTTTCTCCACATCAGCAGTGTGGCTCTCCAGTACAGCCTGACTGAGAGCATAAGCCATTTGATGCTATAAAAAGGATTTCATAATAGACATATTACCTAAAATAAAATCATCCGAGACATTTATTTAGTGTGCGCATAATGAAAGGTTCATAAGGGGGGTGTAATTGGATTTTAAGGGGTGTACTGTAATTTACAATCTCTGTGCTAAAGCTTTTATAAGTCTTTGACTGTCCAAATCATTAGAATATGTTTTATTTTAACCATGACACGGCTTAATTCTTAATTAAAATACACAAAAAAACTATTCACAAATCCATACAATTTTTTAACATGTTTGTTTTAAGGAAGAACCAATATTTTTTTTTAATTTCAAAAGGCCTTAAAACAAGGTTATTATAGTTAACGAAAATGAACGAAAGAATGAAAACTTAAATTTAAATAATAAGTTAAGTTAACTGAAATAAAAATAAAACTAAGTAAAAATAAAACTAAAATCTAACTAAAAATTATAGCAAAGATATTTTCGTCTTTGTAAAAGTATTTAATACATAAAGTTGAAGTCAGAATTATTAGCCCCCATTTTTTTCTCTTTTTCAAATATTTACCAAATGTTGTTTAACAGAGCAAGGAAATTTTCACAGTATGTCTGATAATATTTTTTTCTTCTGGAGAAAGTCTTATTTGTTTTATTTCGACTAGAATAAAAGCAGTTTTTAATTTTTTAAACCCAAAATTTTAAAGTCAAAATTATTAGCCCCTTTAGGCTAATTTTTTTTTCGATAGTCTACAGAACAAACCATCATTATACAATAACTTGCCTAATTACCCTAACCTGCCTAGTTAACCTAATAAACCTAGTTAAGCCTTTATATGTCACTTTAAGCTGTATAGTAAAATATTATTATACATATCTAGTGAAATACTATTTACTGTCATCAGGGCAAAGATAAAATAAATCAGTTATAAGAAATGAGTTATTAAAACTATTATATTTAGAAATGTGTTGAAAAAAATCTTCTCTCCGTTAAACAGAAATTGGGAGAAAAAAAATAAACAGGGGGGCTAATAATTCAGGGGGGCTAATAATTCTGACTTCAACTGTAAGCCTACTGTAAGCCTTTTAGAAGTAAATCTATTTACTTCACGTTGCCAGGTGTTTGACCCGTACGGCACCTCAGAGTCTGTAATCCTGATGCCATTGGCCAGATCAAGCCGGCCCTTCTCTAGTCCTCTATTGCTCCCACAACAAAAACAACAAGTGGACATGACAGCAGCACGGTGACAGCATTACATACAGAAATAACACATTTGTGCTCAATAATGGGTTTTATTTCTGTATTAGTGATGGCGATCGCAAATGAATCATTCTTTTTAACCGGATATTCTAAGTGAACCAGTTGAACTACAGTAGTTCACCAAATCGAACTGAATTATTTGAAACGATTCACGTCTCCAGTACAAACTACTTGCTTTTTATCATGCCTAATACCCCCCTCTGACTCAAAATAAGTTAGTTATTCAGTTATTAGAACAGCACACTGCGATCAGATTTGAGAAGCGGTGAACTGATAATACTGAGCATGCGTGATTCAGCAGATGGTGAACCGAACACAAACAGTACATGACAGCCTGCTGTTACTGAACTAAACTTGAACAACTGCAGCGCGGGTAAACCAAAATGAGAGGATCTGGTGAAAAAACAAAATTTAATTTCATTATTTAAATAAGTGAATCACGCTTCAGTTGGGTTGCAAAACGTAATTGTAAGAAACTTTTCAGATCATGGTGGTTTTAACTGACTGGAATTATGATTGCTGACTACATATTTTGGTATGTTGAGTCCTAACATGAGAGGATTGTCACAAAAGATCCGGTTTGAGTTAAAGATCTGAACTTCCCATCACTACTGTATCTAATCTGAGAAGCAGCCTTGCACACACATTTTACTTAATGCAGCTATCTTGTGGGCTGTTGAATTTAAATTTGAGGATGGGTAGATGATAGTGGTACATAGGGCTGCACGATTAATCAAAAAAAAAAAAAGAAAGAAAAAAAAAGAAAATCGGGATCTCGATTCAACCCTATACACGATCTTAATTCAGCTAGTCTACGATTTAGCCAATTCATTATTTATTTAAGGTCAGGAGAGAGCGGTCGCACAAGTCTTCATATTGTTTTATATACATTGCTCAGCAACATGAACACTTGCAAATAGTCTTGACAGTGTCACACACTGTATTTTTAAGGTGTAATTCACCCCAAAATGTCATTTCTGTCTTAATGTAATGGTGTTTTCGCAACCGTGAAATCACACGTGAGCTGACGCACTGTTTGTTTACTACCAAGAGGACGCGTGCGTGACCGCGAATGTCTACTTTAGTGAACAGAACTTGCATAGGCTGTGAATAACAAGTAATAAAGGTGTAAATAATGTTCGGTTTGTTGCACAGAGCGATCTTTTGGGAGCCGCGTGGAAAGTATGATTTGCATGTATGTTTTTTTCCGTGACGGCGGCCATGACAGCAGCGCACTCGACAGTGATAGTGAAACCGGCTTGCACATATCGCATTTTAGAGTTATGATTACGACAAGCATTTGATATTTTTTTTCTTTCATAGTGAACACAAAGTGTTGTACATTAGAATAAATGTTTTACTGGGTCAGTAAAACTACTCTAGCCTATATAATGTTGAATAATGCAGGAGGTAATCTGATAATGACAAATGTCTCATTTTACCAGTGAAGAAATGGTCTAATGATGTTGTCAATGACAAATGACAAGCGCATGTCTCAAACATAATAATTCAACTTGAGAATTATGAGTAGTTATATTCCGATGCCATCACTTTACTGTGAATTAACCAACAGGACAAAATTAAAGTGTGTTTAAGTCCACCATTCCAAGTCTAAATTTTAACATTTTAATCGCAGTAAACCTACACATAGGCCTAATATTATTATTATTATTATTACTGTTTTACCATATGTTTGAGAATACCAATAATACTAGCCTACTGATATAAACCTTTATTTTACATCTACAGAATCGTGAGAAAATCGTGATCTTGATTTTGAGCAAAAAAAAAAAAACGTGATTCTCATTTTAGCCAGAATCGTGCAGCGCTAGTGGTAGATGATAGTGTTCATGTGTCCTCTGAATACATCTTTCAAAAGATTTACCTTTGGTTGAGTTTTATTATACAATATTTATTCTGATGATTCTGAAACTTGCACCTAATAAATATCCTTATTTAGAAAAAAACTAACTAACAATGAAACTATTAAAAACTAAACTAAAACTAAGCAATTTCAAAACATAGAAACTAATAAAAAAATAAAGTAAATCTACCACTAAAAACAAATTAAACTAACTGATTTTAAAAACAAAAAGTCAAAACAAAATAAAAAAAGGAAAACTAATGAAAAATCCAAAACTATTATAACCTTGCCTTAAAGTGGGTGGGTGGATGATTGGATAGATGAACAAAATGATTGAAGAATGTTGTACATAATACATGCTATAGACAATAGAATGACAGAAAATAGATAGATAAATAGACAGATAGGTACTGTCACTTTCAAAGTGACTACATATTTTTTGGTATATTGAGTCCTAACATCGGAGGATTGTCACTAAAGATCCGGTTCACAATAAAGATCCGAACTTCCCATCACCACTGTGTATCTAACCTGAGAAGCAGCCATGCATACATATTTTACTTCAGGCGACTATCGTATTTGAATTTAGAATGATTTGAATGATTAAATACATGCAATGGACAATAGAAAGAATGACAGAAAGATAGACATATAGATACTGTCACTTTCAAAGCAGACACGAAAAGATAAGAAACTAAACTGGTGAAGTACAGAAGTGTTGTACCTGCAAAAACACATCTTGTGGTGATCTATACTGCTGTGTGTAATATCCACATTACCATAGAGGATATGCATTATTTTTCAATAATTCAACAGGCCGTGGTCAATGTTTCCTAATTAACAGATTGGGTCCAGGATTATGCAGAAAATCAATCTTGTCTATCAAACGTACTCATAAAATCTTTATCAGTCGTGCATACTCCTCTGACTGCAAACCTTCCGTTGGTTTCATTTACCAAGTGCAGAGTGACCTTTCCCAGCCGGCTATAAAATCAATTTCAGGCTCTAATTCAGAAATATGTTACATGATCATTGTTGGGTGGAATATTAATCAGTAGGTAGAGCTTGAACCTAACAGCTCATTGAAAAGCAAGGGTTTTCTATCCACATCCGAGGCGACTGAGTGACAAAAGTACTGGTGCCTTTTCTATTATAAAGGAGAGCCAGGTAAGATGTGCCACACTCTCCATCCCTTCTAACCAGTACATTAAACCTGCATTTGCACTGAGCAGCAAAGGTAAGAGATACCTGTTCAAGCTAGCACCAGGTTTCTCGAATCAATTTTGATGTGGATTCAAAGCCCTCCATGTGGTCAAATACAATCAATCCATCATTTCTGAAGCCCAAACCCCCTTAAGAGCCAAACCGCTCCCTCAATCCATTCACTCGCCCTCTCTCTGTCGAAAGTCTTATCCTAACCCTGGTCACTAAAGTCATAAAGCATCTTTATCTTCATCCTGAGGAGAGAGAGAGAGAGAAAAAGAAGGCAGGTAGAAGGATGTGGGGTTCCGGCCACACTTAAAGGCTTTAAGTGTTGCCTTAGGCTCAGATGAAGAGTGAGAGAAAGAAAGAAAAAGGGGACGAGAGACTCCTTAGAGCCTCCTAAAATGAGAGAGAGATTGGTCTGAGAGCTTTTACCTCTCAATCTTGACCACAGCACACATTTGAGAAGTGTGTAGTGAACAAAAAGAGCCTTTGTAAGAATCTGTAAGTATAGGTTCTGACCTCGGCATTTATTCCTCTGTCGACGGAATCCAAGAGAATAATAGACGGCCAAAGGCACAAGTCCAGGGATCTGGATCTCCATAGATTATTCGATTTGAGACACGGAGACACTTAAAACAGCCGTCCACCCGTGTAAAGGTGAATCTCCCAAAAGCCTTGCAGGAAAATGCAATCTGGTCTGTGTGAGACAGTTCCGGTGGCTTAAACCCACACATCCACATCATTCCCACTGCTCTAATGGCTACACACACCAGCCTGACCAGTTCATTTTTTTGTGGTTAATTACGGAGTCTCCTGTTGCAGATGTGCCTGATTTTAATTCGCTTTGCTGCTCCATTGGAGTGTGAAACACTAAAGCCCTGGAGATCAATTACTGAGGGGTATTTACACTACGCTGTGGCAGAGGGGACAGGGACAGGACTGACATACTCCAGTTTGTGTTCGGTCTCTTAGCCGCTGGTCTTTTCCCATTGCACTCATTACACTGTCAATCAGCTAACAGTCAAAGGCATATTGGAGAGAGACTGAATATCTAATTTTGATTTATTTACACTTGATATGAAGGGAAGGAAATCAACTCAATATACCGATATAAAATTTAATTAGGTTGCCACATAAACATAACTCTGTTCAAATAACTCACATTCAACATGACATCAGAATGAACCCATTTACCTACTGTGGATTAGTGTATATGCAAGACATCAATGCATGTTTTTGTATACTTGTATACAACAAACTTGACTTGCTCTGATTCTGAAATGACGTCGTTTTTCAGTTGAGGTCACCAAGGTTGTGTGGAAAATTATACTGACAAATAGTCACATTTGGCTTTTTAGCCATGGTTGTAAGACACTGTTAAAGGTCACACAGCCTTTGAACAATATTGGAAATTACTTTAATAAAGGTTATAGCAATAGTGGCAAATAACGTTAAATTTGATAAAGAGTCACAAGTGGGATCTGAAGAGATGCCCTGGAGAGTGAACACGACCTTTAAACTACAGTCCAGGATTTAAAATAAATAAATAAATAAATAAATAAATAAATAAATAAATAAATAAAATAATGACAGAAAAGAGGGTGGGGGTCTTTGATTTCATACACCAAATTGTATGATTTACAGTATGAAAAATGCATATTTTTAACATTTTAAATGTTATATTTAAAAGTATTATTGGTCCCACTTTATATGAAGTGGCCTTAACTACTATGTATTTACATTAAAATATAAATACATTATACTTAATGTGTTAATAATGTTTTGCAGAAAACTTCTGATGCTATTGAGGTGAGATGTGGGTAGGGTTAGGGACAGATTTAGTGGTATGTGTAGGTTTGAGGTTGGGTTAAGGAGTAAGGGATGGTCAACAGTGTAATTATAAATGTAATTACAAAAAATAATTACAGATGTACTTAGATGAGAAACACTGGCTAGATTTTAACTTTTATATTTACTAAATATTATAGTATATTTACTAAATTTTAATGTAAGAAACTAATCCAAACTAAAACAATATTCATAAACTGAATAAAAATGTATTAAATCTAGCTAATTCAGCAAAATGGCGCCTATAGAGCTGCAAAAAATAATGGTGTTGCCTTGATTACTGCAGTAAACCATGCGGCATGATGTCAACTTTTAATACTTTTTAAGACCCCGCGGACACCCTGTATAAACATTAGCCAAGTTAACAGTGGTTGACAAATAAAATAAGGATGCCATGTAATTTTTTAAAAATATATATTCAATATATTAAAACACTAATAATGCATTCATTAAAAATCTATGATAAAATACATGCATGAATTAATTAATATAACAGTTAGTAAATAATTAAACAGTTGAAGTCAGAATTATTAGCCCCCCTGTTCATTTTTTCCCGCAATTTCTGTTAACTGAGAGTAGATTTTCAACACATTTCTAAGCATAATCGTTTTAATAACACATTTCTTTTATCTTTGCCATGATGACAGTACATAATATTTTACTTATTTTACTAGATTTTTTTTTAAGATACTAGCATTCAGCTTAAGGGCTTAACTAGGTAAATTAGGTTAACTAGGCAGGTTAGGGTAATTTGGAAAATCATTGTATAACGATAGTTTGTTCTGTAGACTATCCAAAAATTATATAGCTTAAGGGGCTAATAATTTTGACCTTAAAATGGCTTTTTAAATATTAAGAAACTTTTTTATTCTAGCCGAAATAAAACAAATAAGACTTTCTCCAGAAGATAAAATATTATCGGAAATACTTAGAAAATGTCCTTGCTGTTACAGATCCTTTGGGAAACATTTAAAAGAGAAAAAAAAAAATCAAAGGGGGGGGCCAATAATTCTGAATTCAACTGTATACAGTATAAACATATATTAACATATACATAACATATTTGAATAATCTATCAATTTAATAACTTCTAAATATGGAGTAAAAAGATTACAGGTGTCATATTTAAAGTTAGCATGATGCCAAATAAATAAATACATGATAAAAAATATATAAATACAAACTAAGAAAAGCATAAGTGTAATCAATCAATTAACAATACAGGCAACTGACAACAAAATATATATTTTCCTTTTCTTCTATTTCCTTTTCTGACTATACCAATAAACGAAAGGAACAAACACAAAGTTCCACCTGCCAAAACTCTAGTGAGAAAGGCAAACTCATATCACCAACCAATGCAAAGAAGGCGTTACATTTAGCCTGGGAGGCACCAAGAGGACAAAGTGTGCGTGACACGAGACACTTGAGAGATTTATTTAAAAAGCAGATGGCAGAGCCGAAATGAAGATGAATGGGACTGAAGCCTGGTGTGAGATGAGAACTAATTAGCCCGGCCAACAGAGGGGCTTGTTGAACTGCAGAGGCCCGCATGAACATACACAAGCCCTGGGCTCCATTAGTCAGCCTAGCCTGGAACAAAACACGTGGACGAGGGCAACAGTGGCCTGCCCTGTAGCCAGACTCCCACGTCCCCTTCCAAAGCCTCAGAGGACCACGAGAGGGGAGGGCGCTGCACTCCATATCCCAGAATGCCCTGTGTCCTTCATTACTTTTTGCTGAGAGACATGCGAGGGGAGTTAATGTGAGCTGCGGCAGTCTTTCTTATGATGGATCGCGCGTTCGCACACATCTTCCTCTCTGTCTGTTCGCTCTCTCTCTTTTCTGCGCACAATCTAATTTTGAGATAAGTTGTAAGAGAATGGTAGCGGGAGCAGACTTTATCAGTGCTCTGGGTGGGTGTGGGAGGAGATGGTGGAGTAATTGTATTCCTGTATGCTTGCAGGGACTCCTATTAAAACCAATAACCGCTAATGGGGTTACGGCTTAATTTTTTAAGTGCCTTGATAACGATTACGGAGCAACCTTTGACAAGCCATGTCTGTTTATCTTAAGTTACCGATGCATATTAGAACCATCACTGCTGTACATAAACTGAGTAGCAGAATGTATTATTTCATAATCAAAGAAGTTATTTACAGTGGAAGAGGCTGAGAGGAAACCTCACTTGAAGACACTTGAACAGGGTAGCGTAAATAATGTGTCGGTGCTCTTTGGATAAAGGATTCATCAGAATAATAAATAATTTTTTATATTTTTTCCACATCTTTCGAGCACCTTGGACTGATTTTTGCTGTTTAGTCATATTCATATTTTTATCAATACATAACAAATATTACAATATTTTAATTTATCAAAAAGTATTAATGATGTCCATATAAAGACCAATATATCATCCATTGACATTAATAACAGATATATTTTGGTAAAAAAAATTACACAAGTTTCTTACTCTGATCTGTTATTATTATAACAAATAAATAAATAACTGATCATAATAAATATACATTTTCTTTTTTATTATTATCTATATAAAATATTGCTAACAAATGTGTAAAATCTAGTGATGTGAAAGAATAAATAGGAAAGAACAACAAAAACAAAACAGATTAAAGACCTGTTTGGGGCTTTGCTGTGATTTGTTTAATCTGCTTGTTTAGTCGTGACATATGGAATACTGTTTCCAGATCCAAGCCGATACTCATTTGAATTGAGAAAATATTTGTTTATGATTTTTTTTTTTAGACATATCACACATTAAAGTTAATTTTATATAAAATCATTGGTGTACACAACAATCTCTGACTCAATATTTTAACAATTTATAAAAAAATTATTACTCTCTGTCCATCTGATATAAGGAATGGATAGATATATATATATATATATATATATATATATATATATATATATATATATATATATATATATATTGCGATTGTTATTTTCGAAAGTATTACATAACTTTGTAAACGTTTATTATTACAAATTGTTGCATCTTTCCATACTGTTTGATAGAGCGCTTGGACCCAGAAGCCGCTTCGCATTGTCACACTTAACAAGCGGATATGTTGAGCAGTGTTGGGGTAATGCATTACAAGTATTGCAAGTTACGTAATAATATTACTTTTCTAAGTAACAAGTATTGTATAAATTAAAAAAATAAGTAATAATATTTGAGTTAAAAATAAATTGCTGAATAAAAATTAGTCACAATGAATCACGCAGTCAATAAGAGAGTGTGTTCATTAGTTAGTAGCAGCCGGCAGCTAGCTCTCTGCAACTCTCACATGGTCACCCACTGAGGCTAAGCAGGGCTGCCTGGTCAGTACCTGGACGGAAGACCACATGGGAATGCTGGGTTGCTGCCGGAAGTGGTGTTAGTGAGACCAGCAGGGGTCGCCCAACCTGTGGTCTGTGTGGGTCCTAATGCCCCAGTATAGTGACGGAGACTCTATACTGCTCAATGGGCGCTGTCTTTCGGATGACACATTAAACCGAGATTTTCTGTGGTCGTTAAAAATCCCAGGATGTCCTTCGAAAAAGAGTAGGGATTTAACCCCGGCATCCAGGCCAAATCTGCCCACTGGCCTCCTAACCATCCCCATACCATAATTGGCTTCATCACTCGGTCTCCTCTCCACCAATTAGCTGGTGTGTGATGTGCGGTCTGGCACAATATGGCTGCCGTCGCATCATCCAGGTGGATGCTGCACACTGGTGGTGGATGAGGAGATTCCCCCCAAAATGTAAAGCGCTTCGAGTGTCTAGAAAAACGCTATATAAATGTAAGGAATTACTATTATTATTATTAGTAGTAGTAGTAGCATCAACGTAGCAAACGCATTTAAAAGAAAATGAAGGCATCGGTTATACAGTGTATAACTATTAAAAAAAACAAGTTCTGAAACAGATCAAACCTCAGCCAGGTAATAAAAAGTAACTCAAAAGTCACGTAATGCATTACTTACCATAAAAAGTAACTAAGTAACGCAAATACTGTAGGTACTTTTTTGGGGAGTAACTCAATATTGTAATACATTACTTTCTAAATGAACTTTCCCCAACACTTGTCATGATAATACATAAAATGATTCTTTGTCCAAATATTTAGATTTTTTTTTAAACTACTGTTACACTAAACTACATTTCAGCAGATTTCTATAGATCAAGATACAAACGCAAGATCAAATAGTCATTATGTGTTACTCTTAAAAAAAAACAAGCCATGTCAAAATATAATGTACTACACTATTACTGTTTAAATGACACTGGAAAAAATCTAAAAATTAAAACAGCCATTAACTAACATAAAATAATATGAAAACATACAGATGAAAGTTTACTACACAATCTTGCTCCAGATGGTAAATGCTGATCCCATTTATTACACACGCACACGCACACACACACTGAATTGTTACATTAATACCTGTCATGTCAAAAGAGAAGGTTCAACAGAGCACAACATGTTGCAGTTTTGTGACTTTTTGAGACAGCATAAAAAAAACTGAACAAAACGGCTATGTCAACAGACAAAAGTGGAAGAGCTTTTTCAGCAAAAACTGTTCCCACAGTTTCTGGGCGTTCGGTTTGTCTGGAAATGTGGCATTCTCGGCACACAGCGAATTTCTGGATGACACATTAACACCTGGCGATAACGGCAGCTAAAGTAAGTGCATGACATTGATTATAACCCTGCTGACTCTGACACTTACATCAAGCGTCCTATCATAAGCAGACATGAGCTGCAAGCAGCATGCTTAACTGAAAAAAGAAACACAACACACACGCAAGCACAGCCAAATTCATGCAGCTTAGGGTGCACTCACAGAAGTCACGATTGCCTTGAACTGTGCCCGGACGGGATTGTCCACCCGCCCTTGACAGCCTGCACTCACACTGCATTTTTACCTTCCAAACCTGAGCACACTTACATCATTGATGATGCGACTGTTAGGTTTAACAAGAAAAGATGCGCTCTTGCTCAGTACTGGAGATTGCTTTAGTAGTTTCAGTTCATATTGTTTTGTATTATTTTGAGTCATTTAGAATGCAGTGACACAGTCAAATCTTTTGCTGAACAGATCCACTGCTTTTGATACTCATAAATTTTCATAATGCTGCATGCATTAGGAGGTTTGCTGAAGGTGCAGCTGAAGTGCAGCGAGAGGTTTGCATCTTTGATCAACTATGACAGTTCGCATTCATTGAAAAGAAAGAATGATTAATAAATCCATATAAAACAGTCCCTCAAAAGTGACGACGCATCTTCAGTTTCTCGCTCAGGCACACTTTGCACTCACACTACAAGCATACTGTGCCCGAGCCCAACCAAACTGTGTTCTGGCCCATCGCTTCCAACCTGGCCAGGGCCAGCCAATCGAACCGCGCCGGAGCACTCACACTTGTCAAATGAACCAGAATATGGGGGTTAAAGGTGCCCGGGCATGGATGGTACATCCTTAAAAAGACACAAGGGGTATACAGTACAGCAGTGTTTCAACCACGTTCCTGGGGAACCACCAGTTCTGCACATTTTCCATGTCTCCATCACACACCTGATTCAGATGATCAGCTCATTAGCAGAGACTGAATGACCTGAAATGGGTGACAGACAAAGGAGACATCCAAAATATGAAGTGTTTGTGGTTGAGCAGGTCTCTGAGCAGTTCTCTGAGAGAGTCAGCTCTTCTGTTTTGCATGTGTTATGTTGTTATAAAATAACCTGCCATGAATTGGTGTTCAATGTACTGTGTGCTGACGATGTATGCATTACTTTTGCACGAAATATATCTGTTATTGTTACATTTTTAATAGTACTAGCCACAATCAATGTGTTAACTGCATTTGTTTTGCACTAAAATTAACCAGGATGTTGCTGCTGCGCTGTTCACAAAATGAACAGTGTTGACAATGCATTAGCTTTCCACTAATATGAGTCGTTGTTAACGTTTAATTGTTTTGCAGCGTGTTGTCAAACAACATGTGTACAGTATATGTATTTCCTGCAAATAAACAGTAAATCATGGCTTGTTGCTAAACATTTGTGTCTTGTGTTTTATTTATGACGTCACCAGTGACTAGTCGATGTTGACTTGACTTTAATAACATAAAATGTTCAACTAGTATACACAAGGATTTTTTCCATCATGTATAACCTTATACACACACAGAGACATTTTTCACACTTAATTCGAGCTGTTCAAAAACTACTAACCGATGTGTGTATAAAAGAAAAAAAAAGAAAAAAATAAATATATATAAAACCTTACAATTGCTTAGCAAATAAAGAGGAAAAAATGTATTACTAAACAGGTTATACATGCATAAACACACAATTTTTTTTTTTACAAAAAATAAAACAAATAGGTGCTGTTCTTTCCAAGAATAAATAAGCTTTGATTTCTACAACACAAACCTGAATTCAATTACTTTGGATATTCAAATATATTCCCAAACCCAAGAATAAGACTTTTAAATGAAGCCCATGATTCAGTGTGTTTGTTTGTGGGCAGCTTATAACGTAACAGTCAGTTAAATCATTGTTCGGCTTTCAAGTCGGCGAAAACACAAACACACAGAATCTGCAAGCTGAGCACCAACACTACTGCTGTTCTGGCAGGACAGAAATATCTGCAGTTAAATAAGATTGAAACGTTTCTTGAATCTATATCACATTGCAACACCTGTTGTGTTTATGACAAGAACCTTAAGAAGCTAGATGAAAAAAACATGTCTGCTATTGTTTCCATCATGCTAACCATTTACAAAGGCCTTGAGGAACTGTTATAAGCTCTTAAAATAAGCAATTGGCGAGATTTGGACCTACTATAGACCATCATTGTGTCTAAGACGGCGAAAAATCAATAAAAAGAGTGACGCATGATTAAAACAGGGCACCACAGACATTAACCCAAGGAGAAAAGACATTTAGGGCTGGTAGATGAGCGTTAGCAGGCAATATTAATGCAGTTAAGAGTGAAGAAGACAAACGGAAAGCAAACAGTGGAGAGAACTGCTATTTCTCTCTCTTTTTAACTCTTATTTTTACCGTGGTGGCAGTCTTTCAGAACAGGTCTTTGTGGACTTGGGTTGAATGTTTGTGTTGGTTCACCTGTAAAAATTAGGATACAGGACAAGACAGAGTAAGAGAGTCACTCTCACAAGTAAACACAACCTTGATCTGCATACTTCTACTTCCTAGTGTAAGAAGAGTCATGATATTTCCCACAGGGTTTAATAGGTCTATCTGAATCAGTTTGTTGGGCTCTCCTTACAGCACGCTGATTTCTATTGAAGAAGGTCAGCTGGTTCCTGTAATGCCAGAGAAAGTGTTCTGAGAGTAGGGGGCTGATTCTGCACTGATTTCTATAGAAAAGGGGTTTTTACACTATGAATAGAGCTACAAAGTGTGAATTGAAATCTATACACTATAACGGTTTCAGCTTAAAATGAGCAAAATGACTTTTATAATGTTAAAATATAAACCTTTAAAATAATTACTCCTAAAAATTAAATCAAAGCTTCCACAAATATAGTCTGTTACAGAGAATATTCTAATAGGCTTTAACCTTATGAAAAGTAAGATCAGAGTTTACGGTCAGGCATCCATCAGCTGTCTGTTGCAGTCTGAAGTCAACAAACCTGAGCCTCTCAGCTGGATAAGACACACAACATGGAGTGCAGAGGACACACTCGAGCTTATCTCACCCCTCACTGCGCTGGACTAAGACACTTTCAACCACTGTGTGCTTTGGGCTGACACTATATATGAGAGAATATAGACACTTGTGCCTGAATACTGGTCACAGTAAACCGGTTTGTTTTGTGATTATGACCAATTGATATCATTTATAAAAACATATACAGAAACAAACAAACCAATAAAGTAGAGTAAGAGAAAAAAAATATACAGACATAGAAAAGAACAAATAAACAAAAAACAAACAAAAAAACAGAACGACTGAATGAGTGAAAACAAAAAGTGCCAAGGAAAAGTAAAGAGAGAAAGAATGGAAAAGAATGCAAGAAAAAACAAAAAAGAAGAGAAAAAGAAAAACAGAAATGGAAAAGAACAAGCAAAAGAAACAGAGAAAGACTGAATGAGTAAAAGTAAAGCAAAGAAAAGATGAGTAAAGAGTAGAGTTAAAAAAAACATAGTAAAGAGAAAACTGAGAAATTTAATAAATAAAAACTAAATAAAAAACTGAACAAAAGAACAAAAGGGAAAAAATGTGATAAGGAAAAAAGAAAGTCAAATAAAAAAGAAAGAGTAAGTGTAAAAGCGAGAAAAAAGTAAAAGAAAGAGACAAAGCAAAAAAGAAAAAAGATTGAATGACAGAATGAAGAAAAAAAATGTGAAAAACCAAATAAATAAGTGAAATAGAAAAGCAAAAGTAGTAAAGCAACATAACGAGCAAAAATATAAACTGAGCAACAGAATTAATAAAAGAAAAATGATAGATAGAAGCAAAAGATCAAATGTATGTGCAAAAGTAATAAAAAAGCAAAAGAAAGAGGGAAAGAAAGAGCAAAAAAAAAGAAAGAGCGAAAGAAAGATTGAATGTATGTGCAAAAGTAATAAAAAGAGCGAAAGAAAGAGCAAAAGAAAAAAGAAAAAGTAAAAGAGAGCAAAAGAAAAACTGAAAAAAGAGTAAAAGAAAGAGTAAGAAAAAAGACAATCGAAAGAAAACTGAAAGAAAAAGATAGTGAAAAAAGCGAAAGAAAAGATCAAAAGAAAGCAAAAGAAAACTGAAAGCAAAAAGAGAGCAAAAGAAAAAAAAACTAAAAGAAAAAAGATAGTGAAAGAATGTGAAAAAAGAAAGAGCAAATGAAAACAAAAGTAAAACTGAAAGAAGAAAGTGAAAAAAAGTGAAAGAAAAAAGAAAGAGCAAAAGAAAGCAAAAGTAAAACTAAAAGAAAAAAGAGTGAAAGAAAAAAGAAAGAGCAAAAGAAAGCAAAAGAAAAGCTGAAAGAAAAACGAAAGAGTAAGAGCGAAAGAAAAAAGAAAGATCAAAAGAAAGCAAAAGAAAAACTGAAAGAAAAAAGTGTGAAAGAAAGAGTGAAAGAAAAAAAGATTAAAAGAAAGCAAAAGAAAAACTGAAAGAAAAAAGTGTGAAAGAAAGAGCGAAAGTAAGAAGCTAAAAGCAAAAGAAAGAGCAAAGAAAAAAGAAAGGGCAAAAGAAAAACTGAAAGAAAAAAGTGAAAAAAGAGCGAAAGTAAGAAGGTAAAAGCAAAAGAAAAAGCAAAAGAAAGAAAGAGCGAAAGAAAGAAGGTAAAAGCAAAAGAAAAAGCAAAAGAGAGCGAAAGAAGGTAAGCAAAAGAAAAAGCAAAAAAAAGAAAGAGCGAAAGAAAGAAGGTAAAAGCAAAAGAAAAAGCAAAAGAGAGCGAAAGAAAGGTAAGCAAAAGAAAAAGCAAAAGAAAGAAAGAGCGAAAGTAAGAAGGTAAAAGCAAAAGAAAGAGCAAAAAAACAAGAAAGAGCAAAAGTAAGAAGGTAAAAGCAAAAGAAAGAGCGAAAGAAAACAAGAAAGAGCGAAAGAAAACCAAAAGAGCGAAAGAAAGAGAGTTGTGAATGGATGTGAAGAGCTTCACCTCGGGGTCTGGGTGCTCTTTTCCGGCGGTCTCTGAAAGCGGCTCCAGACTGCAGCGCCTCCAGCAGACAATCCATCACACCGGTCTGATCGTTCTCTACAGGACAGAGCAGAGGAGAGAAGAGAAAACATTAGGATGCGGAGGGTCACTCCACAGCGACACTTAAACTGGCCTTAAGGGGCTTTGCAAGAATGCTGGAAAATAAAAAATAAAAAGCACTAAAGCGGCCCTCTGTGGACAGTATATCACAGCGTCGATTCGGACAATTTGAGAGGCAGACAGGCTCTTAAACTCCTCTATACATCTCTTCTACACCTCTACACAATCCACTGGTGCTCTGTAGCGTTTGGAGGGCTGATCATAAAAACAGCTGAGTGGTGCAGGCTGTTAACCTGAGGTCAAAAAAACACCAAATGAAATTATGGAAGAAAAAAAAAAGAAGAAAAAAAAGAAAAGAAAATGGAATGAGAAAGAAAACAGAAAGAAATGCATGTAAGTCAAAACATAAAAGGAAAAGAATTACAAGATAAAATGAAAAAATTACATAAAAATAAGTGAAAGAAAAGGAAAACAGGATGAAAAGAAAAAGATGAAAGTCAGCAGCGAAAGAAAGGAAGAAATAAAGAGCAAAAGAAAGAGAGCAAACAAGTAAGAGTGAACGAAAAAAAGAAAACAAAAGAACCAATAAAAAAGTCAGAAAGGAAATAGAAAAAAAGATCAGAAAGGTGTGAAAAATCTGAAAAAATAGGAGCAAAGAAAGTGGAACAAAATATGAAAGAAAGAAAGAAAAGAAAGAACGATAGAAGAAAAAGAAAGAAAGAAAAATAAAGAAAGAAAGAAAGAAAGAAAGAAAGAAAGAAACAAAAGAACCAATAAAAAAGTCAAAAAGCAAACAGGAAAAAAAGAGCAAAAGAAAGTGTGAAAAAAATCTGAAAAAAGAAAGAAAGAAAGAAAGAAAGAAAGAAAGAAAGAAAGAAAGAAAGAAGCAAAAAAACCTATGAAAAAGGAAAAAAGGAAAAGGGAAAGTGCAAAAGAAAATGTGACAAAACAGAAAAGTATTAAAGTCAAAACAGAAAAGAAAGAAAAGAACAAAGACCAAAAGAAAGTGCCGAAAGAGAGCAAAAGAAAAAAAAGAGCAAGAAAGAAAGAGCGAAAGAAAGAGTAAAAGAAAAAGTAAAAAAAAAAAAAGAAACGGCGTGAAAGACAGAGTGAAAGTGTGTAAGGAAGTGCAAAAGGAAAAAGAGCAAAAGAAAGTGCAAAAGAGAGGACAGAAAGAAAGACAGTTAAAGAAAGAGCAAAAGAAAGAAAGAAAAAAAAGTCAAATGGAAATGTGAAAAATTAGCAAAAGCAAGAGAGCGAAAGAAAGTGTGAAAGTGCAAAAGAAAGTGTGAAAGTGCAAAAGAAATTATAAGTGCAAAAGAAAGTAAGTGCAAAAGAAAGAGCGCACAAGTGTGAAACAAAGAAAAGTGCTGAAGAAAAAAAAGAGGAAAAGAAGAAAAGTGTGAAGGAAAGTGCGAAAGAAGAAAAGTATGAAAGAAGGAAAGCGTGAAAAAGTGTGAAAGAAAGAAGGAGTGCGAAAGAAGGAAAGCCTGAAAGAAAGTGTGAAAGAAAGAAGGACTGCGAAAGAAGGAAAGCCTGAAAGAAAGTGTGAAAGAAAGAAGGAGTGCGAAAGAAGGAAAGTGTGAAAGAAAGAAAGAAGGAAAGTGCGAAAGAAGGAAAGCGCGAAAGAAGGAAAGTGTGAAAGAAAGAAGGAAATCGCGAAAGAAGGAAAGCGTGAAAGAAGGAAAGCGTGAAAGAAGGAAAGCGTGAAAGAAAGTGTGAAAAAAAGAAGGAAAATGTGAAAAAAGGAAAGCGTGAAAGAAAGTGTGAAAGAAAGAAGGAAAGTGTGAAAGAAAGAGAGAAAGAAAGAAAGAAAGAAAGAAAGAAAGAAAGAAAGAAAGAAAGAAAGAAAGAAAGAAAGAAAGAAAGAACTGATGAAAGTCAACAGGGAAAAGGGAAAGTAGGAAAGTGCGAAAGAAAATGTGTCAACATAGAAATGAATGAAAGGATAACAAAGACCAAAAACAAAGTATTGAAAGAGTGAAAGAAAAGAAAGAGTGAAAAGCAAAATAGAGTAAAGAAAAAACAAAAAGAAAAAACAAAACAATCAATTAAAAATTCAAAGGGGAAATATGAAGAAAGAGTGAAAGAAAGACGGTGTGAAAGTGCGAAAGAAAGAAAATGCGAAAGTGCAAAAGAAAGTGTGAAAGAAAAGCCTGGTTATGCCTCTGTGTCGAGTGATCGGTGTGCCCCAATTGCTCTGCAGTAACACTTCCAAAACGCTAGCTGGCAGTGAGGTTTTTATTTTCATTTTCCTCTGTCTCGAGTTTCTTCGCTGGTGTTTTCTTTTTTCTGAACGCTATCTTAATGTACAAGTGGCTCAAACTCGCTCATTTTGAGGCGGGAACCGGCGGATGTGCAACAACTTTAATCAT
This sequence comes from Danio kyathit, assembly GCA_903798195.1. NCBI lineage: Eukaryota > Metazoa > Chordata > Actinopteri > Cypriniformes > Danionidae > Danio > Danio kyathit. The sequence continues at coordinate 36,405,771 of LR812529.1, read as the reverse complement.
AAGGTAAACAAAACAAAAGTTTCCACCTAGAGCTCCTTCACCGGACTCGACACTTGTAAACTCGACACTAAAGTGTGAAAGAAAGAAGGAAAATGCAAAAGAAAGAGCAAAAATGAAAGAACCAATGAAAAAGTCAACAGGGAAAAGTGAAAGAAGGAAAGTGCGAAGGAAAATGCGACAAAACAGAAAAGAACAAAAGAATAAGAAAGACCAAAAGATCAAAGCACCGCAATAAAAGAAGGAATAAAGTAAAAGATAAAAAAGGAAGTGAATGAGAAACCCGACACGACTAGCGTTTGGAGAGGCAGTGGTAAAAACAGCTGAGTGGTGCAGGCAGTTAACCTGAGGCCACCGCCGTTCACATACAGACACTCCAGAGACGCAAGCAGGCCTGTGGGACGAACGACAGGCAAGAGAAACACCACAGCGATCACGCTCACAAACACATCACCGCTGCTTACACAATAACTCCACACACACACATCCAGTGACAGAGAATAAATCAGGCTGGCAGGAAAGTGTGCTTTTCAGCAGGTTTGTGGAGAAACGCTTGTATGAGGGAACGTCTGTTGTGTGTTGAACGCGTGGATTGGTGAGCGTGGGTAAGCATTACAGGCCTTGACACTGTAACCTCCAAATATTAATCTTTACACTGACACTGCAGGCGCACACACGCGCACACAAAACAAATCAAAAAGCACATGAGCGTGAGTGCTAACGCTGCAGAAGTGCTCACTTTTCTACCTATAGGTTGCGACACCCATCATCAGGGCCAATTCACAGTTAAACCAGAACTGTTTAACTGTGTAGCCTTGACTGTCATATTTCATAAGGCTTAGACAAATGATAGCGTACAGTAATCAATCTAAGAAATTACTGTATATACAGGGCTCGAAATTAACTATTTACTTGGTAGCAACGGTGCTCCCAACTTCAAAAATTTAGGAGCACCAGAAAAAATTTAGGAGCACGCACCAAAAATGAATGAGCACCACTGCAAATTGTTTTTTATTGCATTTTATTTGAAAACAACATCAATCAGGACTAACAAAAACCAGAAGCAACTATCTAACTAATGCTGTGATGACTTATAGATATCTGTGGAATAATTCCAAAATGAATGTCTAATAATGATAAAATATTATTAATGATGACGATGATGTCAATAATACTTACAATGAATAACATTTCTCATTATCATGCTGCCCTGAATGTGCTTGGATGCGAGTTATGTACTGTAAAAGGTCCTGCTGTTACTTTATGAAAAATAAATTTATGGTTTGCATCAAACAAAAATGATATATATAGTCCAAAGGTGTAGGTGAATTGGATAAGCTAAATTGTCCGTAGCATAAGTATATATGTCTTGGTCCTCCAGATTGGAGGTTGAGCGTCGGGCTAGATGGCATCAACTTAAATGTGTAATACACAGTATATATATATATATATATATATATATATATATATATATATATATATATATATATATATATATATATATATATATATATATATATATATATATATATATATATATATATATATATATATATATATATATATATATATATAAATAAATATATATATATATATATATATATATATATATATATATATATATATATATATATAAATATATATACTGTATATATATATATATAAAATATATATATATTATATATAAAATATAATGTTAATTTACTAATATGAATGAAAATCCACCTGGTTTTGGACCACAATAATTCATTAGTAAGTTAAAGGCCTCCTTATCTGTGACCGATACAGCATCAATTCGTCTTGGGAATGACAGATACAAGTTCTGCACAGTAGCCAAAGGCATTTTGAGCCATTATTCTTAAAGTGCTTTCATATACAGTTGAAGTCAGATTTATCAGCCCCCCTGAATTATTCACCCCCCTGTTTATTTTTTTCCACAATTTCTGTTTAATGGAGAGAAGATTCTTTCAACACATTTCTAAACATAATAGTTTTAATAACTCATTTCTAATAATTGATTTATTTTATCTTTGCCATGATGACAGTAAATAATATTTTACAAGATATTTTTCAAGACACTTCTATACAGCTTAAAGTGACATTTAAAGGCTTAACTAGGTTAATTAGGTTAACTAGGCAGGTTAGGGTAATTAGGCAAGTTATTGTATTACGATGGTTTGTTCTGTAGACTATCAGGGAAAAAATAGCTTAAAGGGGCTAATAATTTTGACCATAAAATGGCTTTAAAAAAAATAATAAAACTGCTTTTATTCTAGCCAAAATAAAACAAATAAGACTTTCTCCAGAAGAAAAAATATTATCAGACTTACTGTGAAAATTTCATTGCTCTGTTTAACATAATTTGGGAAATATTAAAAAAACAAATACAAATTTTAAGGGGGGCTAATAATTCTGACTTCAACTGTATGGTACGCTTCTTTGGGGCTTCTCCACACTTTTGGCCTGTTTCCACTGAGTGCTATGGTATGGTACGGGTCACCTTTATCAGGCTTGTGTCTCCACTGCCAATGGGTACCAATGGTACCCTTTTGGTGGGCATGGTGTATGGCCGAAAGTTACAGTCGACGTCATTCTCACTCAAGCAAATGTCAAAGTAAAGCTGTACGGGTCGTTCAAATATAATATGAGCACTTATCACAAAACAGATGCTTTATAACACATAAATACTTGTGTATAAATGTTCATTACCTTTTATATGAACATGATCTGTTTATAACTGCCGATCAAAATAGCCTACTGTAACGTCTGCAATTATATAAAAAATAAATAAATAAATGCAACATATTTGAACACATACACACAGCATACATTTAGTCCTTATTTGGGTTCAAAAACAACACACAATATAGCCCACAGTCAGTGCAAACCTCTCATGTTTCTTTAATCTTCAGCAGCAAATGTAACCTCTTGTTAGAAAGTATTTCCGTCATTCAGAGTTCATAATAATCCAAAAGGTGATGATAATAGTTAAACATGGCAGTTTGGTCATGTTTTGGGTTGCTGAAAGGATCATTTGCTCTGTTTTTTTTTGGCTTCTCCTTTGCTTTTTTGCACTTCACTCAAGCGTTTGTCCATTTCTAAAAGGATCGGATGTCAGAAGCGCTTCAATAACCACGCGCATATTATTATCATTAGCTCAAGAAGTTCTTTATTTCAAATTTAAACGCACACACGAGATCTCAAGAGAAAGTGAAACCACTTTCGCTTTTAGACAGCCTCGTAAATAACAACAACAGGACACGGCAGATTCTGCTCTTCCTCTTGGCTTTGTGGGGCTGTTCATCAAGATGATGACAAGGTTTGTTTGAGCTCAGGTCGACCATGGCTCATTATTATATGTATATATTATTACGGTGTAATATCTCGGCTGTGTATTTAAAAATGCCGCTTTCTTCGTTTTCATTTCATTTCTTTGCGTTGTGCACGTGCTAGTGACATATCTCTGTAAACCAATAGCGTTCAGCTGCGCATCTAGTTCTGCCTTTTAGTACCCTTTTGTTGTGCTAAGTATCCTTTGGAAAGGGTACATAAAAAGAGGTATAGTACAGTTGGCTTTTTGGTACTTTTTATGGCCATAAAAGTGTACCGAACTGTACGGTACAACTCCAGAAACTTCCACACTGTGGAAACGGGCCATTAAACTCTCCCAGATATGGGAAAGAAATTGTCATGGTTTGGCATCCATGTGTATTGCTCAGTTTACTCATTTATTATTATTTTTTATTTCACAAGGAAGCGAGTGTTTGGATTATTTTGGATTATTTTTTCTATATTTATTGCAATGTCGTTATGTTCTAAAGAAATAATTCACACTTTCTTAAAATATCAACTGTAACAGCAAACACAAAACTTCAAGGGCTTGTCTGGATCTTCTTTGAGAATGTGCCATTATCACAGGGGCATTTCTCACTGTAAAAAGCCAGGCCAACTCATTCACATACGCTGAGAATATAGTACGCACATTCTCAATCACCCGCTATTGTCTGAGTGAGATAGAGCGAGCGAGCGTGTGTGTGTGTGTGTGAGAGAGAGAGAGAGAGAGAGAGAGAGAGAGAGAGAGAGAGAGAGAGAGAGAGAGAGAGAGAGAGAGAGAGAGAGAAACAGAGGCGAAGGTATAGTTCCTTTGTACCGAGTGCTGTCAGCAGTTCAGAAGGGGCTGAAGACCAACAATAAAAACTCTCAGCAAGAAGAAAGCACAGAACTGTTGACCTTTACTAGCCAAGCTTCAATTAGACACAAAGAGTGTGAGTATGTGATAAAGTGTGTGTATGATAGACCAACCACTTATCACTTCACTCCTATAGAAATACAGTAGCTAGCTAAATTTAATCCAGCATTTTATTTTTTTCAAACAAAAAACATTTACATCTGTCTGTCTGTCTGTCTGTCTGTCTGTCTGTCTGTCTGTCTGTCTGTCTGTCTGTCTGTCTGTCTGTCTGTCTGTCTGTCATGATTGATTGTCTGGTTAGTTGATTAGCAGTAATTATAGCCATGTCTGACTTTGCTATGGTTCCTCGCATAATTTTATCCATTCTTCCAAGGTAGATTTGCTTCAGGCTGTTGTTACATAAACTACATCTGAAGAACCTGAATCTATCAAATAGTGCATTCAATACTGGCCATGTTATGCTTCAGAGGCACTTCAACACAGCATTTTACTCTTTTGTTTTGGTAAACTACATTTCGTCACCACAGATTAATTTTCGGCTGAGTATAAGGTGTAATTTAACATGACTTCTCTGTTTATTTTTTTATCATTCACTCTTCCTTCAAATTTACCATCATATTGTGGGCTTATTGCTAAATTTGTAGGATACTTGTCATGTTGAAGCTAAAAATGGCTCAATGTTGGTCTCACCTGACTAAACCTTTTTCACTATCCCACATTCCCCCTATGACCAACTGTGTTGTGTGTCATGGCTTTTGGCAAACTGCAGAATTGCTGCGACATGGCTCTTTTTGAACACTGTCCTCTTTTGTGTCACACTCCAGTACGGGCCAGTGTTGTCCAGAGCTCTTGATATGTGCACCTTCAGCTCCAGAACGCTGGTGTGTTGAAAGTCTTTTGTTGGCCTCTCTGTAGCATCCATCACTAGTCTCCCTGCTTGTTTGTGCAAAAAAAAAAAAAGTGGAACAGCCCAGTCTAGACATTGTCTCCACTTCTTCAAGCAGCACCGCTCACTGAGACGACCAAACACTTGTATTATTTTCCATTGTTATATACTCTCTCAAATTATGCATTTGTTTTACATATACTCTTTAGTCGTTATTTTCACCTGTGTAATTTAATTCACAGCCTGAACAATGCTCCCATAACTGTGGGAGTTTTTTTATCAAGAATATGTGCAAGTGATTTTAATGATTCACAGGTAGAGACCAATTATAATGCATTTGTGTCCTCATTAGAGCAATTGTATTTCATCTGTGTAAGCGAAGAGTTTCTCCAGCCTAGGTACTGAATATTTATATAAACAGCATATTTCAGCTTTTATCTATAATGATACTGCCACTTTCATAGTGCTACATAACAAAATAAATGAGTTTTAGTGCTTAAGTTTCTTTAGACCCTTTGTCTGTGCTAACTTACTATAAAGATAAGTCTTCAGGTCAGTGATGCCCAAACTAGGGCCCGTGGGCCAAAGTTGGCCCTTTGTATCCTCTGGTTTGGCCCGCCAGAAGGAAAATGATTGGGAAGGGTTGAGAAATGCCTTTTACAGAGATTGCCATTTCTATTTTAATGTAACCTTTTGTTTGTTTTATTGTTGAGCGGCAAAAAAGGGAACTAAAATTAAATGTTTTAATTAAATGTTGTAAATTGATAAAATAAAAAAATTAAAAATTGCATACTGTCACTTAACAAATAGGGGACAAAGCAGAAGACGTCAGCATGTAAATCAAGGCAAAGGCTGGTTCAGCATGACTAGTGTATTCGGCTTTGAACTCCATTGTTTTATAAGTGGAATTTTTTTAATAGGTTCGTTAAAATAATATACATTTTCGAATCATTTAGAATGCGTCAGTAAATATGGTTGAAGTAATTGTTTCTATCTATTTTTAAATTTTATTAAATAAATTAGGAAATTACCTATGGCAATCTTAATGTAATACAGTTTGCGATGTTTCAGCCCACAGCTCTCAATCAAGCTTGGATTTTGGCCCTTCATAAAAAAAAGTTTGGACATCCCTGCTTTAGGTGGTTCTTGGAGTTTTACTAAGTAGTTACTTCATAGACTTCACATTTGTAGTTTGATTCAATTTGGTTTGGACCAAAAGAGAAAAAGAGAAAGCCCTACTTTGCTGAGTGATCACATAGCATAACCTGAATAGTCACCTTTTATGACATTTTAATGTTGTACTTTGCGACAGGACATACCCAACATCTGATTTTATTTTTAGCAGCTGACAGCTTTTTCTTCTATGAGAAGATATGCTCAACATTAACAAAAGTAACCAATTAAATACAAACAAACATATAAATATCTGCAATATCAGCTGATCATACATTTTCAATATTTTGTGGAAGCTAAAATTCAATTTATTCTTGTCTATTTTATGAGCTGCCAAAACAAAATCAGTAAAAGCTAATATCCCAACCCAGCTCATTATAAATATGTGCCCAGGGCTAAATTTTTGAAAACTGACAAATATGTATCCTAGACCAGTACCGGTCTGTGGACCAATTGGTACCGGACCGCAGAATAAATTATTAATTATTTCCGTTTTATTTCTGTTTAAGAAGTCTGAACAATCTTAATTTAAAAAAATCTTTTATTTTGAAAAATGACTGTATTTTCTTGGTTAAACCTCGGTCACTTGAGTGCCAAAATGTAACCCACAAGCTATCAAAATAAGTAAGTCACAGATGTCCTTAGAAAGTTTTTTTGCGAAGGAGAAAAGGCCAGTAAAAGACTCCCGAACTGCCAAGGAATGGATCCGCAACCCATTTGTCAACATATCAGTGGAATCCTGCATGTCTGTACAAAAAGCTGCAGATCGCAAATGATGGCGACCTTGTTCACATATCACGTCTTTTCTGTGCTAAAGGTAGTTATTTTCTAATGGAGGCGCATGGCTTGCACCCGGTTGAAAACAACTCACGTTTTCTGAATGCCACGAGCACGCTGCGAGCGCACCGTGAGCCACGTGACAAGAACTCATCAATCAGCTTTGTACTTCGTGAATAACATATATACATTTCAGTAGACTAATTACCTCAGACAAAAACAGAACACCCAAAACGATTTATGGACGCCATACAACTCCCCAACCCGGTCCCCAGGGCCATGGAAAAATTGTCAAGTGTTGACCGGTCCACCATGATAAAAAGGTTGGGGACCACTGCCCTAGACTACTTTCTTGCAGTTTTTTGTTTTCATAAATGCACTAGAGGGCGCAGTGTACATTTTTGAAAATCTCAAATATGTTACTGGAGCACATTTTCTCATATTTGCGATTTTTTAGAAAATCCCCCAGAGGCCACTGTATACACTTTTGTGCACATAAACGTCCTTCTCATGCGCGTCCATGAGAGAAGCCGGTCGGCTTGTCGTCATGCATGATATCAGCTTGATATTGACTGCCCAACACACTCCTTTTCCAAAACCCAAGATAGTGTTTTCAAAAGCAAACCAGAAGAGAAAAGCCACCGCTGCCATGTGCTTCTACCGTGACCTCTTGCTGCTTTTTTGGGTTTTATTTTTCCTGGTTTCTGGAACCATACTTCATCAGACTCGAACCTGATCTCCTCTGCTCCACCACTGAAGTCTAATGCTGTTCACAGTGAGCTGCACCATGAGGAAAAATGCAAACATGTATGTACCCGTGAGCACATATTTTATTGATTCTCAAAGATGCACACTAGGGTACATTTTCCCAATGAGCCTGCCTGTGTTGCAATATCACTGATATATAATACGGCTAATATATAATAACCAAAGTAAAAGAATTATTAAATATTTCATGCACACCATATCTATCTATCTATCTATCTATCTATCTATCTATCTATCTATCTATCTATCTATCTATCTATCTATCTATCTATCTATCTATCTATCTATCTATCTACCTACCTACCTACCTACCTACCTACCTACCTACCTACCTACCTACCTACCTACCTACCTACCTACCTACCTACCTACCTACCTACCTACCTACCTACCTATATATATATATATATATATATATATATATATATATATATATATATATATATATTTATTTATTTATTTATTTATTGCCCTTTGGCTTAGTCCCTTATTTATCAGGCGCTGCCACAGCAGAATGAGCCGCCAACTATTCTGGCATATGTTTTCACCCAGCGGATGCCCTTCCAGCTGCAACTCAGTACTAGAACACCCATACACTCTTGCATTCACACACACACACTCATACACTACCCAGCAAGAATTTGTTTTCGTCGTCTTACTACGTCTAAACATAGTCGTCTTGGCTAAAACAAGGCTAAATTTGGGCTGTCAGTAAAAATCTAGTAGACGTCTAAGAATAGGCCAAAACTAGACAAGTCATCAAATAAACAAATGAATGACTACACACATATAAAGTCTGTCTAATCTGTCTATTTGACGTCTAGTCTACTGTAGTTTTGGCCTATTTTTAGACGTCTAATAGATTTTCACTGACAGCCCAAGTTTAGCCTTGTTTTAGCCAAGCTGTCTATGTCATCCAATTCATCTATAGCGCATGTCTTGGATTGTGGAGGAAACCCACGCAAACACAGGAAGAACAAGCAAACTATAAACAAAAATGTCAACTGGCTCAGCCAAGACTTAAATTAGTGACCTTCTTGCTGTGAAAGACAGTGCTAACCACTAAGCCACCATGCCACCCCCCAAATATATACGTAGATTTTGCAAATGTTCTTATTTGTCTTGTAAAAATCCAACCACCTACATCTCACTTCTCAACAAGCTGCTTGTTTGGAGGTTTAACCAATATACAGCATTTGTGGAGTCAAATAAACCAAGCATGCAAAAACAAAGTCTATTGTGGCCTATCTCTCCTTTGACAGTGAGCAGTGAAGTGAGTGGTGAGTGTATGGATTATTTATTTCTTTATTTATTTTTACAGCCAGAGCACCAGGCCAAGAGCGAGTGGCTGGCACTGAACCTGACCATGAGAAAATGAGGCGTGAATGTCAATCACTTATCTCAGTGTTCCAACACCATCCTCTTCACCCACAGGACCCTGGACTGCTGCAGCTGTCACTGCAACGCTTCAAAAACCCAGCGCTCTCAGACAGACAGCCAGACAGACAGGTGCTAACAGACAGGTGTGAAAAGATATAAAGGTGCAGCACTACTACTACTACTGAAAACACGGTCGATAAGAGAGCTGCACGAAAACTAGAGAGGAATACTTAAAAAGGCAGAGAGGGGAGAAATAATGACTAGTAACAGGCTATTGAGTGGAGGATTGAGGAAAGAGATGTAATCATGGTAAGGCAGATGAATTTCCGACTGCATTCGAATGCGTGTGTGCTTGTGTGTGAAAAGAAGACTCTTCACTACACCCACATACACACCTACTGTTCAATCAGACCTGACTAATTACATTTAGCCTTGAACCAACACAATTTAAGGTTCATGCTTAGAATATTTTCCTTCTTTTCAGGAACAAAGAACGAGCAAAACGAATTGAGAGTAGATATCCACCATTTTAAGAATGTGACTATTGCGTTTCAAATTATGGGCTTATAGATTGAGGAACTTGTATTTAAAAGTACTGGAACAAATTGTTTAAAAATAATAAAGTTGTGCTACAAATAATCCATATACTCAAAACTAATGAGAACTACTATTAGTTTAGTGCCTTATTTTATATCTATCATGAAAATAACAATATGCTTGGAATTTTTACGTGCCATTAGTATCAAAAACATATCTTTAGACAAAGCTCTGATTATTTCATCATTTGTATTCCCAACATTACAGCTTAACATAGATGTTTTAGTAAATTGAAAATGTGTCAGTCCAGTTTTCAGAGTTGAAGTTCAGTTTAGTTCAGTTCAGTGTGGTTTAAATTTCACTGCTGAAAGTCCAAACACTGAAGAGCAAATCCATCGATGCGCAGCTCCACAAGTCCGAACCAAACAAGCCAGTGATGAGGAACAAACTTCACCAATTGATGAAAGTAATAACAAATCGCTATTAAAGTAATATTCAACATGTGGGGGAAAAAAAAAACTTCATATTTGAATATTTGTGGTCTGCTGAAAGTAACTTGATAATTCAAATAGGTTGCCTTTTATTATTTGATGGATGAACTGAGGAAAACTAAATCCCATGAAACCCCCCTCTTTTAGTTCAAGTCTATCTTAAAAAATGATGTGCGTGGAGCACTGTGAGCAGAGGGAGGAGTGGGTGTGGCTGGCAGAGCAGGGGAAAAAGAGGGAAGTAAACAACTGTCAGTTGGCTCACAAAATCAGACACTAAATGTGAGGAGATGATGATTTTACAGCATGATTTTATAGTTTAAAGTTTTATTAGTTTAAAGAAATAAACAGTAAGTAATTTAATGCACTGCTACATATACAAGAGGTTATTCGTAATTTCATATAATATATACACATAGGTGGCGACCTCTGAAATAGAGACTAAGCCAAAGGAGAACAAATAAATAAATGAACGAACGAACGGACGGACGCATAACCACAATTTGTAATATCGTTATAAAGATAATCACGTTTATATAAACACTATGAATGAGGAGGACTTCTCTCCTCCTGAATCCCCAGGTCTGAATGTAGACAAAGTGGATAGCAGTACAACAGGTCTCTTGCCCTATCAATTAAATTCGATCCAATAATTGCTTTATTGGCACGACACATGTTACAAATGTATTGCCAAAGCATTTATAAAGTTTACACAAAATAAGAACATACAAATACAATAAAAAAACACAGTAAATAGTAGTAGTAAAAAAAAGATATTATAATATAATATATAATAATATATAATGATTACATAAAAATATAAATATTATATCATATTTAATATATCATATTATTAATCAATATATCATATTATTCATTGATATCAATAAAAATAAAATAAATGAACAGAATAAACTAGACATTCAACAATCAACATTTTAGGATTAAACAGTAATAAAAACAACAATAATCAGTATATTTACAATGCCCTATTGATTTCAACTATTAGCCCTGCCATTAGCAGCATGGATAGGCAATGTGTCTGAATAGTAACGAACTCAACTGATAAAAGACAAAGTCCGCCATATTCCAATGCTCGTAAAGCTCTCTCAACAAAAATACTTGCTACACACAAACAGCTTTGCTGTATCTCCTCTGACAGTATTGCGGGGAAAAACATGCAACAAACCCTGTGGATCATGGAAACAATTGCATACGACCCTTCACAGATGCCTAAATACTGCAATCATGCAGTCATGAATAATTAAGATGCAGGGTCTTCTCATTGGATAAGAAAACTCAGCTATGAACAATAATGAGAAACCGACACGTCATAACTCCACTAGCAGATTCGCACTACATCGCCAATTTTGATCCCGCCAAAGATAAAATTAGCTAAGAAAATCTCAAAATTATCCAGGTTTATCTACAACTATTCCTAACAGGTGCTAACACTGTCTTTATTGAAGCTCAACACACACAAATCAGTTAAAATCTAAAAAAAAAAGTACTTGAGGGTTTCTTGAATCTTTAAACACCTAACTGATTGTTTACTATATAAGGGAAGTTGCTCCCATAATTCACACAATGCATTATGGGGACTACAAAAAAGGTGGATATATTGGAATAAATCATATTAGCAGACTGTTTTCCAGGTGGCATGTTTCTTCTGTTTTTTTTTTCTTTCTAGAAAGATAGCTGGGTTGCAGAATGAATGAACGGATGGACTGACAGGGAGAGGGTGTGATTTAAGAGAAATGGAGAGCAAGAGAGTGAACCTGAAAGAGTGATAAGTGATAGGAGGTAGCCTGCTGGGTCTCTGATGGAGGAGAGAGGGATGGAGGGTGGCTTTAATAAAGAGCTGAGTGAAGAAGAGAGAGGAGGTGTGAGAGGGAAGGATATGGTGTGATTTAGCCAGGAAAGGAAAAGGCATTTGGCTTGATTGCTGTTGCCTCTCTTCTTGTTCTCCCTCTTTCATAAATACAAAAGAAAGGAATAGAAGCACAGAGGGAAAGGGTGACAGGGCTTAAACATAAAACCCTATAGGTCGATGCTTCATTAAACAATGTAAGCAATAAACCTTTTTTTTTTCATTATTATTGGACATTGGTACATTTTTCTTTTAGATCATATTTATGTATCAATGTCATTTTATGTACACTTTATTACTTTATGTAATTATCTTTTCCATATTTTATATGTACTTAAAATCTAATTTAAACTTAATTTAATAATAATATATATATATATATATATATATATATATATATATATATATATATATATATTTAATTTACAAATTAATGAAAAAATAGGCAGCACAATGGCTTAGTGGTTAGCACTGTCACCTCAAAGCAAGAAGGTTGCTGGTTCGAGTCCCAGCTGGGCCAGTTGGCATTTCTGTGTGGAGTTTGCATGTTCTCCCCATGTTCACGTGGGTTTCCTCTGGGTGTTCCAGTTTCCTCCACAGTCTAAAGACATGTGCTATAGCTGAGTTGGATAAATTAAATTGTAGTGTATGAGTGTGTGTGTGAATGTGAGTGTGTATGGGTGCTTCCTAATATTGGGTTGCGGCTGGAAGGGCGTCCACTGTGTAAAACATATATATATATATATATATATATATATATATATATATATATATATATGCTGGAACAGTTGGAGGTTCATTACGCTGTGGCGACCTCTGAAATAGAGACTAAATTTGTTTGCACACTGAAGTCTGAAATTTTCGTATGCATTGTTTTTGTATTCACAAGCGAAAAATTCATCATGTAAGCAAACCTTGAACACGGAGTCTGATGCGTATTAATCAATCCATTACAAAAAAAACCGCAAAACATTTCAGAGTCAGTTCAAGCAGTGATACTTTGTTCTCTTCTCTCTTCTCCAAAGCAGAAAAAGAAAGGAATAGGCTACATATTGTATTTATCCAATACTGCATTGAGGAAGGAGAGTTCAGCTCATTATCAAAGAGCTGCGCTGGATAATCACAAAATGCAAATTTTATTTTAGGAAATCAGTGAAATTTTGATACATTGCTTGTGATACTTCACATTTTGCGTACGTAAACACATCTTGAACAGAGATTGGCAGTACCTGTAGACATTATAATAGATGGTGGCCGAGTTGATGTGTCAAAACAACGGACTGAAAGCGGACCATGCTTTTAATAATGTCTATGGGCAGTACGTCAAATGTATGGACACACACACACACACACCAAGCAGCAGCAGTTCAGGCAGGCTCTGAACTGTCAAAATATCTCTCAAAGGATTTTTTCAGATGCAAAATGCTGAAAAAAAAATAAAAATCAAACCCGGTTTGTTTATGACGGACGAATGTTTCGGAGGCAGCGTGTCAAGACCATTGACACAACATGAGGTCAAATTTATATTTTAACGTGCAAAAATTACAGACAAAAATTTTGAATTCAGTGTGCAATAACCTTAAGTCGAAGGAAAGTGTTTGAATGAAAAAATATATTACAATATATTAACACTGTTAATATATATTTACTGTAGTATTAATTATATAGATTTAGAAATTTAACAAAATAACATCCTAACAAGTATGATGATTTTTTTTTATTCATCTATAAATCATTTTATCTACATCTACCTTCTATAATTCCAATTACTCTATTACTTCTATATGTTAATCCAAATTAGGGCTTACTGATGAATCACATGTGATCGTCGTGCGCATTATTCTATAAAGCAGGCTGTGCAATCAGCTGTTAATCTCCAGCACCTATGTTCAGCTGGTGCAGCTGAAAGTCATAGTTCTATCCCAAACGACGCAAAATATAGCATTCAACATCATCATGTGATAGTCAAGTCGCAAATAATCATTTTGCGATATTGACAGCTGTTTGCATAGCTCATATCTCTATCAACTACAGCCCTTTAAAGTAAATGTTGCTCATGTTAAACCTGAAAACTTGTGTAGTTCAAGTTCAAGTTCAAGTTCAAGTTCAATTTATTTATATAGCACGTTTCCAACTGCCACAAGGCTGCACACAGTGCTTTACAGAGAGAGACTAAGATAAAATAAGATAAATAAACAAACGGTAAGAGCATAAAAACAGTAAACAGCAATAGGCACTTAATGGAAGAAAGCATAAACATATGACATAAAAGAGCAATATATATATACATATATAACCCCCCCCCCCCCCCCCTCTGTCTAATTAAAAAAGATGCTATCACAGTTGACCATAGTGACAAGATTAAAAGAACAAGACCGTTTTTGACCCCCCACCCCCGGAAAGGAGGGACTTATGCTTCAAAAGCTCTAGAGAATAAGTGAGTCTTTAATTTAGACTTAAAGTTAGGCAGTGACGAAGCCTTTTTTAGTTCTAACGGCAGCGCATTCCAAAGGCGAGGACCAGCAATGGCAAAAGCACGTTCGCCCCTACTTTTGAGGTGGGCCTTTGGAATTTTTAATAAAAGCTGATCAGTGGAACGCAGGTGTCTGGGTGGAGTGTAGACAGCAATCAGTTGGGATAGGTAATGGGGGCCCAGACCATGTAGGGCTTTTTGTGTAAATGCAACCAAATTTATACGAAATGGCGTTTTTACTCAAAAATGACTTCAGTGTCAGTAAAATGTTTGAATTAACTCCTTCTGTGAAATGATGTGGCTTCTTACACAGAATAAAGTACGCAACATATTTTATAATCACATGTTATCGGGAAAGTTTTAATAAAAATAATTCGTACACCATATGTTGTTGTGGTCTTGTGTTTATCAATCTCGTTGAATCAAATGAAAGCAGTTATATCTTATTCATCGTACGTTTTCTCCTGGTTTCTTCGGGGCATATTTGGTTTCTACTGTGCGACTCGCGAGAGAGCGTGGGCCCTCAGAGGAAATTTACCACTGATCACATCACCATACTTTACTCAAATGATGTGCAAGACAATTGCAGCTTTTGCTAAATCACAAATGCGATTTTATGTCGGTTTATTATGTCGGTAAAATGTTGGCCAGAAAGGCATACAAAGAACAATAAATTGTATGCCATTCCGGCTAACATTTTACTTGCTTTTTAACTTGAAAGCTGCTAAAAATGCACTTGCCACTTACTATACACATGTATTATTGTTGTCTTTTTTAATTTTTCTATCTCTTCTTGTTATTACTGTTGTGTTTTAGACTATAATGAATGCACTGAAGGCAAGGGCAAACATAAATTTCTATATATTTTGTACAATGACAATAAAGATTCTGATTATTCAGCCCTAATCTAAATATAACAAAAAAATCAGTATATTTTAATGAAAGAGAATTCTGAGAAGCTATGCATAATGTTTTGCTTTCCATTATGTGTCAGCTAACATCCAATAAACCTGCTGTTCCGTGACGCCATCTGTGACGCTATTCTTATGGAGGTCAAATGGTACACACATCTGCTGAAGCCCTGCTGCTACAAAAGTGGAAGGCCTTTAGATGTATTTGCTCTTAATCGCTATACAGGCACATTTTAAGAGCACATGCTATAATTGGCATAGAAGGCCATTTAAAGTAGAAGCAACACTTCAGTCCAGCTCAGAATATATGATGGTTTCATACGGATGATGGAAACACACATGATGTTCGCTCAACTGAGATCAAACAAGAGTGTGTAAAGGGGCTGGACAGGTGTCTATCCAAGATGAGTGATAATGACAGAACGGCGAAATCGCTCCTGACGTATCTAGAGGCGCTCACAGTTCACGTCCGTTCTCTCTCATGTTTATCTGAAGAGGGTGAAAGAGAGATGACAAATAATGAAGACAGCAATTACCTCCCCTATAATCTTTCATCAACCCTCTTTTCTTGTTCTCGTCATTGGCATCACATTCTCCTGAACAGATACAAAGAGCACATTTGCTCAGCTGTCTGTCAGCCCTGGCTTTGACAAAATGCCACCTGCTAATCTGATTTGTCAGGTGCATATTCTGATTATTAAACCTTTACTGGAGCGTAAAGGTCAGATATTTTTTGCTATTCTCAAAGAAAGGAGCAAACGTCGGTGAAAGATAAAGAAAAAAGCCTCATGCATAAACTCAACCTGAAGCCTGGAAGATTCAGTGTATTGTAGAAATCAATGTTATTTAATATTTGTGAAGCATAATGACATATGGCGGGTTAGATTCCCAAAGACTGATAACATGCAAACCTTCTGATATAGTTTAAATAAAAGCATCCTGCTAATGTGATGCAGCCGTTGCAAACAAGCTGTTATTAAAGGAACAACACTGCACAATACTTGACTTGATAGGAAACAAAATTGGACTTACTGATGGCGATAAAAAAATGGATATGCCTGACACTAGTTGTCAGCAATTCAGTCTTATTTCCTGCCCAAATGGTTTGTAACAAATTTGCATAATGTCAGCCTATAGTCTTCGTTGACTGTCTGCAAACAATATCTACTTTGACTCACCCTCAAACTCAATAGCTGAAGCCTGGACGAATTTGGTTTGTCTTGTAGATGTGTCAAAAAGATGCTGTTTTCTGGCTGCAAAAGCAAATCTAATTTGCATGCACTTTTAAAGGATGAGGACTCAAACTGATGCAATGAAACCTGCGCCATCTTTACTGTTCAAATTATTGTGAATCTGAGTGCTGAAAAAGCCGCTGGAGGCTAAATTCATATATGGTGATAGTTGTTTGGTTTCTGACACATGCTGTAAGTGGTAAAATCATAATGACAGCCTAGGCCAAATGACCAATCAGAGCAGAGTAGGCTCTCAGAAATGAAGAGTTTAGAAAGGATCAATGAATAAACCATTTTAGCTGATGCAGCAGTTATATTGCTTTATAATATTAAAGAGCCCCTATTATGGGTTTTTGAGAATGACCTTCCATGTAGTGTGTAACACAGCTCTAAGTGAAGTGAAATATCCAGCTAAGGCTTAAATCTGAAAGTGGACAGTGTTTAAAAATATTGATTCATTTCTAAAAGAGTCGACTCCTAGTACTTTAAATAAATCGCTTTGATAACGAGTCTTCATCGTGACGTGGATACGAAACTTCGCCCAGTTGTTGCGCTCGCAAAAACCTCAGCATTATAGCCCAGCCTTGTGCTGTTTGAGTGCTTCTAGAATCTACACACTTACAACGGAGAATTCATCAGCCTTTTGTTAAAGGAAGGATCAGAAAAGACTATTGATGTAAGGGACTATGTCAGAACATGGAGCAGTGCATCGTGGATCAGTTCCTCCATTTCACAAGTGTAAGTAAGTGGTTAAAATGGTTGCCTCCTTGCAGTTTCTAGCTTGCAAATTATGTATTTATTTGTGTTTTGTTACTTGTAACCGCTTGTACTGTATGGTTAACTCTTTATATTCTCATATCGCCTCTAAAACCACGTTGAAAATGCGACGCGTAGCGCTTTGTTTACGGATTTAAAGCGTTTATGAGCCTGCGATCCTCTGCTGATTCTCATTGCTATGGCCATTGTCAGCTGTTCTTACATACTTGCAGCAGTCAAGTTTCAAAATAAAACGGCACACACATACCTGCCAACATCTGTCCCTGAAAATTCGGGAGACCGGAGGGTTAGGTTCGGGGTGAGGTGTCTGTATAACAGTCAGGGCTGGAGCAAGCTGGACTGGTGCTCTAGGCGAACAGCAATCACGCTGCCCTCAACCCGAAAGTGAAAAAGTGACTGGTTCGCGGTTGAAAGTGAGGACCGGGAGGGAGGGTGTGGGTGTCGCGGATGAAAGTGAGGACCGGGGGGGGAGGTGGTTCGCGGACGCCGCCCTCACTATGGACGCGCCGGCCCTGATAACACTGGTGAGAACCGGGTACTGTGTACTATGGTGTTAGTAACTAATGTGAAGTTGTTTCTTTAATATACATTCTTTGTATTCTGTTTTTGAATGTTTCTGTTAAGGACTTTTATTTTGGTGTTGTGTCCTCTGAGGAGGAGGGTAGTGTGTGTGTGTGTGTGTGTGTGTGTGTGTGTGTGTGTGTGTGTGTGTGTGTAGAGCAGGTAGAGTGTGACGGGCTAGGAGACTCGTGTTGATCTCCTCCCCAGTTCTTGGAGTTTTGCTCAAAAAAAATAGTCGTCTGTATTTACATTCACCCACTGGCAGGCAAACTCCACTAATATGAAGCGTGTATGCGGTGTATGCACTCTGACTACTATATTGTTGATAAGCTGTGATGGCCATTTCACTCTGTCTCGCGCTGAAGGCTGTCAGTGTCTACCAATCGCAACAGGCTGTCATCGATAACAGGCTGTAATCAGCGCAGATTAGCTTCGCGCTAAGGAGGGGTTTGAAAACAAATGAATCGCTGAACGATTCATATGGGAGTCGCTGGGATAATTAGGTAAAAATAAATGCATATTAAAAGACCATGAAAGTGTTTTTTGACCTTGCATGCATATCAGCCTGTTGTTGGAGACCGTTACAACCAAAATATGATCCTATTTAATGTATAATAGGGGCTCTTTAACAGGCTGAATCAGTCAAATGGTATAAAACTATTCAATTCAACTAAAAAAATGTTAAATAAATAGGTTAAGCAACAACATTTTTGACATGATTTGTCATTTTTTGCAGTGTAATGTTGCACTTTTGTATTGATTCTTTTCAGGTTTCATCAGTCAAAACATTTCTATATGCATTTTCCTTTAGTTACAGCAATATCTAGATATATTTGCTCTTATATGGGATTTTCTGGCCAGTCATACATTTTAATGACTACCCCGAGTACTGCTTATGGGCTTTCTGTATAAGGGTGCATACTTCAAGCATCGAGTATGAATTAAATAAATTGAATTTGTGTTTAGTGCTCCATAATAGCACTAACACTCGATTATTTATTCATCAAATATGTCAGTACAGCCATAGCCATATCACCCTGCAGCTTAAGAGTGGTTACTCACTGAAGCTAAGCAGTACCTGGATGGGAGACCACATAGGAAAACTAGGTTGTTGTTGGATGTGTTAGTGAGTCCTAATGCCCAAGTATAGTGAAGGGGACACCATACTGTCAGTGAGCACTGTCTTTCAGATCAGACATTAAACCGAGGTCCTGACTCTCTGTGGTCATTAAAAAAATCCCATGGCACTTCTCGGAAAGAGTAGGGATGTAACCCTGGTGTCATGGCCAAATTCTCTCTGTTAGCCCTTACCCATCATGGCCTGCCAATCATCCCTATTTACCCAATTGGCCCTATCACTGTCTTTCCATTTCACCTATAGCAGGTGTGTGGTAAGCACACTGGCGGCATTGTCTTGTGGCTGCCTTCGCACCATCTACGGTGTATTTCCATACATGATAAATGTGCTATATAAATACACATTACATTACATTGTAATGTAACATGGTTTTACAAATATGTGCAACAGCCTTAATTAATATAAAAACAAGATAAAAAATGTATTGCACTGTTAATCATGGCATCCTTAGTTTAACCTTTTTTTTATATATATATTTTTGGGGGGTTTTCACCTTTAGTGGACAAGACAGTAGAGAGTATTGACAATAAGGTGTGGGGAGCAGAGAGAGGGGAAGGATCGGCATAGGACCTCGAGGCGGGAATCGAACTCTGGTAGCCGTGAGCATCGGAATGTATGTCTTGACGTACTACTACACACCACTACACCATTGACACCGTCTAGTTTAACGGTTTTAAACAAAATTAGAACACTTTAAACGAAAGTGTCAAATTAAGACACATATTATATTAAATTCCTTTTGTATTTGTGCACAAGACTGAACAAACAAGTTCCATCTTGACTAATTAACAAGCAATAACAATTCCTTTATTTAAAACGTTTGTATTTAAATCTGAAATTCCAGTGCTCCCAAATTATTTGCCCATGGCTGAATATTAAACATCTGACAGACTGTGATAGCAGTCAAACACAAATTATTTGTCGCGCCACACTTGTCGTGTGAAAATCAACAGAAGCCTGTTAAATTCCAGACTCTTTGTGTGGCTTGATTTCTTTTTAAATCGTTGACTGCATCTGTCTGATTCAGTATACTACACACTCCTTTCCATAGGCTGCAGTAGGGTTCAGAGATGGTTTCATCAGCTCGTTTCTAAACTCCAGGGAGCTGGAAGCCCCCCCGTGGCTTCCTCCTGGAGGAAAGCTGATATCTGGGACAGAGTAGCCGGACTGCTGGGTTTTTACATCACTTATTGGAATTAGGAATAGCACGGGCGACTGTGTTTTGCTCTGTGTCTATGGATATGTGGCCTAATTCTGTTAGATGTCTAGTCGGTTGCTTTCAACAAGCAGCGAGACCCTCCCCTCTCTCTGAAAACATGTTCATGCAGTTCCCACTACTCCACGGGTCTGGTTTTGAATCATCGCTTTCTCTCCATCTCTCTCCATGTGTGTGTGTGGCTCCAAAACATTCAGAGGAAACTAGTGCACAGCTTCCTCTCCTGCTAACAGTGCCAAACCAATTTATTATATTTTTTTTCCGTCTCGCATCCTACCTCCCACCAAAGTGTGGCTCGCTTACACTAACCCTAACACGTACAGAGCGTCGCTTCTCTCACTGGGGTGGTACAGATTACCACCGTGCTTTAATTGACAGCCTCTGTGGAGACGAACAGGAGAAGTGGCAACGGTAACCTGGAAACACAAAAGAGCCTATTTGTGCTGTCTGACTTCAGAAGGGAGACAGGCATCATCAAAAACTCTGAGTGAGAGATAAAGAGAGGGAGAGGGGGAGTATTGTTATTATTTTTGAATAAAAACCAGCCGTTCGCTCTCTTTTCCAAAGCAGTGCACACACTGCGCTTAGTGCATCCTTGTGTGTTAAAGAGCGGCACACAGACACACGCGCACACTCACTTCCAGCACACGGATGTCAGAGAGACATCAGAGCTCTGAGCGGGAGTGCGGGAAAGAAAAGAGAGATAAAGAGGAACATGATTAGAAACTAATTGGTGTGAAAGAGATTTGTGATAGAAAGCAGACGGGGGAAGAGGAAGCAGAGGATGGTCTCCCTTTGAAGGCGACATTCTCTGAGAAGCTCTTTGATGTCGCCCCTCTATCCGAGTCTCCTGCTGCACCTGAGCCAGGATGGGTGCTTTAAAAAAAAAACTGTATTTTCCTTCCCACTTAGGGCTGCACAATTAATCCAAATATATCAGTAATTTGTTTTACAGGCCAGTATAAATGGGTAACAGCTATGTACTTACACTGAACCCTTTAACTCAAGCTTAACCTATGCATTTACCTTATATTACCTCATGCTTTCTTGGATGAGTACTAAAAAGTGCCACCAGAATGAATTTATTTATTGTGGTGGGACTCCTTTTACATGTAAATACGGTTTATTTAACACACATTACTATATATATATATATATATATATATATATATATATATATATATATATATATATATATATATATATATATATATATATATATATATATATATATATATATATATAAATAGATAGGTAGGTAGTGCTGTTGCCTCACAGCAAGAAGGTCGCTGGTTCGAGCCTCGGCTGGGTCAGTTGGCATTTCTGTGTGGAGTTTGCATGTTTTCCCTGCGTTCGTGTGGGTTTCCTCCTGGTGCTCCGGTTTCCCCCACAGTCCAAAGACATGCGGTACAGGTAAATTGGGTAGGCTAAATTGTCCGTAGTGTGTGAGTGTGAATGAGTGTGTATGGATGTTTCCCAGAGATGGGTTGCAGCTGGAAGGGCATCCGCTGCGTAAAACATGCGCTGGATAAGTTGGCGGTTCATTTCGCTGTGGCGTCCCCGGATTAATAAAGGGACTAAGCCGAAAAGAAAATGAATGAATGAATGAATGAATATATATATATATAACATTCCTGACCATTCTCACCAATAAAGCCTAGAAAAATCAGTATATTGTAAACCGATAGGTTCAAATATTTCTTTCATTAGTTATCAAAATATTATATTATTATAATCCAAAAATTATCAAAAATAATTTGTTCCCTAATTATAGTATTGTAAATATTAAATTGCTTTAAATTCAAAATTGTAATATATACATCAGTGTAAAACCTATGAATAGTGGAAAAACATACTCTGTAATTGTGTACCCGGGTCTCCACTTTTGCCATGGCCTCTTTTGGCTTTAACAAACTTATCCCTCAGGTTTTTCCAAACATTCCAAACATGGACGGATGCCTTAAGGCACCCCACACAAACTCTTCCATACCCCGCACTGCACACCATCAAGATGTAGCATGCACTGCACTTTAACAAATCCATACTTAAAACAATACTGCCTACGTATCGCTGTCAACATTGCCAATTTTACATTGTCTTGTTTTTTTTGTTTTTTTGTGAGTATGTTGTTGTATATTGCACTGTCTGTATTTTGCACTGTCTGTATTTTGCACTGTCTGTATTTTTGCACGGTCTGTATTTTTGCACTGTCTGGAGCCAGCACCTAAGCTTTTCACTCATCATAGCACACGTGCTGCTGATGATGTGACAATAAAAGTGATTTGATTTGAAAAAAATTGTGCTCTCCGGCAGCCGAAATCCTGTCGCGCACACCCAAAGCAAACCTCCACGAACACAGTGATGACATCACATTCGCCGCTCGCACTTAAGGAAACTAGTGAATGTGTCAAGTATAAACCAATGTGTTAACTGTATTCTAATTACATTTTTGAGGAACGCAGTAATGCACGAATTACATTTTAACTTTGTGTAATTTGATTACTAAAGTCAGTGTAATTGCGTTACAAATATAGTTTTTAGAAGAAAAAAAAAAGAAATCTTTTAATTCATATTTTTCGCTACAACGTCAGATCATAAGCATGTGATTTTAAATTGCTGGAGAATGTGAAATGGCTGCTGACGTAAGTGGTTGCTTCTTCAAGTGGAAATACAGACATTACTTTGATTTCATTGAATGAAAAAAGAAAAATATTGCTGTTAAATGCAGTCTATGTCCAGTCTCTAAAGAGCTTTTGACTGCTTTTAACTCGAGCAGCAACTTGTTCAAGCACTTGAATAGAAAGCATTCTATGACAACTTGTTGCCAAAGAGGACACCAGCGTCCAAAAACACAGCGGTCCAAGTCAGCCTTAACAGCTAAATTTTATTTTTGTGCAGGATCGGGAGTGAAGGTATCTTCTGAATGTGAAGTGAAGAATAAACAATGTCACTCGTATACTTTTGAATGGGATAAAGTGTAGCTGTCAATATGGTGAATGAAGCCCTGCCTTCTAGTAAAGGAGCCAATCAGCGATCGCTATATGGTGAATAAAGCCTGCCTTCTAGTACAGGAGCCAACCAGCGATCGATATAGAAGGACAATTCTCCAAGGGAGGGGTTCAGACCAGATGTGAGTTTCTGCAGATCTTCTGTGATACGAACATTAAGAAATGAAACTAAATAGACAGTTGTTGTTTAATTTCATTGGTTATTCGTAATATGAAATGTATTCGTAAGCTTGGCAAGTGGTTTTGGAGAAATTGATGTTTCCCCATTCAAACAGAATGTCCGAGCATACTGCCCAAGAGGTGTTTCAAAGATGGCCGCCGAGTGAAATGACTTGCCTTAAAGAGATTTTGGAACTGACCAAACAGCTTCATGCTTTGTATGGAATATACAAATTTCTGTAGACTAATTACCTCAGACAAACAGAACACCCAAACACTGCAGTGCTTTTGCATACTATGGATGTCAATGGTTACACATACGCAGTTTGTCTTTTGTGTTAAAAAAAAAAAAGACAAACAGATTTGGAACAGGTGAATGATGAAAGAATTTTAAAGGGCACCTAGGTTACGACTTTTTCCAGATTTAATATAAATCTTTTGTGTCTCCAGAATGTGTCTGTAAAGTTCTATTTTATAGCTTTGATCAGCAGGCAGCGGTTTTTGTGAACTGTGCCTTTAAGGCTAGTCCTTCACACCCACCGTTTCCACGTGCCTGTCAGCGTGCCTTAATCTCCTCCCTCGGCTGTGTCAGACAACAGACAGTCAGTCAAGAAGGAAGCAGATTTTGCGTAACGTTTGTGAGAAATACTACAGTAAGAACTTCACCAATGAGTATTTGATGCATTTGTTGTGGCGTTGCAACGATGAGTCACACACAATGTCATTACACGCACACACACACACACACATAGTTTAGCTTCGCACAGTTTTTGCACGCAAATGTGACATAATGTGACAATGTGGATATCTGTTATGTTAATGTACAAAATAAACCCGATTTAACGCCTACAAACAGGGATTGAAGAGTCTTCTTTTTTAATTGTTCTGACACGAGGCTGTGTTGATGAAGTAAATCTGAAGTAAATGGCTGTAATTCATTACAAACATGCGCTGTTTTAAAACATTTTCAACTTGTAAAACTCACTCTTGATCACATTTGATGATGATTGATGATCCTAGCAAACTGAACAGACATTTTATTCCCGGTTGCTTTGGCACGTCCTGTCTTGTTGATATGATTATACGCAATACTACGGAGACGTATTAATACGCAGCTGTCAATCAATTCGGTGTGGGGGGGACCGCACTCCTTCGTCAAGTTGCGGTCGGTCTCAAAACCGATCCAATTGGTCCACCGTTTTTATGCTTATAAATTGAAAAAAAAGGACTGGGTGTGTTTATATCACCCCAATATGATGGTATATACACTATACCTACATGTATGTCTGTCCAAACAGCTTGAAAAGTAGATTTTTCACCATAGGTGCCCTTTAAGTTAAGTCTTTTGAATATGTCAAGCTGCTGTGATCAGCCCATTGTAATGTTTTTCAGTTAATATTAAATTACTGTCAGTGCTCCAGTTTATTTTGTATTTTTATAGGTATATTTTATGTTTTAAAAGTAACTTCAACGTAAAGTAATTAGTACTCGGATTACTTTTTACATGAAGTAATAAATAATGTAATCAGATTACAATTTTCCAGTAGTAATCAGCAATTCTATTCCCCCTTTAAAGTAACTTATGGCAAGTTCAGACTGCATGATTTTAGCCCTGATTTTGACTCGCTGACAGGTTTTGAGAAATCGCCGACAAATGCCTAAAATCACAGGCAAATCTATGCTCGTTCACGTGAGTGACAATCACACAGTATGAACTATCAAGGACACGCGATATGAGAGAATTGCCGATAAGTTGCCGATACCCGTGAGATATTTGGCATGCTAAATATCTGGAGCTGTCGGCGATTCAAATCATGCTGTGTTAAATGTGTTCTGATTGAAAATAACATCCGCGATCACCTACAGCCAATGAGAGAGCAGCATCCACTAGTACGGGTATCTGCAGGCCAGCCGGCTGGGTGAGAAGTTAAAACCGCTCATTTTCAGTTTATTTGGACCAAGAAATGGAGGAAAAACTAGTGTAAATTTGGCAGGATCACCAGTGTCTGTTTGACGTGTCATCTGATCAATATCCCAATCAGCTCAAAAAGTAAAAAAAGTTGAGGAGAGACTGCTAATTCTCTTCAAAAGCCAGGTGAGCAACACACATTTCTAAAGCTTCAGCCTTCGTTTTGCATTATGTAGTTAATATCGAAAGATATATTACGTGACCTCGTGTTGTTCCCATGTCACTTCTCGCGTTTGTTTGGTTGTGAGACGTAATTTGGACAAAGTTGTCTGTGATGTTTCATATTTTATAGTCATGCAGTGTGAACTCTCCTGTCCCTGATCCATCCTGCAGTGTAAACACAGCACCGACAGAACGCTAACCCAGATAGTCATGCAGTGTGAAAACATCCGTGACACGACTACTTTGAAAATCATGCAGTCTGAACTCGGCATTACCCAACACTGCAAATCAGATTATTGCAACTTTTTTTGAAGGATCATGTGACACCGGTGATTGGAGTAATACATTACAGGAATAGCAAAATAAAATAATAATATCATTTTTATATTGTTTATTACTGTATATTTCATCAAATGGAACAAGCTTTTGATTATGAAACTTAATTTTTTTTTAATCGCAGTGTAAAAGTGTGTGAAGTTGAAGAAACATCATGGATTGTCTGGTATAAACAGCTTTGATTATTGTGCTGAACTGCATGACAGTTGACTGAAAATGTGCAAACCTGCAATCAGTAACAGCTTTAGTGATTATAATGTGTTCAGTGCCACACTCTAGTATTGTCATGTTCCTCACGTCGTGTAATTTACTGCGGCTTTGTTTTGAGCCAATGTAAACTTGGCCACTCAAGCAGTTTTGTTTTAAACAATGGCTAATGAATGCACACATGCTAAACACTAACTAGACTGAAGGGTGAATTCAATTGGAATAACACATACTATAAAAACAAAGTGTGATGGCAAAAAGAAAGAACCACTAGGTGTGTGTGGACGCATTTTATCATTTCTGCCCACATCTAACTGACCTGAAAAGCCAGACTGGGGGTCACAGAGTAAGTGATGGCATTTACGACAACAGGTCCACAATAACAAAACAGTGCAGGAAAAACAGCACACTGATGCAATTATCTGTGGCAGGTAGCAGTTAGGCATTTGAGTAGCTGGATGACCAAAATCATGGGCACAAGAAGAACCAACGTGAGAAAAAAAAGACTTCTTCTTCTTTGGCTCCATGCTAATTCCTCTGCTATCAGTGATTAGCACCCGCTGGGGAGCTGCAGGGCAGAAAAGGCTGCTACTAGGCTCAGCATCTGTGGACGAGAGACTGCAGTCGCACTGGTTGACTGGACGGAAGCAGTATTAGCTGAAGAGACACCTGAGGCCTCCTGAAAGGGCCACATTTATACACACTCAGACCAGCTGGGAGACTGCCAGAGCCTGCTCAACACACATACACTAACTCGCTCATTTACACGCTCTCCAACTCATGTATCTCGCTTTTTCATTCGGAATCAGCACACACTCTTCCACCTGTGGCTCAGACACTCATGCCGGAGTGCAAGCGGAATGACGGACGGACAGAGAGAGAGAGAGAGAGAGAGAGAGAGAGAGAGAGAGAGAGAGAGAGAGAGAGAGAGAGAGAGAGAGAGAGAGAGAGAGAGAGAGAGAGAGATTGGGCTATAAGAGCCTGCATGTCCTAGAGTGGAGTAGTCAGTGCATGTAGGAGGACGCTGCTGGTGTTTGATTGATGATGAAAGGATGAGAAAAGGAAGAAAGCTATAGAGAGTGGACACAAATAAGGGAGAAAGTACCTACAGGACACTTCAGCAATGAGGAAGGGTAATATGGCTTTAAAAACATCTAAATAACTTGATCAAGTTTTTAAAGCTTGTGATTATCCACAAAGCTTGTATTTATTGCTATATAATCATGGTCATAAAAACACAGAACAGATATAGGAAATATGTTGAGTGTATTTTATAATAGTATGCAATAATATAGCATTCATTCATACATTTTCCTTCGGCTTAGTCCCTTATGTATCAGGGGTCACCACAGCAGAATGAACGGCCAACTATCCTGGCATAAATTTTACGCAGCGGATGACATCCCAGCCGCAACCCAGTACTGGGAAAGCAATAATATAAGAACATCTAGTTAAACAAACACCAATATTCATCCACATACAGCGCTCCGCATATATGAGTACACCCCTTACAAATCTCTCATTTAAATTGATATTTTCTATAGGAAGCTATTAAAATAATATATTTGTGCATATACATTAGTTTAGTCAGTAATGAAGCCAAATCTGGAGCTTATTTAACAAAATAACTTACAATAACAGTCCAAAATTAGTACCCCCAAATTTATATGTTAGGGAAAAATCTTAAATACGAATTTTAAAAAGAGGAACAATCAAGAGAAGCAAAAAAAATGAATTTAGTTGAAATTTTTTAGTTTGTAATTTTGTTTTCCAATATTTTGCATGAATTTGAATGTATTATTTTTCTATTTCTAAAGATGTTTAGTGACTAAAATATTATTTTAGTTAATATATCTGTTTAATAAAACTGCTTTGTTTAATTGCACCAAAATACAGTATATGATGTATATTTACTCATAAATTAATAAAAATATTGATTTGCAAAATGTGGTGTACTCAATTATGCTGAGCACTGTACAGTACTATTTCAAACATTAAGGTCTTATTAATGTAATTAATCTTTTTTTTATGGTCAGTAAGTATTTTAATGTTTTTGTATATATTGGATTTAATTATTTTGCTCACAATGGTTAAATTTCACTAATGGAACATACAATAAAAATAGTACTATTTTTTGTTACTCCAACCTAAAAGTCATAAAAGTGACTAAAGTCCTTGTAACTGATTTTTGGAGACTAATCTTAGTACCACATTTTACATACACTAACTGCTTTCTGTGAGCAAATAGAGCTTCAGGTGAAGTTACAGGAAAACAATGGTCAAACAAAACAGTCATAGAAGCCATCAATAGGTTTACAACACTGGCTAATGCTAAAGTTAACATGCATACATACCATACATACATACCATACATACATACATACATACATGCATGGCAATGACTAATTACCTTATTATTTTTTCATAACATTTTCAGGACAGTTTACAATAATAATATTAATAAAAATGATTGAACTTGTGGTGGCTGGATGGCTCAGTGGTTAGCACTGTCGCCATACAGCAAGAAGGTCGCTGGTTCGAGTCCCGGCTGGGTCAGTTGGCATTTCTGTGTGGAGTTTGCATGTTCTCCCTGTGTTGTCCCAGTGGGTTTTCTCCAGATGCTCCGGTTTCCCCCTCAGTCCAAAGACTGTTTACAGGTGAATCGGATAAACTAAATTGGCCATAGTGTATGTGTGTTAATGAGTGTGTATGGATGTTTCCCAGTACTGGGTTGAAGCTGGAAGGGCACTCGCTGTTTAAAACATATGCTGGATAAGTTGGTTGTTCAATCCGCTGTGGCGACCCCTGATGAATAAAGGAACTAAGCCGAAGAAAAATGAATGATTGTAATTGTATGCAAAGGAAAGAAATAACATAGAGCAGACTATTCAAATGAAACCAGTCGAGTATTTTGGATGTTTAACTATGTTTATATATATAACGCCTCCCCTATAAACAACTCTTTAACCTTTCTGATATTGACTGTAACAAAATAATGTGTACAATAAGTGAAAGCGCTATACTAATAAACTTGAATTGAACTGAACAGAACAGATCTGGGTGGTAGAATGAAGTGTACTTGAACCTGAACAAAGCCTTCTTTAGTTAAAAAAGAGTTACACTCAGAGAAGCATAGTATTACAATGGAGAGACTACAGTATTCAACACAGAGAATAAGACTAAACTGAAGAAAAAGTCTTTTTTTTCTGAGAATATAACCAGACAAGCACGAGTTAAGCAGAGAGCTGAAACTGTCCGACTCCAGTTTATCCACATGCATAAGCAAGTCAGCTGCTGACTGCCCAGACAGTGTGTAGTGCCCCCTGTTGAACAAAGACAGCCGTGACAAGCAGAGAAGAGTCTCACAAGACTCAAAAAGAACCAGTTTGACTGTGTTATGAAACATATTATGAAATCTACATTAACCCAAAGAAAGGTTATTAAAGATCTGCTGCACAGACTTAAACAGCAAGATTTGTTTTAAATGAAAGTGAAGGACAGCAACTCTTCAAGGAATTTCAAAAAAGAGAGAAAATTAATTCAACTAAACCACGCTGAATCAGACAAGCTTCAGCCTTTGTCCTTCAAAAAAACCCTGGTTCATCTCAACAGAGGTTAATGCTTCTAAACAGATCAAAATCTCCCTCACCATCGCACAAACTGTCAAAACATCTCCAAAAACTCTAACTTCATTTTTTAAAGCTTACCTCCAAAAGCCCTTGACTCAAATCAACAGATCTCAGTGGAATGGACGGTATCGAGCAAAACATCAAACTACAGTGTTAAAGATTTGAAAACAGCTCAAACTATTTCCATTTTCGAAGCACGAGCAATGGATGTGTTGCAGTTTTTGTTTTATGTTTTGCTGGCTGCATTAGGGAAAATCGTCAAGCCAGACACTTTCTGCTTCCTGTAGTTGAGCTCTTTATTGCAGCTGAAAGTGGATGTTATTTTTTAATTGTTTGAATTTTACACAGTGATACTTTTCAATTAAATGCTTAATTTAAATTAATCATATGTTATTGGGTCTAAATACTGTACCAATTAGGCCTGCACAATATTGGAAAAATCTACCATTGCGATATTTTGTTATTTGTTATATATATCGCAATATGACTACAATTTCACCACATGACTTGAATCTCTATTTAGAAAGAACTGATCGTTTTAGATCGATTGGGATTCTGTAGAGAAGTGCATCTGCATAAAATGTTATAAACAAGCTATAAACATAGATAACTACATTGGATAAAAAAAAATACAATTGGAATAAAGTGTTTTATCATTTTCCGACAATTTTTAACTGGACAATTTCTTATGGTTGAATTATTTTAAAAGTCATTATACAGTTACAGGCCTCAAAAACACATGTAAATGTCCATTTTGCATATCATTGCATAACACTGCATATCCTGCGATGTGACTATTTCGAATGATCACATTGCGATATCAATGCTGAAATGACATATTGTGCAGCCCTAGTACCAATAACATCAAAGATTAAAGATGACACAATAGACCATGTTCAGGTTATAAAGTTATTCTGGATAAATACCAATACATTGGGCATTTAGTTAAATTTGATACCTACTGACACAATGACTACATTTACATGGACATCAGTAATTAAATTGTTTGCCTTAATCTGAATAAGACAATATTATGATTAGGTGTTTACACGAGTTGCATTTTGAATGTTCCTTTCATTATCCCGTTTTACATGTTATAGCACATAATTCGGTTAACGTCACTGCGGCACAGCAATATCCACACTTCCTACGAAGTGTCATGTCATTTCAAGTTTCATTTTTAATTTGTTGACTTTAACTGCCGTTCGGCAGTTTCCCTTTCATTCAGGAACATTTCATGCATGCCCCCCAGTGACAAAAGAGATTATTGGATGCGAGTATGAACTGCTTTAAGAGTGTTGTTTTAATGGAATTGGATACCGCACACCGTATGGGAAAAAAAAAAATCCAAAATGACTGTGGTCCTTTACTGACTCGGTAGGTACAGAGAATAGTATCAAATAGATATTGAATATCCTGTTGCAAAATGTGGCGAAAATCCTACATGACGGTAATAGTTTAATTAAGGTGTTTACATGTCAGTACTGCACTTCAATAATGTGACTAAAATCGGCATGCTCCACATGTCTTAATTCCATTTGTTGATTATGACTTTAGTCGGATTAAGGTAATCAAAAATCGCTGTTTACATAGTAGACTCCTAATCAGAGTATTGTCTTAATCGTATTAAAAAGCGGATTATTAGTGTCCATGTAAACATAGTCAATGTAACATGATCAGGTTGTAAAAACTGGATGTAAAAACAAATATGTATGCATTTGTCTCTCTGGAGAAAATAAGTGCTCACAAATAGTTGCTGTGGTACCACAATGTCACATGTCAACATAATGAATGCAGAATAACCTGTTGACATTGTCAAAAATTGTAATCAACTAAATAAATAAATAAATTAATTAATTAATTAATTAATTAATTAATAAAAAAAAAAGAAAAACACACCTACAAATATAATTAAGCTCAAAAATGTCCATATTAGTACCTTAAAATACTAAGATGCAACTTTTAGGGTCAAAAAAATGTTTTGTTTTTAAGAGAGCAAATGCAATGACAAGCTGACAGTGTAATCAGCATACAGTGCTTCAAGTCAGATGCTGATTGGTTTGTGCAGTGCTGCATGAAGTCAAATGCATCATATGAAAATAGGAGATATGGTCGTCCCCAACTGAGCCTGGTTTCTCTCGAGGTTTTTTAAATCTTCACTTTCGCCAGTTGGTGAAGTTTTTTCCTCGCCGCTGTCACCACTGGCTTGCATGGTTCAGGATCTGTAGAGCTGCGCATCGATAGATTTGCTCTTTAGTGTTTGAACGCTCAGTAGTGAAAAAAAAACACACTGAATTGAGCTAAACTGAACTTAAACACTGAAAACTGGACTGACACTGTTTCGATTTACTATTATCTTCTATATGAAGCTGCTTTGACACAATCTACATTGTAACAGCGCTAAACAAATAAAGGTGAATAAATTGAATTGAATACGATTACTAGGTAATTTTCATGCCAACATAAAAATCTAAGCAATTCATTGAGTTTTACAACAATGCAAATTACGTGAAGCAGATACAAACATACACTGCCAGCATTGACATGTCACACAAGGCCACAGTTTCCTTCATCTGTACAAAACCCTTGCCTGACAGTACCACCTGCTGATATCTAAACTACTGACTGATATCAGTTCACCTTCTGAAGCCAGACATATGACAGTCCGGGAAACACGATAACTAACAAATATTAATATTTGAAAACTAAAAGTCTATATTTATTGGTTGATATTAGATGTCAGACTCTATTTTATGAGGCTCAATGAACTATGGAAACCTATAGTGAAAAACTATACTGTGGGAGAGATTTTTCTTGTAAACAAACAGACAATTATAGACTATAATATGAACCATTATCAATACACAATGGTTTATTTCTTTTCTCCATGAATAAATGACTGAAAGCCATTATTATTATTATTATTTTAATATCATTTTATTGCTGCTATTAAAATTACTTGAAAATGCATATAACATAGGCCCTAAGTCAATTCATCCTTTAATTTTAACTTGTTTATATTGTTTAACTGTGCAGTGGGTGATCTATTTACATATCTTTAACAAACACAGTCCCTCCCCTGCCGCCCAATGCCATGCCTGCTGAAATCACGAACGTGCACCTTAAAGATGACAGTAGACAACCCACTGGATCATGTCGTTTGCCAGTTAGAAAACTTTATAGTACTTTATAATACTACAATTCTGTACAAAATACTGTATTATATCCAGAACGTTTTCAGTTGTGTAGCAAACAAACCTTGTCATAATGTGCAATATTTCATGCATGCAAGGATTGCTGGTCTCACACACTTTGTTCTAAGCTACTGTATGCTTAGTAGTTGGCCAGCAGCGTGCAGGAATTACACCTCAGTAAACCAGAATACGCAAAATAGCACCATTTACTTATGTTTTGTTGTTAAACTAAATAAATATCCACATTATCAATGCTGTAAAAGGTCCCTTATGAAATTGAAAATAGTCACATCAATCTTTCACCGGAAGATTTCAGTGGCTGAACAACACTTCCGTGCATATACTGTAGCGCATTTGTAAAACAACAAAATCTACACCAGCCTTGCGTGACTAAACTAGTTTTGAAACAGAACATTACCTGTCTAAAATAAATACTTCAGCCATGGTGTCATCCTTCCTCCAGCGTGCAAAATAACTCCAATATTGATTCAGGATTTTAAAGTTTTGATTCAGCATTTGTTTTACTGCTGTCACACTCTCGTTTCTCCGTGTACGCACAAATGGCGGATCTGCGTAAACTGGGTGCGCAAATGTACAAATCTACATTTGTTGACAGACAGTTTGGGCTACTTATCAGAATTATGGGAATTGTCAGCCTGACAAATTGTAATTGGATGAACATTTTTTAGTCTTACCCAGAATATAAATGATAAAATTATTAATAGTATTACCCAGCCTCCAGCGCCTAGACTTCAGCTCTGCACAAGAAGTTTGGCCAAAGGAGAAATGGCCGTGCCTAACTGTGCCTGGTTTCTCTTGAGTTTTTTTATTTTTTTTTCCTTCACTTGCGTCAGTTGGTGAAGTTTGTTCCTCGCCACTGTCGCCACTGGCTTGCTTGGTTGGAACTTGTGGAGCTGTGCATCGATGGATTTGCTCTTCAGTGTTTGGACTTTCAGCAGTGAAAATTAAACCACACTGAACTGAACTAAACTGAACTGAACTTCAACTCTGAAAATTGGACTGACACGGTTTCAATTTACTAGAACTTCTATGTTAAACTGCTTTAACGCAATCTACATTGTAAAAGTGCTAAAGATATAAAGATGAACTGAATTTAATATAAAGTTACATACAATGTATAAAAAGGCACACAACCATTTAAAAAAAAAGTCAGATGTTAACGTGACTAAACTTTTTCTCTTTTAGGTAAGTTAGGATTATCAAATTTGTTTCTGTTATGCTTAATAGCAGAATAATGACAGAGATAGTTTTGAGAAATTGTTATAACTTTTCTTGAAAGTCAAGTTTACATACAATAAGATTATTATGCCTCTGAAAAAGCTCAGATGATGGTGTCAAGGTTTTGGAAGCTTCTGATTGGCTAATTGACAACATTTGAGTTAATCGGAGGCACAGCTGTAGAATAGTATTTAAGGAAAACCTCAAACACACTGCTTTCTTGTGTGACAACATGGGAAAATCAACAAGCCAGAATCAACAAAAAAGCCAGATTACAATTTGCTAAATTACACTGGGAAAAAGAATAATATTTGGAGACATGTCCTGGGGTCTGATGGAACTAAGATTGAACTGTTTGCCCATAATGACCAGTGTTACATTTGGAGGACAAAGGGGAAAGCTTACAAGCCTAGGAACACCATCCCAACTTTGAAGTATGGGGGCGGCAGCATCATGTTGTGGGGCTGTTTTGCTGCAGGAGGGACTGGTCCACTTCACAGCATAGATGGCATCATGAAGAAAGAACATTATGTAGAAATACTGAAGCAACATCTCAAGACATCAGCCAGGAAATTAAAACTTGGCCACAAATGGGTCTTCCAAACAGACCATGACCCTAAGCATACTGCCAAATTAGTTAAAATGTGCTTTAAGGACAACAGAGTGAATATTTTGGAGTGGCCATCACAAAGCCCTGAACCTCAATCCTATAGAAAATTTGTGGGCAGAGTTAAAATAGCTTGTGCGAGCAAGACAGCCTACAAATCTGACTCAGTAACACCAATTCTGTCAGGAGGAATGGGCCAAAAGTCCTGCAAACTATTGTGAGAAGCTTGTGGAAGGATGCCCAAAACATTTGACCAAAGTTATACAGTTTAAAAGCAAAGTAAAAAAAATACCAAGGAAATGTATTTAAACTTTTGACTGTCTAGAAATTAATAAAAAAATTCTCAAAAAAAATTCTCATTATTTTGGCATTTAGCAAATGCAAATGATTTAGGTAATCCTAACGGACCTAAAATAGTAAACGTTTTGTATGATTTACCATCAGACATTTTTAAAACATGGT
Organism: Danio kyathit; assembly: GCA_903798195.1. Classification (NCBI taxonomy): domain Eukaryota; kingdom Metazoa; phylum Chordata; class Actinopteri; order Cypriniformes; family Danionidae; genus Danio; species Danio kyathit. Next base: position 36,370,426 of record LR812529.1, on the reverse strand, counting down.
TATGTTCCTTTTTTAGAGTGTATGTAAACTTCTGGTTTCAACTGTATAAATACATTTAGATAATTTCCTTTAATCATTACAATTGGAATGTAAAGAGACTTTCAACCTACTGCACCTTTAAATTTAGTCAGACCAACTAAAAAATGTAGTTTCCACGACAATTTGTCATTTATTGATATTTAGCATATTGTACCTGGCCAATACTACTACAGGGTTCTTCCTTGCTCAAAATGAGGTAGTATCTCAATAATACCATTTTTGCTACTCGTAATCCTACAAAGTAAAGTAAAACATGATCTTATTTAAAAAGGTTAACATTAAATGTAATTAAATAAATGACCAGTGCATGAGCAACACTTGGGGTCTGTTGGTAGCCATGACTGCCTGCCTAATTTCTGTCAAAAGGTGGAGATGGTACAACATTTGATGGGAACAATTGTCTCATAATTGTCTATAAAGGAAAAACTCTGTATTGGAACCAGTCACTAGTCACTAATATTGGCTAACAATAATTTGAATGTCAATGAATTACTGCCACAAAGTCCTATTTTTAACCCCTACCCCATTCACTGTACTACACAACCATAACATTCAACACTAACAGCACCAGGCTCCACATTATCATTTGTAAGTGTGTATTTGTGTGTATTAAGTGCATGAGGAACGCACTGCAGGCTGCTCTTCTGCTGTATTGACTCAGCGTGAAACCTGATATGGACACAAAACTCATCCCAGTCAACACTGGGAGCCCGCTGCGTGTGACTACACACACTCACACACATTTCTCAAACAGCAGGAGGCGAGCACACGAGTGGCAACATATATTATAAACTCATTTCATGTGTGTGTGTCTCGTGAGCGCACAGAACCTGTTTGTAATCTAATCACATCTCTAATATCATCATACATTACGTGGCATCGTTATTATGTTGATGCTCGCTCAAATAGCTGTGTATAAAAGCCTGTGCAAACATTATGGGAAGTGTGTAAATGCAGAACGGCTTGATTCCATACTGACAGTCACTACAAAGTGGCGTCTTCCACATCATTGAAGCCACCGTGCCGAATTTCCATTGCATGTGTGGTATTATAACAGCGATGGGCTGTTCACATGGTAACAGATTGACAACGGGACATGCAGATGCTCTTACTTGTGTCTCTCTTCTGTCGGTTTAAAACAAGCTCGCAGGGACGTGTGCAGGGACTCGTTTCATCCGCCTTCAAAAGTGTTTTTTCTAAATCTCACTCTGGTGAAAACTTTCAGCGAGTGACTGATAAACATCTCACCTGTGTTGACCTCCAGCAGTCTCTTCTTCTTCATCTGCCGCTCTTTTTTCTCTCGTTCAGCTTTTTCTTTCGCTATCCTTGCTTTCCTCTGTTTCTCCTCTGCCTCTTTTCTCCTTATGTTCTCCTTCATTGCTTGCTGGAAAAACAAAAAAGAAAAGAAAAGACAAAGATAAAGCAGAGTATTGAGGAAGCAGGTAAAGTCTGATGGGAATAGATAAAACTGATAGTTACAAACAAATGCTTGGTAGTTCTTTAGGTGTGTTCTTTTTTTAGGGGTGTAATGGTATGTAATGTATATGTAACTGTCTGTAACGTAATGGGTGTAATTCTTCCTGAATTGTTCAGTTCATGTTCTCCCAGGACTAATACAGTCAGTCCAGATGTGCAGTCACTGTAAGGCAAAATAACACCAGAGTAGTGCAACAAACAAAAATAACACCATCCTTAGTAGAGGGTTGGGCTCAACCTTTGAAAGTTGAATATTATCTTCTAATTAATACATATCTTCTAATTTTACACACACACACACACACACATATACATATATATATATATATATATATATATATATATATATATATATATATATATATATATATATATATATATACGTGCTGCGTTAACGCGAGACTCTTATCGCGCGATAAAAAAAATTTCGTGATGTGTGTGTGTGTTTGTGTGTGCGTATCTGTGCAGTCCTTTACTGACAGCCGCCTGTGTAGATCTTGTCGGAAAATATGGCGAAAAGTCCTACATGACGGGAATAGTTTGTCAGTATTGCCACTAATATCTGCATACTCCACGTCTCAATTCCATTTCTGTTTAGTTAAGTTATGACTTTAGTCGCATTAAGTAATCAAAAATCTCTGTTTACATGGTAGACTCTTAATCAGAGTATTGTTTTAATCATATTAAAATCGTATTAAAGTATTGTTGCCCATGTAAACATACTCAATGTTTGAAACCATCAGGGCTCTGTGAACTTGCCTTTGCGAAGCAGCATTTTCTGTATGTACGTACATCAAAAGCAAGTATGAAATCACTGTTTGGAGCTTATGTAGGCCTACAGTTCAACATTGATGTTTACCTGAATAAACAGTTAGTAAACACAAGAAGATCTTTTTGAACATAATTTATTTTCATCACCAATTATCATAGTAGAACAGTTTCTCAAGCAGTTTGTGATGCATTTTGGAAACAGGAGATGAGCCCCTGGGGTCTAATGTGTCACCTGGCTTGAGAAACCCGTTCTCAAAGACTTATTATTTGGGTAGCACACATATTCTGAATGCCTTCGGCAGAATTCAAATGAGCCATTTTAATCTAGATTAATCTAGATTAATTTTGAAATTAATCTAGATTAAAAAAAATGTATCTATGCCCACCTATAATATATATATATATATATATATATATATATATATATATACTATATATATATATATATATATATAGTATATATATAGTATATATATATATTTTATTATTATTATTTTTCCCCACAGTGATGCCTCTTGTGCATCGTCTTATAATCTTTCAGAAGAAGCCTGATTTAATTTTTAAAAAATGAACTTGCTGGTTGAATAAAAGTCAGCGTTTAACAGAGGGATGAATAATTACGAGCTTGACTGTATATTTTTATATAAATTCAATAACTGAATGAATTAATAAATGTAAACAAATATTAAAAATGACATTACAACAACTTATAAAATATAATATGGGAAAAAAAAATCTAATCTAAAGTAATTAACACTTTTAATCAAGGATTAATTAAACTGATCAAAACTTTAACTTTTAACATTTTTCTCTATCACATGATGCGTACCGAACAGTGACTTTTGTGTACCATTACACCCCTAAAATATAAACAGCTGTAATAGCCAATAATTTATTTTTTTATTTATTATTGAGAAGAGTATGAATAAATGCACATACACATTTTTGCTCAAAGGGAAATAAAAGCTGAGAAATATTTTTTTTTTCATCACCTATTGTACATCATCTTATCATCTTTAGGGAGACAAAAAATTTGCGGTTTGAATAAAAGTAACTTTAAGTCAGAATTTGCCAGGGGTATAAATGATTTGTCTACATATTGATTCAATAACAGAATGAATTAATAAATTCAATGTAAGCAATTATTAAAATCACATTACAACAACCTACAAAATATCATAGGGGAAAAAAAATCTAAAGGTGGAGGATTACATTGAACTGTTTTAAAAGTAATTAACACTTTTATTCAGCAAGGATTAATTAAACTGATCAAAACTTTAACTTAGAACATTTTTCTCAATCACATGAATAAACTCATATTTTTATATATCCTACAGGAGTTATTTTGACCCTAAGAGATTTCAGAATGTATTACTTGCACATAGAAAAGCATTACATGTTTGACAGTTTTATTCAAGGAGTCACTTGTGGCCATTAAACAGAATTACCTTTTTAAAATGTTCACTCTCTTGACCCACAAGCTATTCCAAGGAGTGGATTTTACCAAGCTAATGCTTAAGTAAACAGTCCATGAACAGACATTTGAATGCTTTAAAAAAAAAAAAAAAAAAAACAAGCTGCATCAGTACAAATGTTCATGTTCAAAACTATTCACCCCTAAATGTCTCTATTTGGCGGAGCATCCCTTACCCTTTATAACCTCCAATAAACGCTTCTGGCAAGTGTTCAGAGGATCCTGACACCTCTCTATTGGACTTTTAGCCCACTGCTCATGTGAAAAGCTTCCAGCTCACTGGCATTTTGTGCTTTCTGTGCTGCCACTGCTTGTTTCAAATCCCATCAAAGATTTTCAATGGGATTTAAATCCGGAGGCAGAGATGGCCACTCAAGGACATTCGTCCCTGAACCAAGCGCTGGTAGACTTGGATATATGCTTGGGATCATTGTCTTGTTGGAAAGTCTAATGATAACCAAGCTTCAATTTACACGCTGAAGGCATCAGGCTCTTCGCCAAAAGGGCCTGATACTTATACTGAGAATCCAAGATGCCTGTCACATGGTCAAGACTGCCACTTCCTGCAGCAACAAAACAACTGACTGATCCATCTCAAAAATGCTTAAGCTGAATAAATCCATATTAAACAGCCTCAACATTATAAACATTGGTGTTTTATAACCCCACCTTTTCCGAAAACTCAAATTAGTTACTTTACTGGTATTAAAGGTGCAGTTTGTAAGCTTGACACCCAGTGGTTGAACTAGGTATTGCACACCTAGTTCAAAACACACGCAAGCGTAGGTTGCCAGATTGACGACATCAACAGAAGTGTGCCTAACTATCGAGCCTAAAGGCTGATTTAAACAGTGACCTAAATAAAAGCAATGGAATGTGATAGAAGGAATATTTTTATATTAAATGGAGTTTTTGTTCTGACCAACACCTGAAATTTAGATTTTAGAAATGGCTTCTATTTCTTGTAGCTGAACAACAGAAAACTCAGGTAAACCTCGTGTGCTTTATTCAGAGTTTAAATGCCATTTGACATGACATTCATTGCCATACTACTAAAAACAGCAGCAGATAGTTCACCTCAGATCTTAAAAATAAAAAAAAACGTTTGAAATTGAACTTTAGAACTGTGACTCAATGTAAACAAACACATATCAGTGATTCAGCATGTACATGTAATAATGTTAAAAAGGTTTATTGTGTCTTAATTAGACTATAAACCTTACCATTTCATTGGAGTGCAGTAAGTACACTATTTTGTGCTTCTGAATGTATTTAAACTTCTGTCGTGTTTCGCCTGGTGCAAACAGCCAAATTGCTTATCACGGCAAATCTCTTCATGTAGCGTGTTGTTAGGACATGGGGTTACAATGTAAACTACTCACCTAATGCTAACATTCATAATATTTATATTATTTGCTAATTAATAACCACCTCATGTGGAACTCTGAATCGGCGTCTCATTTTGGAGGCTGCTACTGTCCACGGAAGGTCGCATTTCAGTCACAGACGCATACTTTGTGAGCCTTCCTGACTGAATGAATGAAATAAGCGGTTTTCCACCAAGGCAACCCAGGGTGCTGAAATATAATTGGCTAAACTGGCATTGGGTGGGTTAAAAAACAAAAAACAAAGAGCTGTTCCGGCATGTAACGCACATTTTTAAAGCAGAATATCTGACTTTAGCATGTGCACTTAAGCATGTTTCTTAAATATCTGCAAACATATTATGGTATTTTTATGCTTTAGAAGAGTCAAAAACTTACATACAGCACTTTTAAAGGCATTAATATACTTACAATGAAGTTCTTTTTCATTCATTGTTCAAATGTAAAAATAATTTTGAAAAAATTAAACAACCCCCAAACCCAGAAGTGAAATTAAGATGAAGATGTAAATGCACTTCCTATCAATACAATAAACATGCATTGGAAAAACAGATTAGAGTGACAGGAAACATAATTTTGTAATCTTACATTTTTACAAATAATAAAAAGCAAAGTTGAGCTTACATGATGAGCAACAATGCAACAACTGACATTTGTAAGTAAGATGGACAAACCGGAAGAAAACAGTGCTAAGTAGAGTAAATTGCAGAAAGAGTGAAAGAGTCCTCTCATTAACTAAACCACTTTATCCACAGGTTTCTTTTTTTTTTTTTTTTTTGGACAATGCTCTCAACACTTCAGACGTTTTCAAGAAAATCTGGGTGGCAAGAGCGGAGCCAAATTTCTCCTCCTTGCTCGCTTTCTTTTCTTTTTGGACCATTAGTGGTTGAAGAGGGTTGTTAGAAATCTATAACTCCTCTTTTGGTTTGATGAGGGCTACTTTTCTAGGTGTAAGAACACTCGGGCAATCAGAACAAGCTATCAGAAAGAAACATCATTAGAGCAGTCACCTTGTCCTAACACTTCATATGCCTCTTTCTTCAGCCCTCTTTTTTCTCTCCAGCCTTAAAAGCCTTCTCCAGATAATGGATGTATTTGTAAGTGTGCGGAACAGAGCCAGTGGCACACCTCACACAAAGGTAAGGTGTAAGAGGCAAAAGACGAACAGGTTTAATGAGAAAAGGCAGAAAGAAGGAGTGGGAGAGAAAGGGTTCAACACAAATGGAGAAGTAAAGGCAATGGAGAAATAACCTGAATTCATAATTTCATCATTTGCATAAGGGTTTGAGTGCCACATTTCTAGATACTAAAGAAGTTAAATGTATTTACAGAAGTAATGCATACATCTTGAAACTTTTCTGACACTTATGTAAATGGAAATACATTATTAGTACAATTGAGACCTTTTTTGTACCATCCCAGCAGGCATGAGACGTCGTTGGATGTTGCATTTTGTTTGGAAATGAAAATCAGGATGACGTCAGAATTCAACGTCAATGACCAGTGTCGGACAGATGTTGCAGTTTGGTTACTTTACAAGGCAACCTAAAAACAACAAAATATCAATGTCTAATGATGTTACAGCTTGATGTTGTGTGGTAGTTACCAATATGACATCTATCAGACATTGGATTTTGGTTACCATACCTGATGAATAAATGCCAGTATTTGACGTCAATATGACATTGGTTAAAGATGTTGGCTGGACGTTGGATTTTGGTCACTTTCCAACACAACCTTAAATCAACAAAATATCCAATGTCGCACAGACGTTGCATTTTGGTGACTTCACAATGCAACCTTAAAAAAAATGTAAATAAAAAATCAGTGTCTAATCATGTTACAGCTTGACATTGTGTGGACGTTACCAATATGACGTCTATCAGACATTGGATTTTGGTTGCCATACCTGACTAATAAATGTCAGTATTTGACATATGACAGTAATTTAAGATGTTGGCTCGAATTTGGTCACTTTCCAACACAACCTAAAATCAACAAAATATCAACGTCATTTCATATCGTTATTGGACGTCAAAATAACATTGTGCTTAAACGCTGGCACCTTAATCTAACCTAATATTAATGTCTTTAACGTTGTGTGTCTGTTGGGATAAGACATGCAAATAAGTCATGATGAAAACACATTTATTGAATACATTTCTTCACTTCATTTTTTAATCATTTACTATTATTTTTTTCTTAAAAGTTACATTGGCAAATCTGAGTGCTACCATAGCTCATGACACAATATTATACCCTAAACTATACTATAGCAAACTTAGTACCCGAAATGACTATTCCCTACATTAATCCACCAATATAGTCCACTCAATGGAGTGAATGAAACAAGTGAGTGAATTTGAGCCAAGGGACGGCATTTTGTTTGTGCTTTGCTGGTTGTTAAATCCCTCAGATTAGATTTTCCTTAACTTTGACTTCTTGGTCAGAGTCTGTGATAGTTATTTAACAATTTGCGAACTGTGTATTATTAATAAAACAAAGCACTTTGATTCCTGTCATGTACACTGAAAAAAATTATTCAAAGATGATTCCTTGGATTTACTAATTGTTTTTAAGTTAGGTTGGTAGTAAACAATTTATTTGGGCTGAATTTAAACAAACAAATTAAGTTAACATTACTTAAATTTAATTTAAGTTCAACACATATAAATTGTGTGCAACAATTTTGCAGACATCATTTTTTAGATTAACAATTAAATAATTTATTTAGAAGCTTACACCGATATGGTTCCTCTGTGAACGCCATCTTGTGGTCAGATGTAGAAATTAAAAACTCTCAGTGCATTATTACTAATCTCTAGCATTCTGTTCTATAGTATTCTCTGTTGAATGAACAGCAGTTGTACACTCAGTGCATTGTGGAATTGATTGAGTGCACTTCAGAATGTCCACTATAGTTCTCAAATGGCTGCTTCCTCAAATAATGCACTAAACTCACCAGATTTGATTAGGACACATGCTAAACTGCCCATTAACACAGATATCTAATCAGCCTATCACATTGCAGCAACTCACTGTATTTAGACATGTAGAAATGATCAAAACCAAGTTCCAAAACAGCATCAGAATAGGGAAGATGATTTAAGTGACTTTGAGTGTGGCATGTTTATAGGTATGGGCTGGTCTAGGTATTAAAAAAAAACTGCTTATCTGGTGGTATTTTAAAACACAACCATCTATTAGAGTTTTGTCTGGAAAGAAAATTCAATAAGCAGCCTTTCTCCTAGTAAAAATACTCGGGTCAGAGGAGAACGGCCAGACTGGTTTGAGCTAATAGAAAGGCAACAGTAACTCAAATAACCTGCTACTGAAGGGGAAAACATGTGATGATATTTTCTTAACACACTTTAGGCCCCTTAGTAGCAATTCAACATGGTTTAAACTCTACAGCCAACCTGAGTGTTGTTATAACCATGTCCATCCCTTTATGACTACAGTGTACCCACAATGTAATGGCTACTTCCAGCAGGATAACACACCATGTCACAAATCTCAAACTGCCTTCTTGATCATGGCATTGAGTGTGTTACAACTTAATAGCCTTTACAGTCACAGATGTCAATCCAATAGAGCATCTTCATGATGTGTTGGAATGGACATCAGCTAAAACATATGCAGTATAAAATGCCTTCTTCGCCTTTATAAATCTATGCCATAGAAATTAAGACGTCATGAAGACAAAAGGGGGTCCCAAATGATAAAGTGACTGGTGGACAACTATCTAAACTTCATATCTAATATCTGTACAGTGGAAAAACTGTCTACACCTTCTGTAATAGAAGAGCTCCTCATGAATGGCTAAGGCAGAAAGCGCTGTCTATTTTCTGCACAGCTCACAGATCTCCAACATATCCATAGTTGCAGCAGTGGTCCCCTAAATGAGCAGGAAATATGGCTATTGACAGCAGGCCAGGACAGAGTATAAGTCACATGATAACGAGGCTTATTCCCCATTGCGTGCAGCGGATTACGGCCACAGTCTGCGATCACAGTAAATCCTGACGAGGGGAAGAGGATAGCTAGATGGAAGGTAGGCTAAATCAGCTTTCCTCTCCACGGCCCTGTGACTATGCGCACACACCGAGCACTTTAAACACTTTCATTAGAATTAGGAGAGAATGAAAAGCAGCGGTGCGTGACCTCACGCTCGGCAGCACGGACATCAATATCAACACTAATACAGGAGGGGGATTCATAATGATCGTGCCCTTCCTTCAACACTTCTAGACTTCTAATACACTGCGTGTGACTTAGTTGCTACATATATTGGCTAAATTCAAATTTCTGCACATTTCAAAACATTTCGCTGGAAGGTATTGACTTTTTTGTGCCACCTGAGTGTCCAATTTGTTATAGTGAAGTGAGTCTTCACTGAGAGAGCAAACAGTTAGATAATTCACATTTGTGATTCAAGTTTCTGTCAGGAACCAGCTCAATACACTTGCCTTGCAATGTTCATTTTCAGGGTGAAGTCATCATATGCTATTTTTTTTAAACTAACTTTTGGAATAGAGCTGCACAATATATTGTTTCAGCATCGATATCGCAATTTGATTATTCACAATAGTCACATCGCAGGATATGCAATGTTTGTATTAAAATGTATCATTTGCATGTGTTTTTGAGGCCTGTGATTGTATAATGACTTTAAAAAAGCATTCTGGAAAAATAAATTTTACCAAATTTTATAATACATTTGATGTAACTTTAATCACAATTAATTTGACTGAATTATGTTTATTTATTATGTTTTATTATTCAACTACTGTCTCTGAATGCTATTATACGTGGGAAACAATAAAACACTGTTTATTTAAACTGTCTCTTTTTCTTTACTGTATTTATAGATTGCAATTAGATTTTATGGATAAGCACTGCCTTGGCAGAAACATCCCAATCATTCTAACATTATAAATTCTTTCCATATTTACATATTAAGTCATCTGGTGAAATTGAACTTATATCGCAATATATATTGCAGAATAAAAAAAAATATTGCAATGTTAAATTTTTCCAATATCATTCAGCCCTATTTTGGAGTGCATTATACAAAAACAAAAAACTATTTCAGTCTTTTAGATTTTCATGTTTATATTACAGGGTTCCCACTATTAGCCAAATGTCAAATTACTTCACTTTTCCCTGACTTTCATTGACAAAATAATAAAATAATAAAAAAAATAAATAAATGATAAAATAATTTCCATGGCCTAATTAACAGAAAAACAGGGCAATGTTGTGCTTTGCATAACATTACAATTGTTTGAGCTTGAATGTTATTTTTTATGAATTTAACAGCAACAATTGATCCTTTGCCTCAGATTTGAGAAATTAAAAGAAACAAGAGCAAAGCTCTTGAAATGTACAGGTACATGTTCCTGGCATGTTTGCCTTAGCAGACCCCCTTAGTTTTTCACGATTCCACGATCGCTGAATCCAACGCAAAATCAACAAAAAGTCGCAAATTTTTGTGATCCTGCAAAATTCTTAATTTAACGCAAAATAATCGCACAAAAATGTAATAATCTCATAAAACATCAAATTCCAAACTATATAATCAAATTACATTTATTTCAGTTAGCAATTAATTGTTTTAAGTGACTTATTGACGTTGCATACACAGCACACATGATGTATTTATGTGTCTCTCGAAAAATGACGTCTCACCACAATCCTATATTACATGAGATTGGGGATGGAATGTTTTGCAGCCTATGCAGTAAGCAGACGCGGTAAAAGCGCAAGTGCTTTACATTTGAAGTCAATGCAAAGATGCGATTAGACATCATGTGGCGCGAATTGGCCGTTTTGTGTGTATGACGTGCTTCAGACTGCAAAAAAGTGTAAGCAAACATCTAAAAAAAGAAACAATAGAACAGACAGAAAAGCAAGCAGCTTACAATGATGGAGGATGGTTCAAGGGACATTATTTGTGCTTTACATGTATGGCTGGTATTATGATCTTCATGAAATCGATAAATTATGGAGAAAAAACGCTCCCCTGCAACGAATTTTACGGCAATCCGTGTTTTAGGTTTATTACGGTAGGGAAAGCCCTAATGCATTTCCTATGTGTCAGGTACATGGTGTCAGATGCTCCGGAGAGTAAAATTTGAGAGAGAAAAAAAGTTGCATAGTTTGTGCATAAAAATAAGAATTATACAACCTTCCTTTGGATTAATCCCTACCGTTTTAGATCTTGTTTTGACAAGAGACCAAAATAAAGAAGCTTTATTTTTATGAATGGTGTCATTGTGTCAGATTGCACACCTAACACAGTAGGCTACCTAATATGGTAAATGTATGTGTGTGTGTGTGTGTGTGTATATATATATATATATATATATATATATATATATATATATATATATATATATTTTTTTTTTTTTTTTTTTTCTTTAATGGCAAAATTGTCCGCAAATTTCTGGGAATTACCACCACAAAATCAGTCATTTTTATCGCAAAAAATCACAAAACAATTGTGAAAAACTAGGGGGGTCTGCCTTAGAAAGCAGCTTGGTGACTGCATTTGACTTAAGTGACTGACAGTTGATGAGAGCTGAAAAGTATAACAGAAGGCAAAACATGTGAAACTGATAAAAAATACATGTTAAAGTATAGAAAAATTACATTTTAATTACATGTAACTTTTAATTAAAAGTGCCAAACTAGGCTTCATGACATTCCATAAGGGCTGCATGATTAGGGTATTGTGATAATTAGTTTTTCTGTGATATTTTTTGCGATGCAAACACAATCACTTCACCAGATGACTTGAATAGCTCTATTTACATAGAACTCATCATTTTATATTGATTGGGATGATTTCATAGGCCAGATAATTTGTATAAATGTATTTGTATTTTTTTGGGGAGTCTAACTGTATTCGAGTATACATTGAGTAATCAAATGCATGCAATTGAAACTGCATAGTCTCCATTGTATAAAGATAAATGCAATACATTTTCAGTGTTATAATTTCATGTACACAAATTATTTAAAGGCATTAAAAACAAAAATTCATCAAGCACTCTTTCACTCTATTAAGGTTAAACTTCACAATCACTCATCAATATGGTTCCTGGTCATCTATAATTCCACTAAAAATTCCTGAGGGATGAAAAAATTGAAGCTGAACTTGACATTGCAGATCCTGCAATGTGACTATTGTGAATGATCACACTGCGATATCGATGATGAAACAATACATTGTGCAGCCCTATATTCCATGATTAAAAAATATGAAATTCCCTTACTTTCAATGTATTGAATTAATGTATTTTAAAATTCTAAGATATTCCCAAAAAAAAATCCATAACCCTTGGAAACCCTGATATCAACGTCTTACTTGCCATTTGTTAGTAATTTTCCATTTCCATGCTAAAGAAGTTAGTGCTACATCTGAGTTAGTGCTACAGTATGTTAACAGCATTATAGTTGCTTTGAATCTTTTTTCCTTAATTATCAAACAAGAGAAAAAGAGAAAGAGAGAGAGAGTTAGAAAAAAGAAAACAACAAATTTGCCATCATTCATAACATTAAATTAAAAAAAATAATCGCATGATCAGTGAAGAGGGTCCATTACTTTCTAAACAGAAAGTGATGTTGCCCTGAACCAGACTTTCAGCAGCCGGTTAAAATGGGATATGGCGGAATTGCACAGATGCCATTTGATCAATACAGAAGCTCTACACAGATGGAGGTCTTACCTAACCTGCTTGGTTTGAGACCGGTAGCTTCATCTCAACAGCATGTGACAGATAAGTCAATGCAACCTCTGGCACAGTGGCCACCACACTCAGGTAACGCATCGATAGCAGTTTAGAGCGTGCTTGTCAACAGACGCAACCATTAAGTCGACAGCGCCGCGATGTACGACAGCTCAGTTGTGAGTCAGCTTTCGGGAGCAGATGCTGAACGCTGAGTGAACTAGTTATTAGATGTCAATAACAGCTCAGAGGGAAAAATGCACAGAAGGCTGAGGATGTTCCATTATGTCTATTCAGCAGCATAATAGAAAATAATAACATAAGAGCTGGTCTAATCCTTGGCTGAACACCATGATAGAAGACTTACCTTCAAGAACAGGCTCTTAGAGAAACACACACACACAACGGCACAAGAGAATGAATGTGTTTTCACTCCTGAAAAGATTATTATATGTATTTAGCCACTTCATTATCACAACTATGCAGAAGGTCACTTTGTTAAAGCATAAAAAAAAATGTTTTCGCTTTTCTAAAGAAAGCTATGCTCATTCATCCAAGTGTAGGTTATATCTTGACACGCAGGTCACAATCCCAAGATTTAATAGTGGTTTCAATGGTCTAAGAGGCCGTATAGGATAGACGTCCACTCTATTGTGCTGATATTGATTATTTTGAACACAGTACAGTACAGTACAAGGTAAATCTCACAATGCTGAATAAATAGGCATAAGTTCAGTCTGAATCAATAGCAATCGCTGTAACCCACGCACAACACTGATTTATTCAAACAAATGTGAATCAAAACGTCTACCTCAGTCATTTTAATCTCACACAGTGTATAAAGCTGCCTCTGGCTGCGAAAGCATCAGAGATACAGGGGCATGACTCAGCTTCTGTGACTGAGCATGTCTGATGCCACCAAGTCAAAGACTATGGAATGCACAAGACATGTCACTGATATAGTTTAGTTTTGAATGGGGAAAAGTGTAACGGTCAGTATGGCGAATGAAGCCCCGCCTACTAGTACAGGAGCCAATCATCGATCGTTATAGACTGATGTTTCTCTGGGGGAAAAGCTCGTAACAGACGTGTGCTGGTGGTCAACAAACACATTGGAATCTCAGCGAATACTTGCTTCACAGACATGAGAAAAATATCCAAATAAAGCTTGACATTGGTGCTTTTAAATGAACCAGGTTTACCTGAAAACAAAAGTTTTTTGGTTTTATAATCTGTATGAAAGGAACGCGAGGTACAGTCTGTCTTGTTAAGCACACATCACATGACAGCAACTACTCAAACGCCTACAAACTTTTAAACAAAGAGTCGCTGCCATTTCGCCATCAAGACCAAGTTGTGAACTACTTGAGAAGACCTGAGCGATCAGACAATCATTATCCAGAGGATGATAATGTGTAGAAGGACCATAAATGAGGTTGGTGTCGTGATCTCATTCCTTTCGAGTGCACATGCGCATTAGCTCGGGCAACCTGAAAATATGCCAATTTTGTTTGATTCAACGTTTAGAAACAAACTTATGAGACAGTTGTTGATTATTTTATTGGTGGTTCCAAATATGTAATGTAATCGTAAGCTTGGCAAACAAGTTTTGGAGAATTTGATGTTTCCCTATTTAGACAGAATGCCTGAACATACTGCCCAAGAGGCGTTTCAAAGATGGCCACCAGGTGAAATGACTTGCCTTAAAGGTGCTTTGAGCAAGTGTATGGAAAGACAAATTTCCCTGCCATACTGAAGAAACATTTAGATTATTGACATTTAAAAAGATAAAACACACAATTAATAATAATAATAATAATTCTATCATAATTTACTCATTGTAATGTTGCTCTAAACCAGTGGTTTATATTGTGTGGTTTATATACAGTGGTTTATACTGTATGTGTGTGTTCGTGTATTATTAATATATAATATGTATAGAAAATATAAATTAATCAGTTTTACATTTATTAAAATTAAGTGTAATTAAATTTGTACATGAATACACAGGAATTTATATTTTTATGTTTAAACAAATAAATGCTTTTTTTCATCGGTGTATGAACATACACTATGTATAACAATAAATGTTATAATAAACATGAACATTACAATAGCTGTGCTTTTACTTTCAAGTAAGTACAGATGTTCTGTCAATTTCATTATGATTTGTTACAAGGCTAACACATAGCTAATGTCCACCTTGGGGTTGCATGCCTTTGACTAGCCAGTCTAAAATCGCTGTGGACTTCCAGTCTGTTCCGGGATTTTGTTTTTATAGCCACAAGAGTACTGAAGGCTATCTCAGAGAGGTAGGTGGTACTGAAAGGAAGAATGATTTTTGTAATTGCATAGTTTGCAAGTTTAGGTGCGACAACAGGTCCCCTTATTATCCAAAGCCTTTTGAATCCATTCTCCTGGAAGTACTTTTTTAATAGTGAATCAGCTTGAAGTTCAGCGAGCTCATCTTCCCAGCCAAGGTATTCCACATCTTCAAGTCTGGATGTGAAGGGATCCATAACCCACAGCTCTTTGGATAATTTCTCTACATCCGCGAAGCGGGACTTTACTGTAATTCCGTCTGTAGTGACGTCATGTGATGACAAAACTCCATGCGCAAAGATGCACTCACGGTATCACCAGAGTGTTGAAGCAGCAGTGGGAAATGTTGTAAGTGTTGTAAATGCCCGTGACATTTTTCCAGCCCTGTACTCCAGTTTGCGCATAAAAGCATCGATTGCTTCTTTGCAATCTAAGATAGTTGACTCCGAGCCCTGCAGTCTTTTGTTGGTCCCATTATAAAGAGTGAATATGTCAGCAAGGTATGCCGTTTTAATCCAGAACACATCTGACAGCTGTTCCAACTGTGTGTAGTTTTGACTTTGCAGAAATTCCAAAATGTTATCTTGCAGTTCTAGAAAGCGCACCAGCACTCTGCCGCATGATAGCCAGCGCACCTCTGTGTGTAGCAGGAGAGTTTGGTGTGCTTCATCCTCACACAGTTGCGCAAAAAATCTCTGGTTGGTAGGACGAGCTTTAATGACGTTTGATGAGGTTTCTGGACAGTTTCTTACTGGCGAGTGCTTGGCAATAGATCATACAGTGGAAGATGACACAGTGCGAGCTCTTTTCCATCAAACGGCTGTTAAATGCCTTATTTCTACCCATCATCGCAGCAGCCCCATCCGTGCAGCAAGCGATGAGATTTGCATGGGGCAGATTGTAGGATGTGAGGTAAGTGAAGCAACATGTTGAGCAAGTCCATGAATGAAGAAACAATTGAAAGATTTTTTGGTCACACTTTATTTTGACGGTCCGTTTGTTGAATTTAAGTTACATTGCAACTAATTATCATTAGATTATAAGTAGACTGTTAGGTTGGGGTTAGGGTTGGGGTTGGGGTAAGGGTTAGTGTAAGTTGACATGTACTTGCAAAGTTTCTTATAGACAGTTAAATGTTTGTTGAAGGACTGTTAGATGTCAGTGTCAACAGATATTAAGCAGACAGTCTACTGATATTCAAATGGACCATCAAAATAAAGTGTTACCGATTTTTTTCTTTTCACCATCACCACTCATGAATGCTGTTTAAATGTACTGTACGTGTGCGAGGCTACCATAGAAATGTACAATAAAAAGGGAGCTGTATTTGTTTTTTCAATAGTTTCTGTTAAACTTTAATAATTGATTTTTAGTAATCTGAATTTTTAGTTTTGCTAGTCTTTGTTGTTGTAGTTACTTTCTCTTATTTTATGTTATTGTTTTAATTCAATGTTTTATCGTATTTTTATTTTATTTATTTTTATTTATTTTTGCATAATTTCTGGACATTATTGTTTTTACTTATTATTACCATCAACCATTGCAACTATCTTTAAATAACATCAAAATGAGAAATGTTTCGACAAAATGTGTGACAATTATACTATGTAATAATGTTGTCGCGATACTATTAATTCATGTTACGATACTACTGTATACCAGCTGAAGTACCGTGATACCAAGTAGTATAGTGATACTGTAATTCATAACTCGAATAGAAATAGAAAATTGTCAGTAATACTATATTTTATGTTATAATAGGCCTACTTGAATTTAATTAATGATTCCCTTATTATTGAAAAAAAATATTAGCACGTCACCTAAAATGTATTCGATCGTTTTGTTTATTTTGTAGATAACCGACCAACAAAAAAATACATTAAAATAAAGATACAAATTATAACAAATGAAATTTGTTACAAAAAGAGCATTTTTCCAACTAAATTAGGCTTTATGAAGTGGTCAAAAAATTTCAGTATTATTAGGTAAGAATCCAAAATGATTAAAAATTTATTTTGTGAGTCGCTCTTTTAAGAGATTGTCACGGTTGTTGTAGCTACTAAATAATATTGACAGGAGCAGAAATGAACTGATTCAGATTCGAACTGAAGTTTCAAATGTGCAATAGGCTACCATAAAAGGCGTGAATTCTACAGTTTTGCAACCTTAAAGGGCTCCACAGACTATTCAAATAAATTGGTCTATTGTTGCACAAACGTGTGAGCATTTTAGTGACGTTTCCACATGCAACATTATGTATTGTAGATAGACCGTTAATGCACCTGCAGTATTTTGGAGCCAAAGTATCACGATACTACCACAGTACTGGTAAACCATGCAACCCTACCATGTATGGATGGGAGGTGGATTATATTCAGATTTTTTTTTTTTGTTATTATTATTTTTCTTTTGCTAATTGTTAAAAAAAAATGTCCTGATACTCTTTGTATTCTTACATTCTACATATTGTTATGTATATTCAATACACATACTTATTAAAAAAAAAAGAAAGAGCCACATGTTCCACACTGTTCACTATCTGTATTTAGTAAAGAATGAAAATAGAAAAAAGGTCTATAATGTAATGAAACCCTAGAAGTTTCTGTCTCTCCATCAAAGATTTCAGGAAACAAAACTTAGAAGATCCACAATAGACATAAAGGAGTTGCAAGAAGAAAGAAAAGACACTTCTCAGAATTCACTAAAAATATACATTTAAAAATTGAAAAGTCACAGGGTTTATGAGAGAGGTAGAAATGTAGTTTAGTGAAAGGATCATTCTTCTAAATGACAACTTTTTCAATAAGCTGTCAGATTCAATTAACAAAACTGAATCATTTATTTGATTGGTTGAGATATGAAATATAGTTCCTAAGTTCTATTAAATGATTAAATAATCTTAAGTGGTTACCAGCTCATTGGAGGGAAAGATTATTCACGAATAATGAACAACATTTAGTTTGAATCTCACAGAAAGCTATTGAACTACCTCTATAGGCCACCAGAGCATTCATTAAAAAAAGTTTTCAGTAAAATAAATTACTGCAGTCATAATATAGTAGTAGTATGAGGGTGGGTAAAACTTATTTTATTTTTTTTTACTTTTAAATCACTACGGACATCTTGGATGGCCCAAGGATGAGTAAAATAACAGCAGATTTTTAATTTTAGGTGAGCTATCCCTTTAATGACTTTATTTAACAGTAGGGCGCTGACTCGTGAATTCTTACAAATGCACATACACTTTCAAGGTAAAGGAGATGAGAGTTTAGTAAAGGAGAGAGAGAGAAATGTGAGAGGATGGAGATTATCCACACAGTTTTTGCTGTTAGCCATAGTCAGCATCATTGTATGTGTGTGTAAATGACTGATGAGGGGTTAAGGGGAAAATCCCACACACAGCTGAGGTGAGGAAACACCTCAGAATACACTATCCATCTCTCTGCACCACACACACTATTACAAAGTGTTACTGACAAACCTTAACTGCTGGGCCTCACTCTCTCTGGACATGCTGTACAATGCTAGCCATCAGCCTCTATGCGACATACCTCTTTACCACAGCCAAGGATAGACTACTTGTTTGCATTGGAATCCCTTTTAGAATATCTTTTTTTTTTGTTATGTTTTTTACCCATTTTCCATTAAAAATAACACTGACAGCCAATCAGAATACACCAGGCTTTAAAGAACTTGAGCTTTAAAGAAGTGATAGTTCACCCTAAAACTAAAATTCTACCCTAATTTATTTACCTTCTACTTATTCCAAGCCTGTTTGAGCTTCTTTCTTCTGTTGAATACAAGAGAAGATACAGGGGCGGATTTAGTGATTTTGGGAGCCTAAGCAATTCCATCCAAAGGGTCCAAGTCCTGAAATGCACCCTTTCTACTTAATTTAATATTTATTTATATTGCTGTTTTTTTATATCACTCAATCTTCTTTTCGACATTTTAAATTAATGCAATCTCTACATTTTAAAAGATTAGTTTTCTTAAAATGAATTTACAACTAAAAATAATACTTTTTATTTTTATTTTTATACATTTGACTGCTGGACTGCCCCGTGATGGATATTTTATTTTACAATATTATTATTACATAATATTACATTAAATATAATAATATTATATTTGGTTGTATAATAAATAATATTTAATTACCTTAAAACTCTTACCATATAAAATATGGTAGAAAAGGATGTTATATATAGTTTATAGGTATATATTTTATTAATTTATTACTTCTAGACATTTATTGGGGGCCCCCAGATTTCTTGGGGCCCTAAGCAGCCACTTGCCTCGCTTATTGGTAAAATTCGCCCCTGGGAAGATATATTAGAAGAAAGTTGGAAACTGACTTACGTGGTATATTTTCCTTTCTATTGATGCCAATTGCTTCCAACAATCTTTTAAACATCGTTCATGTTCATCAACAAAAACAACAAAAAAGAAACTCTTAACTGTGCGTTCACACCTTCGCCAGTGTGGGCATCAAGATAAGTTGAAATCAATTCAACTTTATAGTAATGAGCTATGACGCGAAATGTAGAAGTCCACCGCTTGAGAGGACACCAAAGAACACAGTCTTGCGAATTTTGGTTCGGTTCCAACCATAGATGTTCCCAAGGTTTTGAATATTGCGGTCGCCAGATTTCCAGTTATTTATGATGCTTTCTTACAAGGATCTAAATTTAAAAAGTTACAGGCGAGTTACTGATGTGCATTAATGTTATATAGGTTTATTTTTAAAGAGGGAAATCTCATGCTAACTATAACGACAGTATAACGACGTAGACATATTGGATAAGTGGAATAATGTGAATTTAATAAAAGGCGCACAATGTTTACATGCTAGAAAGCATGTTTTTTAAGCGAGAATGTAAGTGATTTTCTGATATGCTGCAACAGCCCCTTTAAATTCGAGATCAATGTAGCGAATTTTGACGCTCTCACCACCAGAGCTGTGAAGGCAGACTGCATTGTCGCCAGAGCGGTCAGAACAAACTGATGCTCTTGCCGCCATCGGTGTGAATGCACAGTAAAAGCTTGGAACCACTAAAGAAAATGGTGTGTAGATTTTCTTTTTGTGGTGAACAATGACTTTAAAGTGGCAGATATCCCTACAACAAAGCAAGACAATGTCACATTTACCAAATTCTCAAAGTCAAAATAAAGTCATCGCAAAAGAAAAACCACACTTAAAATTGGAGCAAAAGGGCCATCATGAAGGTTTCAAAAGTGAGTTTTGTGTGGCCTGTTCTTTATCCATTTTGTACTGATAATTGAATTCCGCATGCAGGATTCCCCAGGAATTTTTGATAATGTGACCACATCATTACTGTGAGTTGGTGTAGTGTAGATGCTAATATACCTACTCAGCTATTGTTCTTTGTTTTGAATGTCCCTTAATCCTAAACCAAATTAGATGACTTCCATTACAACAAAGAGGTCTACAAAAGCACCTGATGTGAATTAATTTGACATTTTTGTTGTTGTTGTTGTGCTGCAAAGTCTCCCCAATGACTACTTTCCATTCCTTTCTGAAATGAAACATCTACAAATGCTATGCAGATTTTATTGGGTGTATATATAACTTCTGACTGCAATGCATCGACAGTGAATTCCATTACTTTAGGTGTTAAAATATGTTCTCAAAGCTACGAGAAAGACTCCTGGAGTGTTTGTTTGTCTGCAAGTTTTATCGTAATAGCTTTGGCCAAGGAATCGTTTTAGTGGAAAGCGCAGGAACAAAGACGCTTGTGAAAAAGAAGCATGGGTGCAAAATGTTTGTGTTTAGTTTCACACTCTCTGCAAACTTCTACCCTTGTATTTGGGAGTCTATTTAAATCAGCGCTCATCGAGAGAGACGGCTCCATGTGAGCTGAACAAAGTGTGTCGAAAAGAGTCTAAAATGCAGTTACAAGTGATTGATGCCTGGCAAACTCTAAACTCAAAGCCGGGGCTCTCATAAGACATGCCTTAATATAGATCACAACAGCTGCCTGCCTACCTCGTATAACCCTGCTAATCTGATGAAGACGCTCTCTCTACAAATCTGCTCGGCTCCTGCCAAGCCCGATGTGTCTGATTAGACTCCGCCCACTCTTTCAGTCAATAGGGGATTAAACTCCTCGCTTCTCATTTGCATAAATGGCCTTTAACTGTGTTAAGGTGGCGAGCGAGGGAAAAGAGATAAACACAGGGTGCAGAAATTAGGACGGAACTCTGCGGTCTCCCTCATCCCGAAATCGTCTGTTTTCTCATTACAGAGCCGGTCTCCATTTTCTAGTCATCGTTTGAACTTAATTACTGCAGTCGTGCCAGGACTGAGGCCCTCGCTATTTTCCCCTTCACTCGCATCAAATTCAGTTTGACAGGAGACAATTCAGGGAGATACAGAAGCGCTATGGAGGGTTATAGTGACCGAAGTTAATTTCGCTATAGTAATTGCTTTGGCATTGGACAAAATGAGCCATTTTGTTTACGTTAAAGAGCAACTCTGAAGAGACAGAACTTCAAGGCGAGAGATTGCTCATTAAAGTAAGCAATCAAGCTTTTTAGTAGCAATTAGAAATGTGAACTGCTTTTAGCCTTTGCAACCTCACAATATACAAGAAACAGTACACAACATACAAACCAATAGAGGTCAAATTAGCGCACTCAAAGTGCTCTGCGATTCCTAGAATTACCGGGAATCAATTGTATTTAGTTACTGGACATATAGGGGGTATGAACAGGTCTCCAGGAGGTGCCCTACAGCTCTCCACTAGATCTCTTAGCACAGTTCAACATCGAGCAAAGACAAAGAAGTCAATAAACACTGTCAATCCAAGCAGCACCCTGCCTCTCAGTCTTTTCTTTACACAGACTGCATGAGCACAGGGAATTCCCTCAGTTTGAAGTTGGACTGGGTGCTGGTCATTTGGCATTAATGCTACTCGCTAAAAACAAATGGAGATGATAAATGAAACTGAAAATGTCTATCAGGTTGAAGAAATAATTTCACTCCGAAACCTTGTGAACTGTCCACATTAGGGCTTTTCAAATATGGCTCTAGAGGCTAACTGTCTTGTAGGGTTTTGATTGGCTCCAACTCAATCAAACTCACCCAGACATCCATCCCCAATTGAATTTCTCTACTTTACTAAACAAAAACAACATGTGAAAGAAGTCGACAAAAGAATCCCAGATTATCTGATGAAAAAAAAATTCTGATATGTGTATCTGGTGAACACTTGAGGCAATGAAAAAGGAGATTTGAATGGCAAGAAAATTCTGCAAACTGATGCTTGAAGCTCATATTAAATTAATATGATCCATAAGCATAGTATACCTATAAACATTATTTTTTTTTTTTTGTAATCTAGTGAGTAGTACTTCCCCTTATCGACCATGATTATCCGGTTCAAGTGGGTTTGATTGGAATTGGAGATAAACTCAACAAGATTGTGGACCTCCAAGGCTGGATTTGAAGGACATTGGTCCACAGTTGATTCTAATCGATTCAAGTTTAGTTATTAATATTTAATTGGTTCTTCCCTGTAGCCATTCTTCTGCATACTCACACAATGGGGGGACAATTTATAAGTCTATATCTTCTGGAAAATGCTGTGTACTGTGATCATTCATGGTCGAACTGGAAACAGTTGCTGGCCAAACTGGTGCCAAACAAGGAAGACACCATCAAGGAAGAAAAAATCTGTTCTATTTACACCTGTGACCATGAGTGCTAATCATAATTAGCTACACACTACTTAAAGGCCAATTCCTTCATTTTTTCTTAGTCCCTTGTTTATCAGGGGTCACCACAGCAGAATGAACTGTAGCGATGAAGTAGCAATGAACTGAATCAACTATTTCGGCATATGTTTTATGCAGCAGATGCCCTTCCAGCTGCAAGCCAGTACTGGGAAACACCCATACATCCTCAGATTCACACACATACACTACGGCCAATTTAGTTCAACCAATTCACCTATAGCACAGGTCTTTGGACTGTGGGGGAAAACCCATGCAAACATGGGAAGAACATGCAAACTCCACACAGAAATGCCAACTGACCCAAACCAACTGGCTCGAACCAGCAACCTTCTTGCTTTGAGGCGGAAGTGCTAACCACTGAGCCACTGTGCCGCCCCACACCTAAACATGAGTCAACAAAACGAAGTGCGATTGGTTGCTGCACAAATCAGAGAGCTAAGATGTGAAATGAAAGCAATGATAATGTCCAGACCTTTAGCTGTCTGGTTACAGGTCTGGCTACACAAGACTAGCATCAAAATAAAACCAGTTTCTGCACCAAAATCAATTTTCCTGAGCCAGAAATAATTTTGGCCACTAATTTCTATATGCTTATGATGCTTCACAATACATTCCAAGCCGGCAGCTTGTTAGTTTTCGGAACAGCCTCATTATCATTGATATGAGCTCTATTAAATCCTGCATTTATTGCACTGATTGCTCTTATAGTAGACTATATAAGCATTTTAATGAACTTATATATCATAAACAGCAAAGTGAATTGTCGCTTTACGGGTTGTGCCAAGGAGAGATGAGCAAATGCCCATTTTCTATCCCGTTCTCTCTCTTTCTCCGCCTGCAGGTCATCCCGTGTTCACCCACTCTCCCTTGTCTGTCTGCCATTAGCCACGGTCAATTGGATTCCTGTCAGCACCGCCGAACTGCTGCTGGTCTATTTCAAACGGGTGGGTGAGCAGAGAGGGGGAACGCTCATACACACACCCACACTAAAAGACTCTGAAACACACATGGTTTAACAAAAATGACTAGTGGCCGGTGCGCTAGGGGCTCAGAGTGAGCGAGGGCATGTTCGACATTAGCATCTCTCAGAGTGTTAGCGATAGAGAATCTAACAGAATGAACCGCAAGCGACAGAATGCTCACCTGGCTCTGGTGTGTTATGAGGAAGGCTTGGACAGCGCTTCACTGTTTTGATGTGCCTGCGTGTAACAGTGTGGCTGTTTGCTGATAAGGCAGAGCTGCCAGCTAAAGGTCAAGAGTCAACTGTAGTAATGAAAGAGTGCTGGTTGCCACAGCAGCTCCCATGGTACAGGATTATAGGGTGTGATTCAGAGGTTTGGCAAGGCTTGTTTGACTCTCTTGAGCTTTAGCCTCAAAATTAACTGCTGCTTAAAAGAATTCACCCCCTTTTTTGTAATTTTTTGGTATTTTACATGAGAGGATAAATTCTTAGGGTAGCCTGCAGCTTAAAGCCAAGTGTGAAATTCAATTATTATTATTATTATTATTATTATTATTACAATCCAGTCTGAAATCTACTAAGACCACTAAGTAGAATCATGGGTTTAGAATTTTGTAAAAAAATAACCCTAGCACTGAAAATCATGGCAATCCTCAACAAATGTACTAATATACAACAACAACAGGGGAAAAAACCTACAATGATAGAAACATCTACCAAAAAGAACATGCGTATTTGATCACAGAGTCCTTTCATCTGTTGCTCACCTAATCGGTTTTTGCTTTCTATTTCTTCTGGATTCCACTCCATGACTGTTTGAAAACCTAGCATTTTTGGGTATCGCAGACACACATTTCTTTAGCAAACAGACTGTTTGAATCCCAGCTGCCTAGATAAACAGAATTTGTAGACAGAATACTGGCAATAACACAATCAAACCAAAGCTGCCTACTACCAGTGAACAGCAGTTTAAGCATGAAATAGTATATGTATAGTCATAGCAAATCAATCTACTACCTATAAAGTACTTTGGAAAATCATACAGTAGCTGCCTATCGACACAGTTGTCTGCTTGTCTATCAGGAAAAACAACACAAATAATAACAAATATTATAAATTATTTAATCTTATAAAGATTGTTATAAATAAATGAATTAATGAATTAATAAAAGTATGAACATTAGCTGCTGCTTAAAAGAATTCACATCATATTTTGTAACTTTTTGGTATTTTACATGAGCATAAATTCTTAGAGTAACCTTCAGAGGAACAAAATTAAATTATTTAAATTTTGCCCAATAATCCGGTCTGAAATCTAGACAGAATACTGGCAATAACACAATCAAATCAAAGCTGCCTACTACCTATGAACAGCAGTTTAAGCATGAAGAAACTATATATATATAAACCCTTTATTCATCAGGGGTCGCCACAGTAGAATGAACCACCAGCCAACTTATCCAGGATATGCTTTACACAGCGGATGCCCTTCCAGCCGCAACCCAGTAACGGGAAACATCCATACACACTCATTCACACACACTACGGCCAATTTAGTTTATTCAATTTACCTATAGCGCATGTCTTTGTACTGTGGGGTTAACCGGAGCACCCGGTGTAAACCCACACGAACACAGGGAGAACATGCAAACTATATCATATATTAATCTAATAAAGATTGTTATAAATTAATTAATGAATAAACAATTTTAAAAAATGTATGATTGAAAAAAATGAAAGAATTAATATATTTTATTCACATCATAACACTACCCAAACATATTATTATATAACCGTATTATTTTCTAGCATTAATTTTAATAAAAAATAAATAACAATATTAAACAAATGCCAGTTCAATAAGACAAAAATGGCCTGCATTAAATATTTTCTATTTAAAAAAATCATTTTTATGCAGCCTTGTCTCACTTTTAGATTAAATGCATCTTTCAAAATGAATATTTGTTTCAATTATATTTAAGTATATGAAACCTAAAAATTAGACAAACACTGTCAGATAATTGGAATTTTACAGTATGAATAGTTTTTTTGAGCATCAAATGAAGATTGTTATAAATGAATGAATAAATAAATAAATAAATCTATGATTGAATAAATGAAAGAATACTAATAATTAATTAATACTATTAGGTATTAATACTAATAATTAATAATTTTATTTACATAATTAAATAATCACTATCCAAAAAGATCATTCATTCATTCATTCATTCATTCATTCACTCATTCATTTTCTTTTCAGGTTAGTCCCTTTATTAATCTGGGGTCGCCACAGCGGAATGAACCGCCAACTCATCCAGCATATGTTTTACACAGCGGATGCCATTCCAGCTGCAACCCATCACTGGGAAACACCCATACACTCTCATTCACACACCTACACTACGGACAATTTAGCTTACCCAATTTACCTATACCACATGTATTTGGAGGTGTGGGCGAAACCGAAGCACCCGGAGGAAACCCACGCCAACACGGGGAGAACATGCAAACTCCACACAGAAATGCTAACTGACCCAGCCGGGGCTCGAACCAGAGACCTTCTTGCTGTGAGGCGATTGTGCTACACCACCGTGCTGCACCAAAAAGATTATTATATAACTGTATTATTTTACAGCATTAATGTTAATAATTTAAACAAATAATAATAATAACGAATGGCAGTTCAATAAGACAAAATTTACTTGCATTACATATTTTCTCTTTATAAAAACATTTTTATGCAGTCTTGTGTCAAGCTTCTAAATTAAATGCTTCTTTGAAATATATGAAACCTAAAAATTACTGAATAAATAAAATACATTTAATTTTATCATTACACTTTATCTAAAAAGTTTACTATATAACTGTATCATTTTACAGCATTAATGTTAATAACTAAAATAAATTATTATAATAATAACAAACAAATGGCAGTTCAATAAGACAAAACGAACTTGCATTAAATATTTTCTCTTTAAAAAACATGCAGTTTTGTGTCTAGCTTCTAAATTAAATGCATCTCTCAAAGTAAATGTTTGCTTCAATTATATTTAAACATATGAAACAAAAAAATAGACAAACACTGCCAGATAATTGGATTTTTGCAGTATTTTTGAGCATCATAAAAGGCTCTGAATGATAACCAGAATGAGAATTGTCTAGCATTTCAAACATTTAAATGGTCTTAAAATGGCCAAAACGCTGTTGATGAAGCTCAGTGGATGCTCCTATATGGAGGAAAAGTGAAAGAAGGTGAGCTGAGGTGGAATCTTTGTCTCTCCCTACACAAATTCAATTATTCATACGGCTCTGAATGGCAGGAATGGTCATTTGCTGCATTATTACTTTTCCCCCTCCTTTTTCATTTAATTCTCTGTATGACTCCCATATTAGCCTGTCTCCTAGCCTTTCCTTTTGTCTTTTCATTCTTCGTTTTTGTCACTTTTCCACCCTAAGAAACAGAACAGGAAAACGGGGTGAGGAAGTTGGAGTGTGTGTGCACTATATGTGCCCGCGCTTCTGGGAATCAGTGGAGCAGCGGCCAAAAACAATCTCCGTCAAACCCCAGACATGCTGTCAATGTCATTCTGTAGAAAAAAGCAGTCAGAAGCGAGGAGAGCGGGAGAGAGAGAGAGATGTTATTGAGAAGATGACTAAGCACGTGTGGCTGCAGGTCTGCATGCGTGCAGAAATGTGCGAGTGCATACAGTAAGGTGAGTGTGTATGAAGGCCTGTAGTCTGCTGGTCCCCTGCCACTCCTCAGCATTGATTTAAACAAGCTGCTTCTGAGGGCTGAAAACTCACTGACCTGGAAAAGGGCTGGAAGAGGGAGAGAAGGACATGCGGTATAACAGAGAAGAACGGACAGGAGAAGCATATTTAAAGGCAAATCGAGATGCATGTTTATTCAAACATATCCTCTAAAATAAGTGAGTAAAATGGATTATAAATGTGTTTGACGTTGATTATTATATTGTGGAACAAATCAGCTGTATGATAATAGTTAAATTTATCATATTATATATTATAATTAATTAAAACATATATATTAATTTGATAATTTTTAACACTTCTTCAGATGACCTACAGCAAGCTTGAAAATTCCTTTTCCAGACATCAATGACAGTGATGAATATTTACAGTCTCTTTTCTGAAGCTTTATAGTCAAATCGTTCTGAATAATGTGTCCGTCACAGTGTTATTTTTGCATGTGTCAAACGAAGCATCCTTAGGAGGCCAAAGCCTATACAGCAAAGCACAATCAAGAATCTCTTTTAAACTAGCAGCCTGCGCCCTTCGTGCTTCATTATTCAGACTGTTGATGTTAGTCCATCATAACCCCTATCGTGCTCTGTCGCCTTGTTTCACAGCAAGAGTGAAAACTCATCAAGTGTGACAGAGTACAGTACAGAGTGTTTGACGGGAGCGCAAGTTCTGCATCCCTCGCTGTACGACGGACGGCTTTTAAAGGCGCCACAGGAGTGCATTATCATGCATCTGATGGCAGACCCACCGTCAGTTGATTCCCCAAATTTCAGCATTTCCATCATGAAATCATTTAAAATAATAAAGGCGACGAGATTCGTCTCATCACTGTAGCAGCCAAGTGGAAAATAACTTTGCATTTCAAATGGCTTCTCATAAAGGAGACAGGCGGCTTCTCTTTTGTCAGATTAGTGCACTAGAACCTTCAGAATGGGAATGAAGAGGCGCGCAATTGCATACTCAATGACAGTGAGTGGAGAAAGAAACTATAACCTGCACCTCTCATTCTAGGGCGAGCGATATTTGTCTAGTAATTAGTCAGTATTCCTTTTGTTTATGGCAACATACACATCTCTTCCTCCTGCTCAATTAAATCAAAAATTGCAGGTCAACGTTAAAAGGAAAAAGAACTAGATTATTTCCTAAAGGATTATTTTCACACTACTAAAATTACACGCACGCCTTATTTTTGAATCCTCGTTAAAACAAACCAGTCTCAATAGGCATGTGGCTAAGCAGTGTGACATAAAATTAGGCTTCATCCACAGCCCACGAATGGCAGTCCTGTGTAGACTAATTACTGTAGTCTCCACCCTCAGAGAGTTGTGTTTGGTTGTACACCGTCCTCCATTTTATTTCACACTCGAGTAGCTGAGAATTAGCAACAATGTCTCTTAATTGTGCCTGGCATTGCGCCAGAATTTGATGCAAGACTGATTATAAAAATCTTCTTATTCCACCAAGATCTGACCCAATGAAGACACAGTGGATTACTTTTATTTTAGCAGGGAAAGCATCTCAAAATGTACCAAAGTTAGTTTATTTCTGCATAAATCTTTTCACTACAAACTGCCAAGTGAACGAGGGGAAATATAAGAAGGTCTTTGCTAAAAAACAATTACTCAGAGATGGTTCTATTCACCAGCGGTTCTCAATCCTGTCCTCGGAGCCTTATTTTGCATATCTATTTTGTTGAAAACACTTGATTTAGGTAACCAGCTCTTTAAAAGAGAGATTCAAGGAGGAATTGTGTTTAGATCGACATGTTATCTACAGTTGAAGTCAGAATTATTAGCCCTACTATTATTAGGGCTAATAATTTTGTCCTTAAAATGGCTTTTAAAATTTTTAAACTGCTTTTATTTTAGCCGAAATAAAACAAATAAGACTTTTTTTCCAGAAGAAAAAATATTATCAGACATACTGTGAAATTTGCCTTGCTCTGTTAAACATCATTCGGGAAATATTTAAAAAAGAAAAAAAATCAATAGGGGACTAATAATTCTGACTTCAACTGTACATAGTGTTCACTGCCCTCTACCCTCAGCTCAGCTTGAAGGTTACTTCATACAAAAAAAATAAATAAAAATCTGCTACACCAGGGGTCTCAAACTCAAATTGGCAGGGGGCCATTTCAGTAACTGACAATTCATACCAGGGTCGTTTTAACATTCAAGCAAAAGAAAAAAGTGGCATAACTGATGCATCTTAGGACAACAGACACAACATTTATACTTCCAAGCATTACCTGTCACCAGTGATAATGCAAATCAGCACGTTTATCGTGTCACAAATCAGCTGCTGAAATATACCTGTGCTTGTTGTGTGTATGGCCGAGCGTTAGACACACACACAATCATTCTTCTGCAGAGTATATGCAGTCAAAACTCTAGCTTTTTGTTTCATGTTGTACAAATTGAAGGGGTAGTTTAAATTGCAATAGGCATAATAATAAGCATAATTATTATTCTGTCACAACCAATTGTATTGTTCAATAGCGTAAGAACAGCAGAAAGCAGTTTGGGTAACATAAGTGACTTTACTGGCAGTTGTTTTTCTCAATAGGTTTCTTTTTTTGTAAAACTACAACAAAGAGGGGAAAAGTATGTACATATTCACATTTACTTAAACATGTTCAATTCAACCAGCAGTAAAAATTTACTAATGGACATGCAAATCTTAAGCATATGAGGAAAATCTATTAAATGAGACCATTTAAATCGAATATTAGCAAAATTATCATATCTGTTACACCACCAGAATATCATGTAGGCCATATAAAAGTGTTTGTACAACAAAATACATGTGTTATAAAACTGATAATAATCAAATGATACTTGAATATTTACAAAAATAGAGCTGTAGTAAAAAATACAGTAGAGCACTTTCGAAGATATTTCAAGGTTTAAATCCACCGCAAAATTAAAACGCATGTGTGTTACTTTTTACCGTACGCTGCGAGAAAATGAAAGTAAAACTAATCTGAATGCAGATCTATAAATGTCGACTGGCTAGTGGCTAGATGCAACTGCACAACAATGATAGTGGTTCAAAAATATATGTTTTGGCGGGGCCGAATTTCGTTATATCTTTGAGGGCAGTTGAGCTACACAACTGTTTGCAGCATTTTTAATTATTACAGTACTCTGAAGGGTCATGTGATTCACATCATTAGCATAAAAGAAATAAAATTGAACACGCTTTCAAACTGGAATCATGGCAGAAAATCCTGTGATGTCCACTTCACAGGGCACTCACGTTTAAAGGAAGAAACCTCTGAAGCGGTAAGAAACATACAAAATATGCATAGTAGAGGGGCCGCAAGGATCAGGATTGAGAACGGCTGATGTACACAATAAAAACTCTCACATATTTGCCACATGAGCATGTATGAGAATTAATAATTGAACATTACATAACCATATATAAATATCGTGTGGTTGAGTGCTTAGACAATGTTTGAATATGTGTATTTTTGTCAAAGTGCTTAGTAAACATAACTAAACTATTTGTGAGCATGTGTGTTGCTCAACCGCCATTGCAAAATGGGCCCTCAAGTACTTTACTGTACATAACTGTATCAAATACCCATTGTGAGATGTTCTGCTTGATTCTCCTAAGTGTTTCTTCTGCTGGAGTCTCTATTTTATCTGATCTGGTTCATTCATATGCAGCTGAACACTGGTTCTCTCTCTTAGTAGTGTTCCCTCTACCAGCTGTTTATTGCTGTGGGTTCAGTATGTAAAGATGTATTGTATACACACTGCTCGCTTCTGAAGATGTGGCTGTGCAGCTCATTTGCATTTAAAGTGATACACATCAAAACAGATCAACCCTAAAAATCCCCAACTGATCCGTTTGGGACTTTTGAGGTGAAACTTCACAGACACATACTGGGGATGCCCGAGACTAAAATCACATCTTGTAGAAGGACATAATAGATGGCCTTTAAAGACATGGGATGTTGTTGGGAGGCTTCTGTAAAGCTGCAGATCCTGCAAACACAAGCCGGCCTCACACTGGCACTGACACGGCTATTTCATAAGGTAAAGCGGGTGTGATTATGAGCTGAATCAGAGTGGGCGGCTTACCATGAACATTGCTCTGAAGTTGCTGAGGTCAGTGAAGAGTTCCTCCACAGAAGTCTTCTTGGGGTCGATGGCGAAATACTCCAGCATGTTGAGGTAAAGGGTCACCATATTACTGTGCATGACCACTAGCTTCTGGTACTGATCTCTCGCCTGCGTGGAGAAACTGTGGGGAATCATTGTCAAGGACTTTAACCAAGAAGAAATGAGAGTCAAAAAGTGAATGTAAAATCGTGTTGTGTATCAACTGATAAGAAAAAAAAAATCAATTCAAAATTTAATACAGTATTTCAAAAATGTGGTTTACTAATACTTTTATGCTATCTGAAACGAAGATCCTCTTGTGAAAGAAGACCTTCAAAAAATATAATCAGGTGTATGCTTTAAGATTTAGTTCTAAGTGTGATGTAAAGACAATAGCGCAAAAACAATAGACAAATGTATGTAATCCAGTTAAAACCGCATACACTCACCGGCCACTTTATTAGGTACACCTGTCAAACTTGTTATTACAAATTCTTACTCAGCCAACCACATGGCAACAACTCATTTAGACATGGTCAAGACAATCTGCTGCAGCTCAAACCGAGCATCAGAATGGGGAAGAAAGGTGATTTAAGTGACTTTAACATGGCATAGTTGTTGGTGCCAAACAGGCTGGTCGGAGTATTTCAAAAACTGCTGATCTACTGGGATTTTCATGCACAACCATCTATAGGGTTTACAGAGAATGGTCTGAAAAAGGACAACATGTCCAGTGAGCGGCAGTTCCGTGGGCACACTTTGGGCCCATTAGTACCAACTGAGCATCCTGTTAACGCCACAGCCTACCTGAGTATTGTTGCTGACCATGCTCATCCCTTTATGACCACAGTGTACACATCTTCTGATGGCTACTTCCAGTAGGATAACCTGCCATGTCATAAAGCGTGAATCATCTCAGACTGGTTTCTTGAAAGTGACAATGAGTTCACTGTACTCAGATGGCCTCCACAGTCACCAGATCTCAATCCAATAGAGCACTTTTGGGATGTGGTGGAATGGGAGATTCGCATCATGGATGTGCAGCTGTCAAATCTGCAGCAAACGTGTGATGCTATCAATGTGCACCAAAATCTCTGAGGAAAATTTCCAGTGTCTTGCTGAATCTATGCCACGAAGGATTAAGGCAGTTCTAAAGGCAAAGGGGGGGCCAACCCGGTACTAGTAAGGTGTACCTAATAAAGAGGCCGATAAGTGTATATAAAAGTTTTTATACATTGAAAAAAAAAAATACATAGCAAGTAACCAATTACAAACAGTATTCATCAAAATGTCACCCCGCTAAATTACTTCATAAAACCAGAAGTCAGAAGTTCAATAAATCAGAAGTGACTTACACAACTGCTATTTAATTTTCAAGATTATTATTACGGTGCACTCAGAAAACGAGAAAGTTATTAATCTTTTATTCCAGTCTAACAGGTTAAAGTTGAAAAGGATGTTGTGAAATGCCAGAGCTGGAGCATAAAAATAGTTTCCGCTTAGAATAAAACAAACTGAAAACAATTAATTTTTAATCCCCAATCGCATGACTTCACACCCATAATGCAACACTTGACGAAGATGTGCAACCTGCATGTGCAAAAACCCCAGCACATATAAATAGTCCAGTTCATTTTAATTATGGATACAACAACTACACAGACCTGAGCACTACAGTGTATCCATGACTGCTCTTTAGCCAATTAAAGCCCTGCCGGTGTGTAGAGTAGGAGCCAATGCAAAACATGTAATTTATTGGGAAAAGTATGTATACACACAGGCATTTTATTCATCAACAAACATAATTATAGATGGTTAAAAAGTACTTGCAGTGAATGCAGACAGCTATTTAAACCAATGTTTATGTTTCACACTCACTGTGTTTAGATCTAATGGCTGCATGTGGGCTGCAGATCTCTACAATGCCAGTTTTTAAAGGAGACCGTTGTGACCACACTGAATAATAACAAATTCATTCAGGCCTAAGCAAAGCCGTTCTGAAGACAACTTGAGTAGTTTCTGTATGTGCATAATTCACCACAACAATGACAGCAGGGTCTATGATTTATGTTAACATTTACAGTTCATGTATGCAGTTTATGGTGGCTTTTTATTCCAAAGCAGCTTACTTCATTCAGCCTTTACACAAATGACGGATTTCCTGAAAACTGAAACCATATCCTTGGGTAGTGTCATGCTTGCAGTTTAAGCTGAAAGCACTGTGTCTTAATAAAAACATATATATTGTATTATTAGCTGTCCTAAGAATCTCTATAGAATAAACCACTGTTTTTCAATAACTTGTCTAATTATCCTAACCTTAATTACACTTTAAGCTGAAAACTAATATATTGCAAAATAACTAGAAAAATAACAGTGACTCAGTGGTTAGCACTGTCGCCTCACAGCAAGAAGGTCAATGGTTCGAGTCCCGGCTGGGCCAGTTAGCATTTCTGTGTGGAGTTTGCATGTTCTCCCCGTTTTCCCGTAGGTTTCCTAAGGGTGCTCCGGTATCCCCCACAGTCCAAAAACATGCGCTATAGGTGAATTGTGTAAGCTAAATTGCCCGTAGTGTATGAGTGTGTGAATGTGAGTGTGTATGGGTGTTTGCCAATACAGGGTTGTGGCTGGAAGGGAATTTGCTGCATAAAACGTATGCTGGAATAATTGGCGGTTCATTCCGCTGCGGCGACCTTTGAAATAAAGTCTAAACCAAAGGAAAATGAATGAATGTATTTGTTTGAGCATAATGTCAATATTTGTTCTATTCTATAATGTTCTGAAATCCTAATTAAAGGTGCCATACTGTACAGATATGGCTACTGATATTCATTCTGCTCCATGGACGTGCGATTGCTCGCCGGTAAACCATAAAATTTCTCTAGTAGGCTATAACTCGCTTTTTTTGGAACTAAAAAATCTTAAATAACT
This sequence comes from Danio kyathit, assembly GCA_903798195.1. Classification (NCBI taxonomy): domain Eukaryota; kingdom Metazoa; phylum Chordata; class Actinopteri; order Cypriniformes; family Danionidae; genus Danio; species Danio kyathit. Next base: position 36,335,693 of record LR812529.1, on the reverse strand, counting down.
GTCTAAAATTAAAGCCCTTCGATAAAATAAGTTTCAAAGTTGTGTTCTTTCTTGTGCTATTTTCTTTCAGTACAGTTTTTTAAATAATATTTTAAATAGTCATCTGGTGGCTATTGTGTAAAGCACAAAAATGTTTTGTTTTTGTTTTTTTTTTTTTTTTTTTTTTTTGGGGGGGGGGGGGGGGGGGGGGGGGGTTAATGCAGCTGTAGTACCCCGTGTGACTGTGCGTGACAAATTGCTGCACCGTGCGTGAAGAAACGTGCATTCTCAGTAGCCACATCTGTATATTGCATTGATTCAATTGATTTAATATTGATTTGATAAATACATAGTAAGTGTGTGCCTTATAGGTAAGTTCAGAAAGTCTCCAAAAATGGTTTTATGTGTTTATTTATTACTCTATAAAATAGCCCTAAAATCAAAAGGTCCTAATTGACCATATTTAAAATGGTCTTGAATATTAATGAGCTCAGCTCTCCCAGGAAAGGATCTGAGCGTTCTCGCTCTCTCTCTCTCTCTCTCTTACGTACACACCAAATTACCAACATATCTGGCAAATTTCCCAATAAACATGAAAAATTCAATTAAAAGATGCAAATAAACATCCCTTATGCTTCTTCTGGGTGGTGCTGAATAAATATATAATCTGTATATCTCGCATTTTGAGTTCGGACGAGCTTTAAAGCTATGTCTGGTAGAGTTGTTGCATAGTAATGCATAAAAACTGCTGGTTGGCTTTGAATTTGCTGCATCTTGCATTTTCAAAATAAGAGTACACAATTTTAATACCTTTAAGTTTAAAAATATAAATACAAATATAAATGTTATAATCTCAAAATGCAGCTAGGGGTGTGCAAACTAATGATCCCGAGTATAACATGTAAGTTTGTGTTTTGACTGATGAATACTCGATGACACAGCAACTCGTCGGGTCCAGTTGACACAGAACGTGACCTAAAGTACATGCAAATCTTGAGGGCATGGTCCATAAGTAATGCAACAGTCTGTTTTATGTTCTGATTGGACTTTTGTCCACCAGGGTTTTATGGGTTTCATGAAATTAACACAAGATAGATGAAACAATGGTGAACTGAACTGAACTCTTATCACTTGACTATGCCTAGGCATGTGCAGATTTTCTCTATATGACATATTTTCTTTTTTTTTTTCTTTTTTTTGCTAAAAGTGAAAGCAATATTAAAAGTAGCAAGTGACACTAACCAACACCTGACGTGTTTTCATTTGCATTTTACACTCACGCACACACTCACAGCCATATGTTAAAGATGTACAGTATGTGAGCACGCAGAAAAACAACATGATGGAAAACGGGTCTGGTGTGAAAAAGAAAAAAAAAAAGAATCAGTGAAAATCTTGGATGAAGGCTGGAAGAACATACATTCATACATAGATTTGCCATTTGATTGAAACAAAAACAATAATAATATGTGACCCTGAGACCAGAAAACCAGTCATAATGGTTCATTTGTGACATCCAAATATATTTTGAGCTCGCATATTGTAGATAAAATTTCAGGCACATACAGTATACAACCAAAATGGATGCAATTTTTAGCCCTGCAATTTCAAATTCAAGCAGGTTCAAGCACTTTGTCCAAAATCTAAGCACTTTTCTAACCTTGAAAACACTATAATAAAAATCAAGCATTTTTCAGAATTTCCAGCACCTGTTCGAACCCTGATACATCATCTGAAAGGTGAACAAATAAGCATTCCATGCACTATTAGGATAGGACATAATTTGGCTGAGAAATCTGAAATCTGAGGGTTATAAAATTCTAAACGCTAAGCAATGACCTTTAAATTTGTAAAATGACGTGCTTAGCAATGAAAACTACAAACCAAAAAATAGGTTTTGATATATTTATGGTAGGAGATTCACAAAACGCTTTCATGGAACATGATCTTTACTTGATATTCTAATGATTTTTGGCATAAAACAAAACCGATAATGCAATGTATTTTTGGCCATTCCCCTAAATATATCAGTGCAACATTAGACAGATTCTGTGGTCCACATTCACACACAGACAAACACACACACCCAATATATATAACACAAGAACCCAGCTTAAATATTTTCATCTGCTATTGCTGAACGAAGTGTTTTACTACAATGTACAGGTATAAAAGGACGACTGACCCCAAACCCACACAGTCACTCCCAAGGTCAAAGAGCTCTTTTCATAACAGACTCAGCCTTATAGCATCGCCTATCTATAACATATTATCCTGCACATACAGTATATATTCCTGAGTTCTTACACACATGCACAAACTCTGACATGAAAGAAAGAGAGTCTGGGTTTAATCCTCGCTGTGAGGTCAGAAAAGCCTATGCAAAGATGGCAAGCTTTACTCCAAATATCACAACTAATATTTTGACTTTGATGTGGTTTTAATTAGTAATCCTGTTTGAAGCTGCTGCCTCACATCATGCTAACCTCCCCCAAAAAACCTAGTGTTAAAACTTTGGATCAAGGTCCAAGGCGGCTTTGCTTTTATACTGGCATTCGTTTCTGTGTGTGCGAGTGTGTGTGTGTTGTGTTGGCCGCAGGGCTGATCTGTTTTCAGCAGGTTATACTCACAGATAGAGTTATAAACAGCATTACGCATGCCCTGGTGAAGCGCAGTCACACTACAAACAGATCTGCAGTAAAGTGACACAACATACGATCTCTCCTGCTGTTATTCTCCTATCTGCAAAATGCTTTAGGGTATTCAGCTGATTCGCTATTAATAAATCTGCAAATGAAAAATCTAATGTCTTCAAGCTTCATCATAACTCATATATTGAGATGGCAGGTCTTAGCTGAGTTTGTTTGAAGATTCACATTTATAGGTGACAGCAGATTAAATGTTCATTTTGTAGGTTTCTTTTGTGTTTAGTTAGCTTTCTGTTGTGTCTGCCAGCTCAGACAGCTTGACAAGTAAACATGCAGCTTGTTTTCTTATAAACTGAGTGTATTTATGTGCCATACGCTTATTTCACGCGGCCGCCATTTTAAAACACGATAGTGAGGCTGCGGTGGGAAGAAACCCGGAAGTGTAGGATCAGCACTGTAAACATTGCAATAACATGCTGTGGACTATAAACCTCCAGCTGTTGCCGCGATTTCAAAATGCAGATATGGTGTAAACATTACATTAATATCATTCAGTTTAATTTAAACAATAAAAAGCATATTAGGCATCAAACAACATCACAATCTCTTTAAGAGTGATACGCTAAAGTGTCCTCCTAGGCTTCAGTTCATGGCAGCAGGTAAACTCCATAGGGACGCTTCCCTGCTTCAGCCTATGTAACCCGGTGAGTGATAAAACAATGCAGTCCTCTGTAGCATACCCTCGTGTTGTCTGTAATAGTGTTGTCCAGGTACTGAAGTTTTAAATACGTCCATTTTCCACTAACATTTTAGTGCCGCTGAGCGCGTTCATAAACATCGCTGATTTGCCACAGTATTCACCAGTGCTCAACAGAAATGACTGTGATTGGCTGTGAAGGTCATCGGTATACCGCTCTTCACAGATTGCAAACACAGATAGATGGACATTGGAGCGTTTTAAAGCTGTGAAGATCAATCGATTCATCAGCGGATCGATTGTCTGTGTTTGTACTTGGTAAACAGTGGTGAAGTGCAACAGTGAACTGATGACCTTCACGGCCAATCACAGTCATTTCTGTTGAGCACTGATGAATACTGTGGCAAATCAGCGGTGTTTATGAACGCGCCCAACAGTTAACGGGAAATGGACGGTTCTTTTACATTTCAGTACCGAAATTTTGTATCGTGACAAGTCTAATATAGTGAAAGAATCAGCCTATTAACTTGAGTTTGATGAATGGCATCTAAAATGTGTGTTTGGGAAAGAAAACATTAGCTAACTACTGGCATTTCCCTTAACTTAGCTGAAAATGAGGTCCAATATTCTTTTTTATTTTCACTATTCATTCAGAACAGACCTTCGGGTCACTCGGAAGGCGGTGAAATTATAAATTTGTGTCACTTTCTCTTCGCTGATAAGATATACAGTCAGGTACACAACATTCCAGTGTGACTCAGGCGATACTTCCGGGTTTCTTCCTATCGCAGCCGATTTCGCTGTTTAAAATGGCGGCCGCATGAAATCAGTCTATATTGACCCGTTTTAATGTTGTGCTGGTTCACATGCTACCAGTTACTTCTTCATATGCAATTGCTTCTAAGCAAAATATTGGCGTCATATTTTTAAAAATATTTTAGCAGTGGATAATTAGGTGAACGATTATGTTGTCTTAGTTCATTTTATCCCCTGGCTGACCAAAAAATTGACAAATCTGTAATTTGTCCTCCACAAAAAAAAGTCTCACTGATTCGCCTACAGCAGCTAATGCTAATGACCAAAGCATACTGGAACCTGGTGAGGAAGCTCCAAACATCTCGGGTCGCAGTGCTAGCAATACTGGAAACAAGAAATGCAGGAAATACCAAGATAGTTACCTGAACTATAGTTTTAGTCCATTTTCTCGAAGCAAAGAGTCCCTGACCCCGCAACAGTGTATTATCTGCGCCAAAGTTCTTGCTAACGAATGCATGAGGCCAACCAAATTAATAAGACATTTGCAGACGACTCATCCCAATACAGCGACAAGCCCAGAGCATTTTTTGAGTGCAAGTCAAAAGAATTGACACACACCCAAAATGAGATGAGGGACGTCACAGCTACTGACAAGAAACTTTTTAAAAACTTGGCAACTAATACAGGGCCAATTTAAATGCCAAAGCCTTACGTTTTTCAGTTACAAATGGCCTACTGATGTTTTGCTTTTATATTTTACATTAGGCTATTATTTGTGCATACACATTTCTAGATACAGTAATAAACTTACCGTTTGTTTGAAAACAACATTTTTTGTCATTCTAACTGCAAACGTATGTGAGCGTTAATAAAATTAAATGTGGAGGGAGGCCTTACAATATTTTCCGGAGGAAAAGTGGGTCTCAGACAAAAAAAGGTTGGGAAGCACTGTTTTAGGCAACCTCAAGTAAAGAAAAATGTGTATCAAATGTCTTTTGTGCCAGCTGCCATTAGAATTTTAAGACTGGGTTTTAAGTATGAATAGGGTTAACTGAGTTTTAAATGTGATTTATGTGATGACATTGAACGTATTTGTGTTTTTTTGTGATGTGAACGCTGATGTGGTTGTGTGGTGAAGCCAACGACAAATTTCCACTTGTGAACATTAAAGAAAGTAAAGTCAAGTCTCAGAGAGGGGTAGGGGAGCAGCAGCTCATTAGCACTTATGAGATATGAAGCAAAACAGCATACTGTGGGCTGAGGTGTTTTTGACAGGGTAAAAAGGGTATTCATTTACACTACCATTGCAAAATTTAACAAAACTAAAGAATCATATCAACTTGTAAAATGGGCATCCAATGTCAAATTTAATTTAAATTTACTATATCTTTAAAGGTCCTGTAAAGTGCTTTTAAATATGCATTTTATTCGATGTTTGATGTAGTCTCAACTGAAAATCGAAAAGAGGGTGGGACACAGTATAGCTCCTCTCCATTTATTTAAAAAAAAAAAAAAACTGCCGCTCAGTGAAAGTGGTTAAGATCAAGCTCATGAATGAAGGGGGTGGGGCATGTCACCATTGGATTGGTTATGTTTTGATGAGAAACTGAAGCATGACGTGAATAAAACCGTTGAGCCATTTAGGCAGAAGTGACTACAAGCTTTATGTTTATATCAGTTTTATATCTTCTAAACACTAATTGTCACTGTTTTGGAGCACACTAGTAGAGGTCTGTTGCGGGAGCCGACCAGATTTCTTGCGGTGCGCGAATAAATTTCTGAATAAAACGTGGTATCGGTTGGTAACTCTGGTGTAATTTGAATGGGAGCGGGTGATCTAACTATATAGCGTTCCCGAGCGTTATTTCCTCATTCTTATTGAGCACCGGTACAGCCAGTGCTCACGACTGTTACACATGATGAATGCATGGACCGGTGCTTTCTGCACATGCTTTTGTTTGCACAGTCTGTGCATGCATCATCTGCATAACGGTCCTCAAAGTGGGTTTTGCCAAAATGGGAGAAAAAAGTGAAGATGCGCTGTCCTTCAGCTTGCATTAGAAAACGGTCAGTTTACTGTCATGCCGAGTTGAGCCTGCACGTTTTTTAAAGTAGTCGCGTCACAGATATTTTCAAACTGAATGACTATATAGGGTAGCGTTTTGTCACTGCTTTGTTTACACTGCAAGATAGATCGGCGACAGGGGGGTTCGCACTGCATGACTTCACAATAGGAATAACTTTGTCTCGGTCCACAACCTACTTCTCTCACAACTAAACACACACGAGAAGTGACATGGTAACGTACAGTTAAACACACACGAGAAGTGACATGGTAACGTACAGTAGTATATCTTTTGTCATTAATGAGAAAGAATCCTTTAGTGGGGTAGAAAATTTACTCATTTTGCTCACATGGCCTTTGAAAGAAATTAGCAATTTCTCCTCAACTTTTTTTCTTTTTCGATCAAAAACACGGTTGGGATATTGCTCAGATGACACCTCAAACAGACACAGGTGCTTCTGAAAAATTTCCACTAGTTCACCCACTGTCCTGCAGATACCCATACTAGTGGATGCTGATCTCTCATTGCTAATGGCTGATGTTATTTTCAATCAGAACACATTTCACACAACATGATTTTGAATCAACTCATCTGTGATTCTCTCAGACCATGTCTTTGATAGTTCACACTGTGTGATTGTTACTCACGTGAACAAGCACAGATTTGCCTGTGATTTCAGGCATTTGTCGGCGATTTTTCAAAACCTATCGGCAAGTCAAAATCGGGGCTAAAGTCATGCAGTCTGAACTTGGCATTAGGAAATCCACATCTGGCAAGTCTGATGTATGGGAGTCTGATATATGGAAAAAAAAATTACCCTTTGCGCAATGTGATAATACCTCAAAGTTTTACCCTTTAGCAGTTTTAAGGTTTAAGGCGACACTCATGTCTCATCACAAAGGGGCAAACAAAACTGACATTTAGCCTACAATCCTTGCACAACCTACAGTTTTATCTGTTATCTCTCTCTTTTGGTAGTACCCAATTTAAACGTAAGACTTTGGAAATTTAGCGGGAACAGTTGGGTAGAAAATTATTCTAAACGGGTAGCGGGTGAACAAAGGCTTAATATACGGCGGGAGCGGTCATGTGCGGAATAAATCCACGGGGCTAAAAAATTAGTCCTGCACAGACCTCTACACAATAGCTTATAGATATCTTAAAAACCAACAACACTGATACTAACATCTAAAAAAACTTTAATTTCATGGAACCATGGGCTTTACATATTTTACAGAATTTATTAAACATTGTTAATGTTAGAAATATATAAATTTTTCAAGATAAGACTAATGCTAATAAAAAAAATTCATTTTTTAATCTTTAAAAATTTGCATCAATACAAATAAATTAATTCCTGCTCGATTTTAGTTTGTTAGCTAATACTATTATCTCAGGTTAACAACAGCAACCTTATTTAAAAGCCAAACAAAATTGTGATGATGTGCTGATCCATATGCATTATTGTGTTTGCAGTTGTGCTAAACCCTGCACAATCTCAATCTGTGTGCAAACTATGCTGTCAGACGTCTAGAGTAAACTCACCTGAACAACTGACTTGGAGAAATCATATCCTCCAAGGCAAAGTAAATAAATAAACTATTCCTCACAACTCTAACAAGTGGACATCAAGAGGACGAATGAAGCTTCTCTAACCCACACATCTCAGTCCAACACGTCCTCCATGACTTATTCATGATGAAGACATTATAAGGGATCACAGACGGGCCGGACAGCGATGCTTGTTCAGAATACACATCAAATCTCTAGGGCGTTTTTCCGGCTTCATACACACACAGATCTGCTTTGTGCGTCTCCTCTGCTGTCTTTTATACAGCAGGTTCATTCACGCCCTCCAAACACACCTGCTTGTGCTCTCTGATTAGAGAAAGAATGGAGCTAATGAAAGGACAGACGGTGTATGAGAGCGGCAGATAAGACTTCATTAACTTTAATGCTGATTTGGTTGCTGGTGCTAACAGCTCGGAGGACAGAAAACAGCCCATGCTGAACGGTGCTAAACTGAGAGAGGAAGGTAGACTCTGGCTTTTTGTTCTAAATGACAGACAGCTAAACTAAATAAAGAGAGAAGCTGATGGCCAAGCCGTGAACACAAACTCTGTCCGAAGCGATAAAAAGGCAATGATTTTTTTTCTTTCCTGTAAACCTGAGCTTGTTAGATGGGCTTGTACTGTACACTAACACAACACTACTAAGGCCCCGTTTACACTAATACATTTTAGCTTTAAAACGCATAAGTTTTGCTACGGTTAGGCTTTGGTCCACACGACACCCGACGAGATTTTGAGCCCTGAAAACTTTGAAAATGCTGAGGTCGTTTTGGTTTTAAAACGCTGCTGCTCTGTGTCAATGTGGATGGGGGGGAAACCGAGACATCTGAAAACAGAAGAGTGGCTGCAGACATTCACCTATCTGATTGGGTCAGTCTTGAATTCTTTCCTTCCAAGTTCAGACTTTCCACGTTTGACAAGGAAAACAAACTCCTAAGGACACGTCGGGTAAATCTTCAAAGGGAACAGTGTAATTTATAACGTCATTCACATCACCCTGCAGGCTACGTTGTTTCACTATCCTAACAATAAAATTAAAACATGATATAAGGAACTGCCTATTTCCAGTTCGATATTAACAACTTAACAGACACCAAAAATGTTAAGGTGTTGCGTAGCTACATATTTATATGACCGTCATCTTCACTGTATGCATTTTTATAACAAAACGGAGCCTATAACATAACTGCCTCCTTTCATTTTTATTTTAAAATATGAAACATTCCCTGTCTCTTTTGCTGAATATGAATTTTAATAATCAATAACGGCCATTATAAAAGAATAACGTACAATATGTTGATACAATCGATCAAATATGCAGAATCGGTGTACGTGGTTACATAAATTAATAACTTATCTATCACTTAGCCTATCTTTGCGATCAGCAAAATCATGTTACATGGGAACAAGTAATATATTAAAAAGACCAAAGTGGGGGAAAATGTCGTTAGATACAAGATGAATTAAATATAGATAAACAACTATAGTAAGATGAGATCCAGCGGTAGATTCTAGATGAACTGTCCAACGTGCGCTGCTCTCACCTGGGTAGGTGTACCCGATGACTGCCTGGAGCTCAGACGTCCGCATATGCTGCAGCACATGCCAGAGTGTGTGTGGTCACGTGATGTGCGTTTTCAGAGGTATAGTGTGGATGGGGAGCTTTTCAAAAACTATAGATGAAACACCAGTGTGGACGTAGATTGTTTTCATTCTAAAACGCAGTTTTAAAACTAAAATGCATAAATGTAAACGGGGTCTAAGATTAACAGGTGTAAAAATGAATGAATATACAGTTGCAATCTCAATGTAGATATTTAAAGCAGAATGGGCCACAATAAAACCCCTGTTATCTACTATAGTGTAATAGCGAGAAAGAATGGTTTAGAAAAAAAAAAATAAACAAGCAAATATGAGGACAGCATTCAGGATTTCTTTTGCTATATAGTCAAACTTTTGACTATATAGCATACATAAGACATCTTGCAGAATGTTGTTAGACTTATATTTAATTTTGTTATATTTATAGTTGGCACAGTGGCACAGTGAGTAGCACTGTTGCCTCACAGCAAGAAAGTTGCTGGTTCGAGCCTCAGCTTGGTCAATTTGCATGTTCTAACCGTGTTGGCGTGGATTTCCTCCGGTTTTTCCCATAGGTCCAAAGAGATGTGCTATAGGTAAATAGGGTAAGCATAGGGTAAGCTAAATTGTCCGCATAGTATGTGTGTGATTGGGAGTGTATGGGTGTTCCCCAGTGATGGGTTGCGGCTGGAAGGGCATCCGCTGCATAAAACATATGCTGAATAAATTGGCAGTTCATTCCGCCGTGGCAACCCCAGATTAATAAAAGGACTAAGCCAGAAAGAAAATGAATGAATGAATGAATGTTTATAGTTATATTTATCTAGTGATTTAGCTAAAGACTACATTAGGGCAGATGATAAATTACATATTAGTATGTTTTGTCTACAAAATAATCATAATCAAGCTTATTAGAACTTGAGTTTTTTTATCAAATATCTCAAGATACTTATAGATACAAAACGGGAGAAAGAGAAATAGAAAAATAAATAAGCAGAGAAAAACAGTATGGATGAGAGGAGGGATATAGGGTGGAAGACAGTCCACTATGTGGCTGGTGAGTAAGATAATAACCTCCCTTGGTAGAGTCTAGTCAGGACAGCATGAAGGGTAGAGCACTCGGGTCAGACCCACTACTGCAAGTATTCCCTGGATCATGAGCACCATGCAATCAGAGGGAAAGAGGGAGAGAGAAAGAAAGGGGGGGAGGTGTAGCGGGTGTGTGAGAGAAATTAAAAAAATTTACTAGATAAAGGACCCACTGTGTATCTAGCAGCCCATTATAAATATATAAATGCCACAAAGTAAGAAATAAAGAGTGAACACATCTGTATTGTTTTATATAATATACCAGTGTTTCCTCTAGGATTTTTTCCAGGTGTGGCGGCAGGCCTTTTGATCTACCAACTACCTTTGGCGTAATTTCAATGACAAATGGGACGCAGTACTAGTCGAGATCGGATTTGTGTAAAACGAGCATGCAGATTTTTTGCTTGCGCTAGGATTTCCTCTGTTCGTGCACAAAACTTCTTGCACGCCCTCAAATATACGCTGCTCAAGTGCAATTTAGCACATTTACGTAGTGAATTTGTCTCCAACATTTATTAGATTTGCAAGGAATATTTATGAACGCCTCCAATAGACCTACAGAGCGGCATTAATGCGTCCTGAGGTAAAGTGGAACGGCTATAAACTCCAGCAAGATAAAGTCTTTGTTTGTTGTATGCAGAGCCATAGACCTTTATCTATAAATAAAGTATAATTATGGAAACTGTGTTCATCCTAACTGAAAGCTATACGCAGTGTTTGCTAGCCTCACGCACCCGTCAGTCAGTCAGTCAGCATGTCACCAGGGTTAAACAAATAACGCACAGTACTACTACGGTTACAGAAAAGTTTGCGCTGTTATAATTCACTTACCTTTTAATACGTTTTGGGGCGATTATAATATTATTAATATTATTAATTAATAATATTAATGGGGCGAATATAATATTATAATATAATTTAAAAAAAAAGTCAATGTTTTGAATGAGAAGCTGTAATGTAGCCGTGGCGGGATGAATTTTGGCGTGGCGCCCCACCATGGTAGAAAGAATGTAGCGGAAACCTTGTATACTGTATATATTCCTTTCTGTTTTAACATATTATTATTATTTTTTTTAAATCAAAATTGTTATTACTACTATTATTTATTTTGACTTTTTCTCCCCTGCTATGTACATTTTGGCAATATGTATTTACCCAATACAATACACATTTACCCAATATGTATTTCAAGCAATACAGTGAATGACTTTGAATTTGAGAGAGAGAGGTTCTGTAAAAGGCTGCCAAAAAAAAAGTCCAATTCATTTTAATGCACATTTTGAGATATGCTAGATGGATGTGGTGCCTAAAATGTGCATTAAAATGTGTACAGAAATATGTTTTTATAAATAATTTGTATGCAACTAAACGATGATGAAAACAATCTAATTAAAAAAACAAAAAAACAAAGACATGACACCATCTGTTAGTTTGTGTTTTATAGCTGATCATTTTCATCAGAAGTGACGATTTTGTCGACTTCATGTTGGAATGGAAAAGGTCAACTATTTATTTGACATCTCATTTTTTTGTAGAAGTTAAATCCACAACTTTAAACAAAAGCATTGATATTTAGCATTAATTCTTATTATAGATTTAGCACTTAGCTCATGCCCTTGCCATCTCACCTGGCAACACGTCTGGCTTTCGAATGTTTGCTATTTGCATCAGCATCCAGACCACAGGGAACGGTTTCAAGTGCGATGACAGAAAGAAGATGACAAGCAAGTACAGGAGCGTACGACTCCATTATAAAACCGTCATCAATTTCAGATGCAGCCTGGTGAAGTTCAATATAAATAATTAATTTGCCCACGCCGACATAAACTCTGATTAGAGCTTGCGAATATGTGTGTGCACATGAGGTTGACAAGAGTGCCAGCAAATGCGTTGCCACCATGGGCAAGAGAGCTAACAACGTTGACAGCAGAACAACAATGAATAAACATGCGTGGAGTAAAAAAAAGAATGTATGTATTCATGCAAACGTGTAAAAAGGATATTGCCATCTTGCTGTGGAACAGGTCCTGTTGATCATCTGTAGAGCTGAATGTGTCCAGATCCTTCTCCAACTGCAGCAGGTGTTTCTCCATCTGTTTCAGGCTCTTCTCAAGGTTTTCTGCCGATACTAGACACACACGGATACAGATTTAAAACAATGCATCGACACGCTTTGTTTACAGCAATACATCCCAGATTTAATCTTTTTTTTATTTAAACCAAGAGGCCTCATTGGCGTTAACCATTTCACTCACTGCTATTTGCTAGGCAATTTTATTTGAGCAGATTTTTATGCATTTATAACAAATATAATGGCACATATAAAGAAAATCAATGAGAAAAACAAACAAAAACAGCATTTTAATCCAGCATGAAGTCAAGCATTCAGACTCCAGCGTAAATTGATCACATTGAAACTGCTGCATTTTGCACATCTGAAGTGTGTTCTCAACTTGAGTGTAAATTTGTCAAGCATATAAAACACCTGTCTTAAAGCAACTGTGTGCTGAACAATTCTCAACATCTGATCGACAATGATTCAAGTATACATTCAAAGACTTATTTAGGATGTGTAATGTAAGATGATGCCCCGTTTATGTAAAGTAATGTGTATTTATTGTGTACGGTCATACACCTAAAGCACTTCACAATCATGAGGAGGAGGGGTCTCTCCTCATGGATTCGGATATCTGTCCCAGCATGGATTAACATTTATCCTTTTTCTTATTACTTTATTTATATGATTATTTGAATCAGTATTTAATCTTGAAATGAATTTGACTAATGAATAAATTGAACACATTGCTTAATATAAGAATGTTCAGTGCATTTGTCTCTTTGTAACTCTATTTTCAGGAGACATTAAACCAGGTCAGAGGTCATGGAGACCTCTCCCATCCAGGTACTGACCAGGCTCAACTCTGCTTAGCTTCAGTGAGTTACCGGTCTTGCTGCAGGGTGATATGGCTGTGGCGATCATTTTTTTAATAATTTTTAAGATACATATGTTATAAAGAAATGACACACATCAGCTTAATCTTATCATTTCTAAAAGGTTCAATGTTATCTTAATAGCACAAACACTAACTGGTACATGAAACCGCCAATTTAAAGATATATTTGGTTAATTACTATTACAACCGCTCCTGTAAAGCCAAAGCAGCTCCGTATAGTTCATCTGCTCCTTACGCATGCTGGTAGTTTTGATGAGGTAATTATATGACTTTAATAAGAGGCTCATGTTTGATTAAGCAGAGGCTGTTTGGAGGGGACGATCCTGTTCCATGCGGTGTTAGCGTAATGTGACGGGACACATTGACTGAGCCTCATGGGCTGAGATTTGGCTTAAATACCCCCAGTTTAGGAGGATATTATTTACTGCATTTTCATGAGGAATTGTGAAAATCTTAAACAGCTTAACGATAATCTGCTTAGTTAAGTCTGACTTTTTTTCCCCTTTATTCCTGTGGCCCTTAATGATTTTCAACATATACCAAGCACAATTGCAGGATACATTTGCCTTATATAGTTTCCATATCTTGGCTTTCTGTTTTCAGCATAAAGATGGTAAGAATGCACATATATATAGTCATCAAAACCTCTAGCTCCCTCTTATGGAATTCATGCAGAAAGAGTGACAGAGAGATGGAGGTAAATGTCTTTATCTGGTCTCACTGGACTGTGCCAGGAGCAGCTGGCACAGCCACTTTGAGTGTGACCCAGTCGTACAGTGCCCACACACACACACACACACACACACACACACACACACACACACACACACACACACACACACACACACACACACACACACACACACACACACACACACACACACGATTTGAATATCTGTATGGTACATTTATTCAGGCACTAAGAATTAAACTTCAGTCTGTAAGTTTGTTGTATGCGCATGAACGACACCTCAAATTAAATAGCATGTTGAGGAGACCTGTTTGGTTCATTTTCTGAGCAATTACACATTTCTTTGCAGACAATAAAGAAGCAAAGAATTGAAGTTTGGGCTTTGTAAGATTGTTTCAATGTGCAGGAAGGCTGACAAAAATACTTCAATCACTCAGGTCTTATGCTCTTGAGAGTGAGCTAAGTGTATGTGTGTTTTGGTGTAAAGGGGTGGATGAGTGCAAACCCACACTCAAAATGCACATTCAGAAGGACACTTGAGAGCAATGCGTGTGTTTTATTTGAATGGCCTTTGGTGATTTGTGAGCTCTCAAGAGGAATGCGAGAGTGTGTGTGTATGAGTGTGAGAAGGATTTCAATCACCTAAACATTAAAAACACAAAGAAAACTACTGTCAGTTTAAGATGACTTTAAATTAAGACATTTCAGAGATGGTGTACATTTGTATATACACTGCCTGACAAAAGACTTGCCACCTATCAAAGTTTTAGGAACAACAATTATTTAAACCTCTAGTTGATCATTTGATATGAAAAGTGGCTTATATGAAAGGCAAAGGCCTCTAGATTACGCTTATTTTACCAAAATAAAATATGATCATGACTTGATTTGTAATGATTTAATTAGGACAGTAAGGTCTGACTTTGCTTAGACAAAAGTTTTGTCACTTAAAAGAAATAATGTACAGTATAGAACATAAAGTCATGGTGCAGTGGAAAAAGAATGAATATTGTGTATGACTCCCATGAGCTTGGACGACTGCATCCATACATGTACATCTCTACAATGACTCAAATAACGTATTAATAAAGTCATGAATGGTAAAGAAAGCGTTCTTGCAGGACTCCCAGAGTTCATCAAGATTCTTTGGATTCATCTTCAATGCCTCCATCTTCATCTTACCCCAGACATGCTCAATAATGTTCATGTCTGGTGACTGGGCAGGCCAATCCTGAAGCACCTTGACATTCATTGCTTTCAGGAACTTTAATGTGGAGGGTGAAGTATGAGAAGGAGCGCTATCCTGCTGAAGAGTTTGCCCTCTCCTGTGGCTTGTGATGTAATGGGCAGCACAAATGTCTTGATACCTCAGGTTGTTGATGTTGCCATGCACTCTGCAGATCTCTCGCACGCCCCCATACTGAATGCAACCCCAAACCAAGATTTTCCCTTCTCCAAACTTGACTGATTTTTGTGAGAATCTTGGGTCCATGTGGGTTCCAATAGGTCTTCTGAAGTATTTGTGATGTAGTTCAACAGATGATTCATCAGAAAATCCACCTTCTGCCACTTTTCCAAATGATCAACTAGAAGTCAAGTTATTTTTTGTTGCTCTTACAACTAGGATCGACGACAAGACTTTTGCCAGGTAGTGTATTGTAGGTTCCTGAATACAACTCAAACATCAATAATATGCCTGGATAAGACTTTTATTTATTGATATATAGTCACTGATCTTTTATTGATTTATTTTTATGTCAGCTGTCCTGCACGTGTCATAAACTGAAGAGCAAGTTTGCATGAACTAAACTGTCTGCTTTGTGAAAATAATCGCTGGGATGATCCTGGCAAAGTTGTTTTAACTGGTTTTTATTGCTTTCTTGGTGCTACATCTGAATGAAGATACAATTCAGACTGTGAAGCGAGTTGTGTTGATAGAGGGAAAACTTTGGATGATGTCACAGAGTTCATTCATGAAGTTGTGAGAACAACATATGGCATCCGTGTACATCTAAGCACAAACACATTTTTAGATGCATTTAAGATGTTTACATGTAATGTACAGTATGTTTATTGTGATTAAAATAATTGCAGCATGCACACCAAATGTTGTAATACAATGTTGCACAATTATGTCTTTGAGGGTTAATATAAACTAAACTTTTAGTAACTGTGCAAAACAATAACAATGAAACTGTAAAGGCTCTGCATTATAGACATTTATATATACATATAATTTTTTTAGCATGAACTGAATTTATTTAGATTAAACTTTTAGCATTATAAATGTCTTCGTCATCAAAAATGTATGAATTTAATGTGAATGAATTGAATGTGTCCTTGCAGAATTACAGTATTAATATCCAAAAGGTCTAGTTGTCTATTTAGGCAGCTTGCTAAATTTTCATTTCACTATATTCTGTTGCCCTTTCTTAAAAGTCACTTTGGTGGTGTGTGCCAAAGGAAATAAATATAAAAGAAAGCCTCAATAACAGTCAACGCAAGCTCTAATAAAAACAGAAGAAACACACATGCATGAACCCTCCATTAACAGCCAGTGAAGGAAATCACCCTAGACCTTACTGTGCCACCATGGAGAAAAAAAAACATAACAGTTAGAGACTGACAAGAGCTAATTCCTAATGAAAGTATCTCAATCTCCAAGAGAAACACACACACACACACACACACACACACACACACACACACACACACACACACACACACACACACACACCTGCTAATGCAGGCTCTAAAGGACAAAATAATGGAAGTAATATCTGTAAAACAATCAGAGGCCGTTTCCTGAGGGGTGTGCGGGGACAGACATTCAATGTGGTGGGGATATGTTACCCATAATGCCATTTCAGCTTTGATGAAGGGCACAAGAGCAGGCAGCACTAATGAAATGGGGAACGGGAGGGAAAGAGATAGACAGGGAGGGGAAAAAAAGTGAAACTAATAAAAAGCTGCTGAGAAGAAGCCAATAAGTGTAGAAGAAAGTGGACATGACAGAAAAATTTCTCTAAACTTACTTTCTTCCTTGGAGCACAAAAAAGGGGTTTCACAGAATGTCTAAGCTGCTCCTTTCCATAAAGAAACTAAATTGTGAACAAGAGATTTCAAGCACCCTGAAAGCAGCACATTTAATTTGAGAATGTCAATATTTGCAAACACAGATGTGTCGATTATAAAGCTAATTGCACCAGTGTGATCTTCTGCTGCTGTAGCTCATCTGCATCAAGATTTGATTTGCTGTGTGTTCATAGACGCTCTTTTATAGAACTTGGTTGTAATGGATGTCTTACCCGTGTTTTAACGAGTATCCTATTATGCCCCTTTTTACAAGATGCAAAATGAGTCTCTGATGTGCCTATAGTGTGTCTATGTGAGGTTTTAAGCTCATAATACCCAACAAATAATCTTTTATAACTCTTTGAAACTGCCTCTTTTAGGCTTTGAGCCAAAGTGTGCAATTTTGGAGACTGTTGCTTTAAATTCATATGAGATTGGGCTCACAGCCCTCTTTTAAAAAGAGGGTGAGCCTACAAATGCCTTTGTGTCTGCATTGTGGCAGATTCAATACAGGACTAATGACATCTCTGTGAAAAACCGAAAATGTCAAAAGAAGGGGCTCAGAAGAAGGCAGTCTATGGACACTACATTGTTCATTTCTGCATCCTAAAACTCCACATTTACAATGCCTCTTAGTTGCTGACATTATCTTCAGCAGGTATGGCGTAAAAAACTAAAGGCAGATGGCTGCTTCTCACTCAGGGCTGTCTATGCTGATGAGGGAGAGATTCCACCTCTAATGGCATGTACAAAGGGAGAATGTCAGTCAAAGTGTTTCTGCAGGCTGTTTTTATGAAGTGTGATTATAAAAAATTGAATTAATACATTTTTACTATTAAAGGCTGGCTATATTCGCACACGGTTGGCAGACAACAGTGTTTAAACCCCTTATAAAAGTAATTTTCGCATAATAGGTCTCCTAAGCTACTATTGCCTTTCTAACAGCTAGAACCAGTCTGGTCTTTCTCCTCTGACCCCTAGCATCAAAAAGACATTTTCGCTCATTGATTATTTTCTCTTTTTCAGGTCCATTCTCTGAAAACCCTAGACATGACTGTACAATATGTGGAATTCCCAGCAGATCAGAAAAAGAAATACCATCCCATCTGACCCCAACAGACAAGCCACGCTGAATGAGAAATGAATAACCTTTTTTCCTCATTCTGTTGCTCAGTTTGAAGATCAAATCATTAGACATTTGGGATAATGATAAATCTCAGAATGTATTAAATAAATGGGTTGATATAGCTTACTTTTATGGTGCTCTTTGTCATTTTGAGAGCTAAGTTGTCACTGTACACGAAGCAGCAAGCAAACATTTTCCTAACTCCTGTCCCCAAATGACGGAAAGAACACCACAGGGGTTTGGAGCAACATGGGGGTGAGTAAATGACAAAATTTACATTTTTAGGTCAAACTGAGCTAACAGTTCATAATCAAGTCAACATGAATCAAAATGAACCCCATTTAGATCTTAATAAATGTCTCTTGTCTTCCTGTGGATAATTTTTCAACAGCACATTATCCTATTTTGTCCCATAATAGTTCATATAAAAATGTAATAACGTTCCCTGCCTCTGAAATCTTCATGTTCAGCTGATGCAATCAACACAATGCTGCCAGAGAGCAACAATATAAACCAATGATATTACAGCCTAACAAGTCGAACAATCCAATAAAATCCCAACTACTAAATCCTGTTCTCCATCACATCCTGCTGACTTATTTGTTTCTTGTGGAAAAATGTTCATGTTCCCTTCAAAATACTCTCTCTGAGCCCGACTGCGTCTTATTTATACGGTTTGATTATTTGAACTCGCTGCCAAAAACTCTCTCTCACTCTCTCTCTGTCCTGTTTCCTGGAAGCATTAGGTAATGCAGTGAGTTGGTCTGGTCCTGTTGTGACTCTGCCTTTAGGGCTGCCGAGGGCAATGTGACCTCGTGCAACAGTCCCTCTGCTTCTTTCTGCTGCTAAAACTCGCACAGGCCAACAGATAGACAGACACATAGACTGTCTGAAAACATCAGCTTATAAGCAATTCCTGATCATGATCAGTTAAATAAGCTACAATATACTGTAAGGATCTTGAGATATTATTCAACTTCTAGGCTTATAAATGTGTTAACAAATGCACACATACACAAGCTGACATTATCCATGTCATCCATGCAGCACTGAGGATGTTCAAAAAAAAGTAAACACATGAACTAAAACAGAGTATGTGGTAAAAAGTAATGCAGTGCACTAGAGTACTTCTAAAGATTAGATTGAGCATTGTCTTGTGATGTATGGCTATAGACCTTTTTTCCCCTCAAAATCTCAGATTTTTTAGATGGAACCACTACACCCACAACCCCTAATAGACTAATTACTGAATTGTTAAAATAATAATAATAATAATAAATAAAAACATTGCTTAATATAAAATAAATAAATAAAAAACATCTCTTAATATAATAATAACAAACTGTTTTTGATAAAATTTCAAAATATGAATTTGTGTGTACATCACATTACATATTAGGGCTGCACAATATCTCGTTTCAGCATCGATATCGCAATTTGTGCATCCGCAAATAGTCACATCGCAAGATCTGCAATGTTGAGTCTGAATTATAGTTGACTAGGAGCTGCAGAATTGTATATAATTACTGTATTTATATGGAATATATACGATTTATGCTTAAAAAAGATTCTTATTTAGATTTTTTATCTTGTTTCTAGTCCAAATATCTACCTTTCAAAGTGAAAACAAGATTATTTTATTTACCCCACTAGCTGATAAATTTGCTTGTTTAATGAAAAACTCATTTTCAGTCAAAACTTCTGACTTATTTCTTCTAAAGTTGAAAACAAAACAATATTTTTTACTTTACTAAAAAAAAATTTTGAACTAGAAAAGAGACAAAGTAAGAAAATACTTTTTTGCATTGTGATTATTCATTTTATGTACCTAAAAATTGTTAGACTCTGCAGAAAACGGTCAAATGGTGCTTTTCAAACTATCTTGTGAACTTGTATTCATATTGCAATATTTCTTGCAGAAAATAAAATATCACAATTTTTTCCAATATCGTGCAGCCCTATTACATATGCAATAAAACAAAAACTAACATTAATTGATATACATATACAGTTGAAGTCAGAATTATTAGCCCCCGTTTTACTTTTTTTTTTCTTTTTTAAATATTTACCAAATTATGTTTAACAAAGCAAGGAAATTTTCACAGTATGTCTGATAATATTTGTTCTTCTGGAGAAAGTCTTATTTGTTTTATTTTGGCTAGAATAAAAGCAGTTTTAAATTTTTTAAATACCATTTTAAGGTCAAAAAAATTAGCCCCTTTAAGCTTAATTTTTTGTTTGTTTGTCTGCAGAACCAACCATCGTTATACAATAGCTTGCCTAATTACCCTAACCTGCCTAGTTAACCTAATTAACCTAGTTAAGCCTTTAAATGTCACGTCAAACTGTATAGAAGTGTCTTGAAAAATATCTAGTCAAATATTATTTATTTTAAAAAATAAAATAAATCAGTTTTTAGAAATGAGTTATTAAAACTATTATGTTTAGAAATGGGTTGAAAAAAATCTTGGGGGAATGGGGGGGGGGGAAATAAACAGGGGGGCTAATAATTCTGACTTCAACTGTACATGACTATATACATAAACATGGTAATTATAAAATAAATGCTAGATATCCCCCCACTTAAAATAATAATGAAAAGAGTTGCTAAAAATAAAAATAAATAAAGTAAAACAAAATATAATAAAATAAAATTAAGTACAATAAAATTAAGTAAAGTAAAGTAAAGTAAAGTAAAGTAAATAATTCAAATTAAAAATTAAATAAAATGATTTAAAGTTGGCTAATGCTGGTTTTGAGTTAGTAATTGTTTCAATACCTCGACTGGCCCGGTCCACATGTTGCAGATCATCCACAAACTTCAGCACTTCTGGGAATTTTTCTTCGCAGATCTCTGCCAGGAAGTGCAGAAGGGTGGACTTCTGATCAGTCGATTTAGTGTCCTTCAGCTGAAAGCAAAATAAAGATTGAAAGATAAAAAGAGAGAAGAGAAGGAGACATTCAATTGTTTTATTGTGACATCAATAATAAATCCGAATAGGAAAAAAATATAATAATGCAAATATTTGGATGTTCAGAACATTAGAGAAATGGAGCAAAATCAAGAGAATCTTGAAGAAAGCCATCAGTGCCTGCCGCCTTCACGTCTGACAAGTTAATTTGATAGTACACTGAAATCGCCGCCGGACTAGAAAAGCAAGACATTTTCATTGTCAGTTATGATTATCATCGTGGCACACGGACACAGGCCTTTGTAAAAGCCAGTGCAAAAAGCATTTGATTAACGCATATAGTGCAAACATTATTAAGCTCTTCTGGGCGGTGCAGCATGACGATTTAGGATGCTTGATTATCACAAGGAGTGAATGAGAGATGGGGATGAAGGAAAAACAGAGTTATAGACAGGCCCTCATGAAATGAGAGATGAAAATTGGAGAAATCGACTTTCCATCTAGCCCATTTTAGTACTCACCACTATCTCGCACTCTGCCAATTCTTTTAAATGTATGTGTTCTGACAGAAGCTTTGTGCGGGATATACACACTTGGGTTCAACTGGATAATTGCAGTGTCAGAACATTTGGAAGCCATGTGAAGCGTTAGACGGATGGAGGGGGACGAAATGAGATTTGTTTCTCTGCCTGAAAGGTCTTTTCAAAAAAACGACGTGAAAAATAGTCAGGATCTACAAATTGCTTTTGCACATTTCATCTTAGTAGTATGAAAATGACACGGGAACAAAGAATCCTAAAAATATCTATTCAGATCCTGCAGTCCGAGTCCGTTGATGTCTTTGAAAGTATCTTGAGTATTGGTTCTCGATTGAAAAAGAATGAAATAAATAAATAAAATCACCAACATTCATGAGTCTGACGTCTCTGACACAGTGAACCATCCTCCGCTGATGAGATCAAGCAGTGACGTGAGAGTCGCGCGTTCAAAGGGAACGGCTTTCAAATCTTTTGACAAATAAATATGCTCGATAAACCCACTGTGAGCAAAAGACGACGATACTGACAGGTTAAATTCAGAATAAACACAAACAAACAAACTATCAGATCAACAGAGGCAGAGAGAGAACATCAGGACGGGCCCTCAGGCGAGGAACTTGAAAGGCAGAAAACGACACACTTTCTTTGTTACCCCTGCCCATCAGGGACTGTATTGCTTTGTGCAGATGTAAGAGATGTAGTCTCTCTCTTTCTTTCTCCCTAAAGTGAGGACGGATCTCTCCATTAGCTCTGATGGACGAGACCCTTAAGTGGATATTAAGACAGGTTTGAGTGCTGACATGAAACATACATGAGCTGAAGATTTATTCATGTATATTACACATCACAAGTTCCTTATACAGAATACACAAACAAAAAGTCTATTCAAATGTCTGCAGTCGTTATTGTTAATTATTTTTTAATCAATTAAATTGGTGAGAAGTGAGAGTATTTCAGATAAGTCTTTTTAAACTTTCTGTCAGTGGTTTCTGTTAGTGTGGGGCAGTTTTTTCCACATTATTAAAGTTCTGCTCCGCTCCCACACAACATTTGTGTTAGATATGAGCAAATACAAATGTGATAAATACAAACTTCTAAAAGGTATAATAAAAAAATCTGATGGGTGTTTTGAGCTGAAACTTTACAGACACATTCTGGAGACACAAAAGACTTATATTAAATCTGGAAAAAGTGGTAACCTAGGTGCCCTTTAAATCAAAATTAATCTAGTTACTTTAACCGTCATAATTTTACAGCAACCAACACCAGCAGTCACAGAACCACAACAGTAAAATAATCTTGTTTTCACTTTGAAATGTAGATATTTGGAATAGAAACAAAACAAAAATTCTAAGTAAAAAAAACTTTTTTTGTTGCATAAATCAATTCTGTATAAATATTTATATAAAATAAATCTGTTATACCTCTAAACATCATAATTTTTTGTGCTCAAATGTTCTAAACTCTCTTGAAATGCTCAGTCACAGGCCTTAAAAACAGATGCAAAATATACAAATCACATGCTATCTGTGGCTCCTGGTCAACGATATTTCAGACTCAACACTGCAGATCTTGAGATTTGACTATTGCAGATGTGCACATTGCGATAATTGATGCTGAAATATATATATATATATATATATATATATATATATATATATATATATATATATATATAAACCACCGGTCAAAAGTTTAGGGTGAGTAGGATTTTAAAATGTTTTAAAATGAGCTTATTCTTCTCACCAAGGCTGCCTTCATTTGATCAAAAATACAGTACGAATTGTAAAATTGTGAAATGTTATTGCACTATAAAATAACTGTTTAAAAATGGTTTATTATTTAATTAAATATTTTATTCCACTGATTTTAAAGATTCATTACTCCAGTCTTCAGTCACATGATCCTTCAGAAATCATTCTAATATGAATTACTACTACTATTATTATTATTATTATTATTATTATTAATATTATTACAATTAACGGTAATAGTACTAATAACAATAATGCCTGGAGTAATAATTTCCTTTGAAACTACATACAATAAGCGGATATTTTAAATTTGAATAAATATTTAACAATTGTTTTTACATTTAATAAATGAACAAAATCATTTTATGAACAGAATAATTTTCAAAAACAAATAAATTAATTAATTAATAAAATTAATTAATAAAAAAAACGACGCCAAAGTTTTGACCGGTAGTATATATATATATTTTTAAACCAAAAAGAAAAAAGAAAATACTGTAGTGAACACTTTATAACAATTTTGTATTTATTTCATCAAATTATAGCTATTCAATTTTAAATATATTAACAATGATAGTTCTATTAATAACACCTGGCAGCCCCTCCCTGCAATATTGTCATGACCCACGGGTTTAAAATCACTGTTCTATATGGTAAAAAATTAAATTAATAAATAAAAGATAATAATAATTACAGCTTTAAAAAAAATTTGTAAAGCAGATAATATTAATAAGTTATCCTATGAAGTAAATCAGCATATTTGACGGCTCATGAGACCCAGAAACTGAAATAATGGCTGCAGAAATTTTGTCTGTAAAAGACAGGAATGAAGTGCACTTTTGAAACTATTAAAACATTTCTTTTAAACAATATCTCATTTGTATACACTATAATTAGCCTTTTTACTGTTTCTGATCAACTAAATGCAGTCTTGAATTTATAAAATACTTATTTTAATAACATTAAAATATCTTATCAAGCTTGAACTGTAGTGTAAATATAAATAAATACAGTACAAACAATGTCATTTTGAAGTGATTCCAATATCATTCCAAACTACTATTCCAAACTAATAAGAGACTTGCTTTGTATGAAAATTGTGAAATAATATATAAAAATGTCCAAAAAGCAGACTATTTATGCTACATATGTATCATGTTCTCTGAAGCTTATACATATACAGTAATAGCTCTGTGTGAGGAAGAGACCAAAATTCAGGAGCATTTTCAGACCTTCTGCTCATTATTATCCGAGAGCTATGGTGGCAAAAATGTTAGTGAACATTCTTCAGATGTTTTACTTTAGAGTTTCACAGAAAAAAAAGAAAGTAATTTGATTTTAGCACAACATGGGCGAGCAAATAATGACTGACATTTCATTTTTGGGTGATTTGATTAGAAAAAGTCTGAATGAGAGTGTGTCCACATACAGTCTTTGGTCTTTTATCGGGTCTTCTAGGCGACATGATGAGCAGCAAGGCATTTCATTATCCCGGAGAGAGTAACAAGCACAGGGATGGCCGCTCTCTGAGTTTTAGCACCACAGAGAGGAGAAGGAGTGAAAGTCGTAATGAATAAAATGGATGGCTAATAAGAAAGAAAGAGAGAGGCAGATCAAGCCCGATATAAAATCCAATGTTGAGTAACCATGGAAACCTAAATAAATCTCCATGACTGCTGTGTAATTAATTATACTTCCCTTCTGCCCCTCTAGACCTAAATCTGACTATTTCACCCAAACATTATCATTAGACAAGCCACCATAATGCTAGGGCAGATAGTAGAGTTATCTGATCTTTATCACAGATCATATTTTAATTGTTTTAGTAATGTGTGAGCAGATATTAATGAGCAAGTCACTCACTTTGACAAAACAAATAAAAATATGTTAGAAAAAAAATACACTGTACAAAGCCTATCAGAATCCAGCTCGACTATGACTCAAGTTGTGTGTAAGATACAGTTAATATCACAAACAAGAGTGCAGCTTTAATGAATATCAAAATGTTAGTTGTATGGCAGCACAATCTACCATTTCAGCATTGATATCACAATGTGCGAATCTGCAATAGTCACATCGCAGTATCTGCAATGTTGAGTTGGGATTGTAATTAACCAGAAAACACAGATGCCTGCATGTGACTATGTAAGATTTCAAGCAAATTTAAAGGCCCTATAATGAAGATCTGGGTATACCAAAGCATAGTAGAATAATAAAAGATCAGTATATGGAAATGGGCATACTGTGAGCCTCGGAGACCACTGTTTACTCATTATTAAGTAAATTCCATAAGTGTAAAACCACGGTGGATAACGGGCCAATTAGAAGACAAAACAAACTGTGACGAGACTCACGGGTCGTGCCCTCCGAATTTGCATGTATGCCTACTTTAGGTCATTCATCCAGACCTGATGAGCAGCCACATCAACAGGAGAACACGAGTCATATGCAGCTCTGAGATCATTAATATGCACGCCTCAGGCTGTGGTTGATAAGAAACAATGTTTTCTAGCGAGAAAAAAACAATGGTCGCAGTGGCGCAGTAGGTAGTGCTGTCACCTCACAGCAAGAAGGTCGCTGGTTCGAGCCTCGGCTGGGTCAGTTGGTGTTTCTGTGTGGAGTTTGCATGTTCTTCCTGCGTTCGCGTGGGTTTCCTCCGGGTGCTCCGGTTTCCCCCACAGTCCAAAGACATGTGGTATAGGTGAATTGGGTAGGTTAAATTGTCCGTAGTGTATGAGTGTGTATGGATGTTTCCCAGAGATGGGTTGCGGTTGGAAGGGCATCCGCTGCATAAAGCATGTGCTGGATAAGTTGGCGGTTCACTTTGCTGTGGCGACCACGGATTAATAAAGGGACTAAGCCGAAAAGAAAATGAATGAATGAAAAAAAAACAATGATAGTTTTCCTCCATATTTAACTTACTAAGTATGTGGGACTTTTATTTTGAAAACATAACCGAAGATTGTTTACTATGATGTAATGCAGACATATATGAGCTTGTCGGTAAGAGGAGAGTCTTTATTTTTTATTTTGTCAGGTTTGTTAATTTAATGCTAATGGATTA
Organism: Danio kyathit; assembly: GCA_903798195.1. Taxonomy (NCBI): domain Eukaryota; kingdom Metazoa; phylum Chordata; class Actinopteri; order Cypriniformes; family Danionidae; genus Danio; species Danio kyathit. The sequence continues at coordinate 36,309,191 of LR812529.1, read as the reverse complement.
TGTATCCTTTTGCACACAAAACACCTTAGCAGTAGTCAAAGAATGATGTAAGGCTGGAACAGTACACAAAAACATGTATTTGTTCCCGAATTAATGTTTTTTAACCAATCATTTGAACATGGCGACTGCTGTAGTTATTCCAGTTGTTTTATTTTTTGGTATTTATTTTCAAGAAATCACTGAAGGCATATATTATGTTATCATAACGATATAATGTTGCAATAAGATCGTAACTATACTGCGCATTTACACTGTGGCCATATTCATCTATGTAAACCAACAAAAACAACATTAACATTATAGCAGACACTGTAAAAAGCTCATACTCAGCCACTAGACTTTTCTGACAGGGTATTCGAATGTCATCGAGTGACAGAATGTTGTGGGACTGCTATACAAGAGTTATTATTATGGATTATAGATAGCGAAATTTAGCCGTTTTTAATTTAGCATTTTGTTTTTAAAGCATGAGGTAAAACTCGAACGTGGTTATGAATATATTAAAAACATGTGCTTGTTTGTTGTAAAAATTTGTAATAATGTCAAAAAATACTAATTTGTGGATCTCCTTACTTCCGGGTGCAGTTATCCAGCTGTTGAGGCTGGTGTATTCTGGGAAAATTTCTTACCCCTTGGTTTCGAGTGTGGTCCTGAAAAAATCTCTGTTCAAAGGGCTATCTACCCCTTCCCCTTAGCCCTACGCCTTTAAGCTAAAGAGAATTGGGACACCCCTACCCCTTCACGGGTAAGGGGAAGGGCTAAAGGTAGAATTGGGATTGGGCCTAAGTGAATCAAACATTAAGGTGCCAATTATTGTGTCAAATATATATGACAAGCTTAAGACAATCAAATTCTTAGCACAAAAACAAACTCGCCATAAAATTGTTTAATGAAGAAAAAAAAAAAATGTTAGAGGTGGAAAGATTCACATATTTGTATCAAATTGTTTCAGTACACAGGGTTCATACATATTTTTACTACTAAAATTCCATGACTTTTCCAGTACTTTCAAGTAAATTATCATGACCTAATGTTTCATGTAACGTCTACGTATACATGGTAAATAATAGGAAAAACAATAGACATTCAAATTTATTACAGCATATCATAAAACATGCAACAATCTATTTAGTTTACATGTATCTTATATCAATGTAAAATTTATTTAGATAATGCTTACACAGCACTAATAATGTGAGAGCATGTTGGCCAAGAATAGAAAAGAAGTAAAGACAACTAACCTATATTCAAGTAAACCAATACTTGTTAAACAAATTTCCATGACGTTTCCAAAACTTTGTGGGTTTTTCTGTTTTTCCAAAACTATTCCAGGCCAGGAAAATGCCATGTCAGAATTCCTTGACTTTTCCAGGTTTTCCATGACCGTATGAGTCCTGAGTACAGGACTTTTGGTTCAGTCCACGTTTACCAAACAATATTGAAAGCAAACCTTTTTACACACAGAACAAGAACAGTTAAAATCTGAGTTCCTAAATGAACATATTAGGTGGCGCACTACATCTGTATCACTCTTTTATTCATTGTTATTCCTCCGCATTCCTTCTTTTATTTGAATGCACCCTACATACAGCAAACTAGCCTAGCCTATAGCCATTTATAGCCATACTTTTGTCTGTAAAATTGAAATCACAGAGAAATTAAGCTTATTCGACATTATATGACAGATCTGTGAGTGGGTCTAAGCTTCTGACAGAGCTAACAATCATCTATCGTTGCTTGATAACACAGCAATGATGCTCAGTTGTTCAGTCTGTGTGAGCGTTGCAACACTGTCCTGACAAACACATACTTGCACATGATGCCTTAAATAATATCCGAAGGCACTGTAATTTTGTATTTTACCTGTATTCAAAACAGAACAAGAAAAGACTAAATATATGTAGCTTAAAAATTAAAATAGCCTATTTGCTGACAACCTAAACAATTTTGGCTGATATGTATAGCAGAATTATTTTATTTATGCAGCAAATGTTTAATAAATAGCCTGATTTTTCTTTCAAATAACAGAGTTAGATTTAGATCTGTCCACATTGAATATATTTTTTACAATAATAACTTTATGTTTTTATTTAATATATTTAAGAATCATTTTATTCACCGGCTAAATTTAATTTCTATATGTTTATTTGTTAGCTAAATCAAGAAGGCATTTTATTTAAAACTGTTTTGAACTGTTGATGAAATGTTAATATTTTTACCATTTTAAGTTTTGCATTTCTTCCTAACCAACACATGTTTTTTTGGTTAGTTTTTTTTTTTGTATACTGTTTCACCCCTACATCATTTTTTGTCTACTGCTAAGGTGTTCAGTGTGCAAAAGAATACAGCCAAAATCCATTGCATTGCATTGCATTGCATTGCATTAACAAACCTGACTAAATGGAAAATAAAGGCTGCCCTCTTACCGACAAGCTCATATATGTCTGCATTACGTCATTACTCTGAGACTTATCTCAGAAAACAGAAGAAGAAGCCACAAAGTGGTTTTTGGTCTCTGCACTTTGATAGATGCCAGAAGATACGACTATTGTGGTCTTGAGTGCTTGATAGTGTTAAATCAAATGAGATCTTCTCCAACGGCAGGCGTCTCCAGTGAGAGCCACTTTAGATGGGCCAAGCGATAGGGGTCAAGGTAACGGGAAATGTGCGGGAGGCGAGTGAAGGACGCACAAGCAGCAGCCGGACGCTCCAGTCTGATGGTGACTCAGCTTTGGCTCCTTTACAAACTTCAGACGAACATAAATTATCATCTTATCGGCTTCTTCCCAAAAACAGAAAGCAGGAGGAGAGAGTTTGATGGAAAATGCCCATGGTTTAGGAATAAATAGATAAGCAGAAGCAAATAATTCACAAAAATAAGAAGGCAGAACACATAAATGACTTTAAGGCTGGATGAAATTATAACGCTGTTGGAAGTTCTCATAGACTACATTTTATACGTCTCTAGGAAACCAGAACCAGCCTCTAGATTTCATGCGTTTGATTCAGAGGTTTGAAAGCAGTTGTTTTAGAAATGCGTAGGCATCCATCTGACAATGCTTTTAGCCACAAAGAGCGGCGTTTAACATATTTGACAATATTTCAATACATTGAAGTACTGTGTGTACACAAAACAGGGACAAAAGAGTGTATGTGTGGGCCTGGATATGAAGCACAAATGGCTGTTGTGACTCAAATACTAACTCTTTCTCTGTGTACGAACCTTGCAAAGTGAGCTGAGGTTGTAGCCGAAGGACTGGGCGTTCCTCGATCCAGCGTTCATGAAGTTTCCTGTGAGCAGAATGAGCTCCAGGAGCCTGCTAAAAGGTTTGCTCTTCCTTACTTCATCGCAGGCTGCGTTTACAGCCATGATGTCTGGACGCAAGTGATTGACCTGCTCCTCAAACTGCAGCTTAAACAGGATGGAGTTGAGCCTGGGCCTCAGACGTTTCACACTACTCATCTAGAAGAAAACAAAGGAAGCAGAAATATTAAATTGTATGTTTGTGATATGAAATCTAAAAATGACACCTGTAAATAAAATTGTGCATGCATCATTATTTGTTGAATTAAACAAGTAAGGTAGGAGAAATAAGTATTGAACATTTTTCTCAGAAAACATATTTCTAAAGGTGCCGTTGACTTGAAATTTTCACTGGATGTTGGTAAAAAAAAAAATCAAAGAAATCCATTTATGCAAAGAAAACAAAACTAATTACTTTACAAATTAAGTTTAATAAAATGACACAGGGAAAAAGTAATGAACACATGAAGAACCCTTTCTGGTGTAGGTGTAGAAAGGCAGGGACATTTGCCGGTAGGAATGACATCCCGCCCTGCTCATCGTTCCCTCTTCGTATAGCCGTATATATGGCTATTACACAATCATAATACACTGTGATATAGCCTGGTTCCTTAGTTCGTTGGATTGTTTTGTTTTCTCACTACAATCGATCCACTCAATCGAGCAGAGACCACCCCATTCAGGCGATCTTGAGCCGATTGATTTGGCGCGGATCCGAGCGCGATTCCTGAACTCGCATATGCCAAACGAACCGCGCTAACAGGGTAAAACGAGACAGATTCCGAAACAAACGTCTATGTGTAAGAGCACCCTAAGATTGCATTTGCACGCAATTGACAGTCGCAGCCAAACTTTTGTGACAAGGCAGCATTGGCCCAGTGACCATTCTGTACACTGGCCTGAGCGTCTCCCATGCTGGCCCCGGGCCATCGGGCAGTCCTTATTGTCGAGCCCTGCACTCTGTTGAAGTCTGTGGAAAAAAAAACTATCACACCAAAACAATTCATGTGACTTTGTTCTCCATATGAGAGGCGTCCTTAAGCTGCTATCATCAAAAAAGCCTTTTATATAAGGTATTAACTATATTTCAGTAGTTCTTTCACCTTTAGTTATTACATTGTTATTATTTTTGGAATATTTGTTATTTCTATGCTTGTATTGTTTGGGGTTTTACCCAAATCTGGTTCAATTTCATGTCAACAGGTCCTTTAGAAATGATATTTGCAGGAACTAAAACATGATGTGTTCAATACTTATTTACCCCACTGTATATCTGCAGTCCTGCTGCTTTACAGTACATAAATGTATGGAAGCTTGTTTCCACTGCAAATAGAACATTAAGTAAGCTTTTTCTTTTATATGATTTTTAAAAATATTTTTATTACCATTTAATTGTACAACAAGACTACAAGAATAAGGCAAGAATTGCATATTGTAAAAGTGCAAAGGACATATTATTATGTCACACTTGTATTGCAAAAATGCTGACAGCATCAAATGTTTTCATTCATGTCAAATTGCTTGTCAATAATGAGTACAACAGCATGTGTGAATTTAATCCAAAAGCCTGTATGCAAATATGTGTGTATGTGCATGTAGTGTGTATTTAAGTGTTGGGAGGGAGGGTTGAGGAGGACACAATTTGCCCCATAAAAGCCAATTAGTTATCACAAATTAAGGGTGTAATTAAGATACTCCAATACCGAGATGTGATTAATATGTCTAGAGTTGTTTTCCATAATCAGATATCATCTCGCGTACTTGCACGCACAGTGCAATCAGTCTGCATGTGTGTATAAATAAATCCAGGGAGCATTTCATCATCCGAGACCAAAAAATAAATAAATAAATAAAAACTAAAGCACAACAAATCCAAACTGAAACAAAGGAGCTGATGGAAAGGGGGAAATAAGACGAGGAAAAGAAAATAGGGCAAAGTGAAATGCCTAATTTATGTGCTTAAATATTCAGCACACTTTTAGCAGCCATCTTCTGTGTGTCAGACAGAGCTAATCTGCAATAAAACAGACTCCGAATCAAATCTCTCCCAACTATAAAAAATTGATGGGGATGTGTACACTCTCCCCTCAGAAATGATGCCCACAATCACCACATACAAGTAATTATTCATCAAAGTGTCTAGTAGACGGAATGGCAGATAAGCATACACTTGCCAGTCATTTTTTTAGGTACACTTTTGCTTCAACTGCTTTAATGCAGTATTTCCCAACCCTGTTCCTGGAGACTCACCAACAGTGCATATTTTGGATGTCTCCCTTATCTGACCCATTCATTTCAGGTTTTGGAGTCTCTTCTAATGTTCTGATGAGTTGATTCAGGTCTGTTTGATTAGGGAGAGGTTGAAAATGTGTACTGTTGGTGTGCCTTCAAGAACAGGGTTGAGAAACACTGCTTTAATGGACCCAGATTTCTGGGTTTTTCAGCAGCAGAAATTGTCATAGTTGGGTAATCTTAAAGAGCAGTGATATGAGAGTACCATGGTTGATTTTTTTTTTTTTTTTTTTTTTTTTGCATTCCTGTTTGCTCAAACAATTAAAAAAAACTCAATGATAGTGTTTTAATGAGTTGAAAAAAAAAGGAAAACAATTGTGTGAGACTGGTAACAGCAGCAAGAAGTGAGAACAATTGCCCCTTTCACACAGTAATATACAGGTAAATATTTGTAAAAATTTCCAGAATTACTTTACCGGTAGATTCAAATATGTGCTCTTCACACAGGCAAGAACATTCCGGAATTTTTTCGGGAAGGACCATTTACAAATCCATTCCAAAATACTGTTAATTCTGACGTCATTAACCAAAAATGAGCTCTAAACAGCTGTGTTTGTATTAAACATGAAAGGGGTCAGACTTTTTCTTGAAGGGTTCTTTTTTATTTAAAATTTGAGCATTCATGTAGCTGCTTTTGTCCAAGAGATGAACCAAATAATGGATATTGAGAACAACATCGATGAACAGGTATGGAGGAACACTTTCGCATTCTGAGATGTACATATGAGTTTGTGCTGCAGCTTGTGAGATACTTTTTAAAATGAAAGACTCGTAGGTGTTGTAGGGTACTCAAATGTGATTCCTTCACATGCACGCGCGTCACGCAGGTAAACTCACAGCGGTTAATTATTCATAAGCATTTTATTGATAATTTTTTCCACAGTTGGCACTAATATGGAATAGAGGTGTGAACCTACACTGGTCTTACGGTTCGGTTACGATTATCATGCCATCGATTCGGTTTAATTCGATAACTCGGTGCATCGACGATTCTTTCCATTCAGTTTTATATTTTCTTCACAGCACAGAAATTCTTGTATTAAAATGTATAAATATATTTATATACTATTTGTAAAACTATTTTGTCCTTTAATACAAACAGTCAGATATATAATCTGTGCCTTTAAACAACACGAGCATTTATAGCAAATAAACAAATATAAATATCCCGCTTGCTCTCTGAGCCTCGTCTGCCAAGTTCTTTCTTACACCCCTTTGATTGGTCACGTGCTCAACAGAAAGGGCTGTGATTGGCTCTTACACGCTGGCGCTCTTCACAGATGCACTCATGGGCCACAGTGAGGAAGAGAGAAATGGAGATTACTTTCATTCTCTTAATCGCTGTGAAATAGGGGCTTCTGCTTTAAGTGTCAGTGAAATACTGTCCAGCAAACACACACACAGTGAAATTGTGGACAGTTTCTGAGTTTTTAAGTAGTTGGAGCATTGTAAATACTCGCGCTCGCCTCCCCTGGGGAAGGATTTAAAGACATTTATTTTATAAACAGTCTGAATGTGAATTCATCTGATTGGTCATTCTAAACGTGAACGTGCTCTTTCTGGCAATTTTCTTTCTGCGTTCACACAGAGCAGCATTGCAGTAAGTTACCGGTAATGTTGCAACTTCTCTTTCTGGAAAATTGCCAGAACAAATTTACCAGTAGTTTCAAAAAAGGCTTGTTCACACCAAGCGGCAACCTCCCACTCTCCCTCGTGAAGCAAATACGGAAGTAACTGAAACTGCAATTCATCGAAATTCCGCTAGTCCTGGCTCTACTTTTAAAACGGCCAACTTTACAGCAGAAAAAAAAGGTGTTTACAGCCTCTAACAAAGAACGATTTTGGTTCATATAGCTAATATTACCCTTCATGGCAACTGTGAGGGGGTGAATTTTTTTTATAACTCATCTGTTTCCTTTATGTCAGGTTATATTAAGTCTGCATTATTACGGGCGGGGCCACTTGAGTGACAGCTAGGTCTCGCTGGTAGCTGTCCCTTCACCTCGGCTGATTCCGGCTGATTAGCCGCTGAACTCGGCATATACATCGTATTTTTGTGTTGTTTTATGTGGCTTTACACAGTCAATTGCCTTTTGGAATTATTTCTTACAGTTATCAGATGATATGGCATGCTGTATGCACTTAATTGTGCTCACAAACCATTCACATGGCCTCCATTTCCCAGCTGAGTGAAATTATATACTTGTATACCATCTCTATAAATGTATTTGTTTTACTTAAGATCATTTATCATTTATATTTTTCTTTAGACCTGTAATGCACTCCAGAATCTGACAGATTGATTAGCTGTAGGCTATAGAACAGTCATCTGAAGCATTGTCATACAGTGTTATGCCTGGATTTCATAAATAGCCTTGCATTTACTAACACAGACTATATTTGAAGTGTTAGTAAGTAATTTGTGTTTTCCTCCTGTGGAAAATTGTCATAAGAACAATGTTAAGTGGCTCAGTGTATTACAACAGTGTTTTAAAAGACCAAACACTTTATTGATATAGTATACAGGTAATGATGTATTAAGCAGAAAAGCCTGTATAAGCAAAATGCTAGCAGGTGTCTGTAGCTCCGCCTCTTTGCCCTTGTTTGGTATCACCCAGTCAGTGCGATGACGCGCGAACAAAATGGTGACGGTTGGCCACGCCTACTGGTAGTTTCTTTTGGGTTCCTCAATGGGTGACGTCACAGATACTACGTCCATATCTTTTACAGTCTATGGTTCACACATAATCACTTTCCGAAAAAATGCCGGTAATTTTGTCTGTATGTGTGAAGGGGCTAATGTCAAATGTACTCTCCAGCCCATAGAATAGACTCTTGATTGGAAACAGTAATTATTATTTTTCTTTTGTAATTTTCATGCAAATATGTAATACAAAGTATAGCTTTGTAAATATATATACTTTTTTAATCAAAATATTAAAAATGTTCAAGGATTGAAAATGCTGATGACCATTAAACGGACCGTCATACTATGCAAAGTGTCAATTCTTCAAGATTTAACACTGTTCTAGAAAAAAATCCCCAGCACATTTTGGTCTATATTAACATAACAGCATCACACAGTTGCTGTAGATTTGTGAGCTGCACCTTCATGATGCAAATCTCCCATTCCACCACATCCCAAAGGTGCTCTATATTGAAGTGAAACCTGGTGGATATGGAGCCAGTTTGAGTATAATGAGCTCATGGTTATGTTTAAGAAACCAATCTGAGATCATTTAAGCTTTGTGATATTTTAACCCTGCTGGCAATAGGACAATCATCAGGTCTCAGATCCTACAGTAGTCATAAAGGGATGGGCATGATCACCAACAATCCTTAGGTAGGCTGTGGTGTTGAAACAATGCTTAGAAAGTAAATATTCACCAGACCAACACGCAAACACCAGCAGCCTCAACCACTGATACACGGCATGCTGCTGCTGTAGCTCATCTGCTTCAAGGTTTGAATTGCTGTGTTCAGAGATGCTCCTCTACAAACCTCAGTCTTAAATCATCATGTGCATCGAGACACTGTTGCTTACTATCAGCTAAACCAGTCTAGTCATTCTCCTCTGACATCAAAGAATTGTCACCCACAAACCTGTCGCTCACTAGATATTTTTGATCCATTCTCTAACTCCTATTAATGTGCAATTTAGACCAGCTACTTGGCAAAAACAACGATATCACATAAAAAAACACATTTTCCCCCATTCCTATACTTAGTTTGAACTTTAGAATGAATTATTATTATTATCATCATGTAAGTAGAATGTTGTTTCAGAAGCAGAGAAATAAAATTACATATTATCGAAACAACAAAAAGCTACTTTTGTTTTCTTCTTTAGAATAAGCGATGCACTGATGAACTGTATACAACAACAACAGAAAAATAAAGACACTAAACAGGGTCAATTTAGACATTATGTTGTCTAGACATTTCACACCTCAATTAGAATGGCATCTTCAGTAGCAAATATTCTCTTTGATCAGTGCTGGGAGCCTTTTCGCAGTCTAGTTCAAAGTAGCATATTATTTCTGAACAAAAGCAGCTATGTATATGTGGGTGCTTCTTTAACTACAGACACCTCTGGCTTTGTGGACTTCAAAACCTGTTTACCTAGTCATGTTGTTAAAAATTAAATGTGTTTATTTAGTTCAACAATCAAACTGACGGTTCCTAAACATCCATTTCATATCTCATATATGTGCATGCATTTGTTTTATTATTATTTGTTTATTTTATCATTTATTTAAATTTTTGTTTAGGCCAGGCAAGTTAAACAGCTTGGACAAAGGTAGAATGATAAAGGATACACCAAAAAGAGATTAAATAACCTGAATAGGAATAAATTGGATAGCAAAAACAGACAATAAAGAGCGCATGGAAAAAAAAAAGAATGCATTAGTTTGATTTGGTTAAGAAATATTGTAATTTAAATAACTATTAAACAACTTAAAAAAAACTGTTAGTGTATTCATGTGATAGCAAGTTTCCAGACATAAACCAGTAGTCATTAATAAACTGGTGGTCGTAAATATTAATGCTGAAAACAAATGTGCCACTAGACAAAACACTGAGTATGTTTACATGGACACCAATAATCCGATTTAAATGCGATTAAGACAATACTCTGATTAAGAGTCTACCATGTAAACAGCTATATTTGATTACCTTAATCTGACTAAAGTCATGATCGAACTAAACAGAAATAGAATTGAGACATGTGGAATGTACCTATTTTAGTGGCATTATTGAAGTGCAGTACTAGAGTATATACAGGAATCAGAGAGTGAAATTCAATACCTTTTAAGACCTTTTTTAAGACTCTTACCATACATTAGGTCATTAAAACCACTTTAGGTTTCAACAGAAAACACTGGCAAGATTTTAACTTACAGTATATTTACTAAATATTAATGTAAGAAACGAAAACATTATTCATATACTGAATCAAATCTATTAAATCTAGCTAACTCAGCAAGATTAGGCCTATAGAACTGCAGAAATAACGGTGTTCCCTTGGTTACTGGAGTCAAATCTAGCAGGATTTCATAGATTTCATAAACTCCACAGCATCCTGAAATTCACAGATTTAATTCAGGCAAACTTTAGCATACAACCATACATTGCATAATCCAAAATGATATAAAATTTATTATATTGCAAAATAGCAGTCAAGACTTTTTAAGGGCCTTAAATTTCTCTAAATTGATTCATCAACTTTTAATACTTTAAGACCCCGCGGACACCCTGAGTACAGACATGCAAACACCTTAATCAAACTATTACCGTCATGTAGGATTTTCGCAGCATTTTGCGTCAGGATAGTCTATACGAGATGCCTAAACTAGGGCCAAAGTTGGCCAAAGTTGGCCCATGATAACCTTTGATTTGACCCACTATCCTTTCTGAGAAGAGAGTGATGGGAGAGTTGGGGGGCGATTGCCTTTAACTGAGATCATCATTTCTAATATAACATAACCTTTTTTGATTGCTTTATTGCTAAGCTACACAAAAAAAGCAAACTAAAAATAAATGTTTCAGTTAGATGTTGTAAATGAATCAGATTTTCAAAAATGTAAATACTGCTACTCTACGGGCAGAGAACAACGCAGAAGAGGAAACAAGTGCAGCTTGACTCGTGTATTCGGCATTGAACTCCATTCTGTTATAAATGGGATAGATTTTTTTTTTACGGTCATAAATTTATTATAAAAAATACTTAGTTAATATAAAGCAATGATTTCTAGTTATTGTTAAATATTATTAATTACCTATGGCAACTTTAATGTAATACAGTTTGGTATATTTACCTTCAGCCCACAGCCCAAAAGTTTGGGCACCCCTGGTCTATACACACACAGCTGTTTGACACTATTCTCTGCACCTACCAAGTCAGTGAAGGACCACAGACACCTGCAGCCACAACGTGGAGGTTTTTTTCCCATGCAGCGTATGGTATCAAATTCCAATAAAACAACACTCTTCCAGCAGTTCATACTCGCATCCAATATCTCTTTTGTCAAAAGGGACATGCATGAAATGTTCCTGAATGAAAGTGAAAGTGCCAAACTGGAGTTAAAGTCGACAAATTAAAAATGAAACATCCAAAATTACATGAAACTCCAGGGGAAATGTGAATAATGCGGTGATGCAATGACGTTAATCGAATTATCTGCTATAACATGGGATAATGAAAGGAACATTCAAAAAGCAACTCATGTAAACACCATCATAATATTGTCTTATTCAGATTAAGGCAAATAATTTGATTACTGATGTCCACGTAAACATAATGATTTCTGTCCTTTCCAACTGAAATAATTATGTTTTGAAGAAAAATATACAATATTTATACCATTTTAAAGTATACCACATGGTTCCAAAGTCCAAAACTAAATACTAGTTTAATACTAATTATAATAATTAGTATAAAAAAAAATATATATTTTTTTTTTTTTAAGTTTTACTACAGTACCTTCAATTTCAGATTTTATTTGATGAATTACATACTGTTTATTTCAGAAAACAATTTATTTGTATGACTTTTTTTTTCTTTTTTGCTACCCTTCACATAAACATTATGCATGTTGTGCATTAAAGTACATGAAACCAATTCAAATCCATCCACCCTTAGGGGAAACGGCATGATTCCAGCTAAACTCTACAGCACCGAGTCCTCAAGGTAAGACATTTAAATCACCCTTTAAAGTCTAAACTCAAATGCACCTGCAGACAGGGTGGAGGTAACACTGGTGTGCTGCCACTCAGCATGTGATGGTATTCAGACGGGAACAACTTTTCCACTGTTTTAAGTATTATTCTTTATTAGGAAGCTAAATCATCATTTCACGCAACCACCCAGAGTGCCTGCTCAACAACAGAGTGGTTTCAAATGCGTGCGTGTGTGTGTGTGTGTGTGTGTGTGTGTGTGTGTGTGTGTGTGTGTGTGTGTGTGTGTGTGTGTGTGTGTGTGTGTGTGTGTGTGTGTGTGAGCGTCCCAGCAGACCCTGAACACACTCTCTGCATCTCTAGTGTATATGGCCTGCTGGAAGACTCAATAGGTTTCGGGACAACACACACACACACCTGTTTTATCTTCCAACCTCTATTGTCTGGCTGAGTTCGTTTGCCTGATTTAAACTTTTTTCTTTGTGCACCTTGAACTTAGACCTGCTAAAAAACGGTTGCTACGGCAACTGGAGATTTCTCTTCTCCAAGAGTTTTCCGGTAAGATGTGTAATTCTTTACGCTCAGCTTCACCTGACTAAAGCGAAACAGTTTATCAGAAGCTAAAAATACCGCATGCAGCCATTAAAAGCGTTTATTTGGAGAACCAAAACAGATGGCTAAAATAGAAGCGTCACACACACACGATTAAAAAACAAGCTTACACACAAGCACCTCATAGCATCTTCAGGGACTGGTAGTTGCACATGCTATAATGTAAGGTCCACTTAGCAGGCAGCAAACAAAGAGTTCAGAGTTCTAGCTCCAGAAAAGAACAAAGAGTGCAAAACTGCTTGCAATGGCACTATGGGAGATTAAGAATTCCCTTTGAACTGGATAGTTCTCTGAACTGCAAATGCATCGTTTCCTGCTGCCCACGCATGCATAAACCGCAGCTCTGTTTCCCTCATTATATAATAAACACCCCAAACACAATGACAGGCCACACTGTTGCATGAAACAACTCTCGTGTCTTTCTTTTACTTCCAATTAGGGCTGCACAATATATTAGGTATGTCAAGATCCGTTCACATGATCGGATATCCGGCCTGATCACACGGTTTCAGACTCGATTGGAATCGGATGTTACCTCCCAATCAGGACTCGAATATATATATATAACATCAGCTGCACCTTCAGGAAATCTCCTAATACCTGCAGCAGGAGGACTTTCATGATAATTTGTGAGCGTCACAAGCGGTGGATCTGCTCGGCAAAATATTTGACTGCGTGTCACTGCATCCAAAATGACTAAAACGATAGAACTAAAGCAATCTTCACTGTGTTGAGCGAAAGCACTTCTCTTCCTGTTAAACTGAAAAGTCGAATCATCAATGACGTAAGCGTGTTCAGGTTCGGAATGCAAATGGCAGTGTGAGTGCAGTCCAAGGGAGAGAGGGAAGGGAGGACAATCGATCTTCAGCGCTGTTCATGGCAACTGTACCTAGTGTGAGCACGCCCTAAGTTGAGGTGCTATTTGTTTTTATATTAGATTTTTTTTTATATTTACTGTTGCACTAAAGTCCAAAAGTAAAGAATTTGGCCCAATCCCAATTCTATCCCTTAGCCCATCCCCTCGTTTTGCATCTTCATGTGAAGGGGTAGGGGTGACCCAATTCTCTTTAGCTTGAAGGGGAAGGGCTAGATACCCCTTCAAATTAAGATTTTTTAGGACCACACTCGAAACTAAGGGGTAAGATTATTTCCCAGAATACACCAGCTACATAAGCATCATAACTGCACCCGGAAGTAAGAAGATCCACAAATTTGTATTTTTTTGTCATTATTACGAATTCTTACAACAAACAAGCACATGTTTTAATATATTCATAACCGCACTCATCTTTACCGCCATGCTTTAAAAAAAAATGCTAAAATAAAAACTGTTAAATTTCGCTATCTATAATCCATAATCATAACTCCTGTATAGCAGTCACACAACATTCTGTCACTCGAAGACCCTGTCAGAAAAGTCTAGTGGCTGGGAATGACCTTTTTACAATGTCTGATATAATTTTAATGTTGTTTTTGTGTGTTACATAGATGAATATGGCCACTGTAATGCATACGATCTTATTGCCACATTATATCGTCATAATAACATAATATATGCCTTTACTGATTTCCTGAAGATAAATACCAAAAAAATAACACAACTGGAATAACTAGAGCAGTCGCGATCGTCTGATATGATGACGTGTGCAGGTGCTGTAGTGGTGTCCCATTTCTTAGGGGTAAATTTTGAAGGGGAAGGGGACCAAAGATAGAATTGGGATTGGGCCTTTATGCTATTTATTACTTGATTGTTCAAGCTACCTCACAGAAGTGCTCTGTTTGTTAACAGAGTTGTTGAATATTAAAATGAGGTGAATTAAATAAAAAATAAGGAACATCCTGGATCTGTATCTTCGCTCTTTATTCTTTTTTTTTTTATATGTTCTAGAAGTATCGGATCGGGTTTCGGTATCAAAAGACGCTCAAAGTGAAATGACTGACTCAAACTCGAGGACAAAAAAACCTGATCGGGACATCCCTACAATATATTGTTTCAGCATCGATATCGCAATGTGATAATTCGCAATAGACAAATCGCAAGATATATGCAATGTTGAGTTTGTATTATAATTTATCATTTGCTTTTGTTTTTGATGCCTGGAATTGTATAATGCTTTTAAAAGCATTCAGGCAGACGGAATATAACCACTTGTGACTTAAACAACGATTCATTTTATTGAATTATTCAGTTACTATATTTGAATACTGACTCGGGAAATGATAAAACACTTTATTTTTGGTGTATATTTTTCTCAATTGTATTTATAGATTTTGTTATGCATTAAACTACTTACAACGTGCAAATACAGAAACGCACTGAAAATAGCACAGATTTCAATGAAAATGTGTTAAAGGACACCAAAAAGTTTATAGATTGTTTATTAGATTTTAAGGAGATGCAAATAATAAACATTCATCAATCTCTGACTAAACATGTGCACAAAATCACTCGCATGTATATACAGAAATGCACTGTAAATAGCACAGACCACAATGAAAATGTTCCTGGGAAATTTATAGATTGTTTATTAGATTTTATAGAGTTTCACTCCCACTGCAGAATCATCCCATTTGATCTTTCAAAATTGAGATCTTCCAAATAGAGATATTAAGTCATCTGGTGAAACGGTGTTCATATTGCAATATACGCTACCAGTCAAAAGTTTGAGGTTAGTGGGATTTTTAAATGTTTTAGAATAAGCTAATCCTGCTCACTAAGGCTGCATTTATTCCAACAAAAATACAGTACAAATTGTAAAATTGTGAAATGTTATTGCACTATAAAATAAATATCAATTCCAGTCATTTTACGGATGAATTTTCAACTTCATTAATTCAGTCTTCAGAGTCACATGATCCTCCTGAAATCACTCTAATATTAATTATTATTATTATTATTATTATTATTATTGATGGTAATAGTAATAAAAGCAATAATGACTGGAGTAATAATTTCATTTAAAAATACATACAAAAAGGCAGCTATTTAACATTTTAATAAATATTTAAAAATTAAACAATTTTTTTTTTACATTTATTAAATGCCACCTTGATGAACGGAACATATGTTTAAAAAAAAACTGACCCCAAACTTTTGACCGTTAGTGTATATCACAAAAAAAAAATATTGCAATGTTAGATTTTTCCAATATCGTGCAGCCCTATAATTTTAATCCACAAAAGCAAGTCTCCATACATTCAAGAATATCTTTAAAAGTCATGTGTAATCAGCCTAAGACAATGGAGCTGAACAAACTGGTTAGAAGCTCATGTTCGCAAAAACCCATAATTAATTTGTGGATCCCTATAGCAGGGTCGGTCGCTGAACTGTGCTCTGGGCAATTGAGCTGACTGATTGATCAATTATTCAGCAGTGAACATTATGTACTTTAACCATGACAAACCCCACCAAAAAAAAAAAAAAACGTCATGTAAAGTGGAGCCTGATAACTTTGCTGAAAGTCGAGACAAGCTCTAAAATTGTGATCACACATTTTGAGGTGAGCTGTCAGAACTAATCAAACATGAATAAAGCTTTAATTAACATCTCAACTGACAACTCCTAAATATAATAAAGCAGAAAATATGACTATTAAACTTAACACTTGACAGTAAAATCTAAAACACAGCATTATTTTAAAACAAAATACACTGTGTTCACCTTAACTTCAAGCATTGACATTAATGAAAATATAAATTCTAAATATTTATATAGCATTCCTAAAACATGTGCCAGTTCAAAGTGCACAAGACAAGTAATAACTTTAGTTTTTTCCCAAAAGTGTAAACACGGGAACTTTTAAAACATTGCTGTATTTGTTGGAGCAGCCGGCTCAACCTAGAGACTGTAACCAGTTTAAACTAACAAGCGTATAAAACATAAATTTTTAATTCAAAACCATATCCACTTCGGGATAACGGAGTAATAAGCAAGAGTTGTTTCCAAGCTGCAGAGAAAACCAGGTGACTTTCAAAAACCACACTGCAAAAACAGCTTGATCATGCAGGTTTACACTGTGCAACATATAAAAGATTATGCCTTTCCAAATGGAGCATGCTGCACAACTATTGTTACTATTGCAAATGTTCTTCTGGCTGGACTTCCACCTCCTGCAATCAAAGCTCTACAAATGATTCAGAATGCAACTGTCCAGCCTACATCATACTTGTCTTTAGCTCTCTGCACTAGGTATCATGTGCAGCTCATACAAAGTTCAAGATATTGATGTACTGTAGAACAGTCACAGGCTCTGCACCCTCCTACTTCTGCTCCACTAAAAGCTTGATGTTTGTCTAAAAAAAATTGTTCACTAACAGTTTAACAATCAAATTGGCAGTTCATAAAAATTTGATATCTCATTTGTGTGCGCATATTTTATTTATTTGTATTATTTATTTATATTATTAATTTTTATATTTATTTATGTTATTATGTATTTTATGATTTATTTGTATTATTAATTTTTTATCTTTATTAATTAACTTTGTTTATTTATTTTGTTTGTATTATTTATATTTATCTTTATCTTTATTTATTTATTTTTATTATTTATTTACTTATTTGTATTTATTTGTATTTTTATTTATTTATTTTTATTATTCACATTTATCTTTATTTTATCATTTATTTGCTTTTTTATATTATTTTTATATGTATTTTTTTATTATTTATTTTCTAAACTGGCAGTTCATAAACATTTGATATTTATTTTTAATTATTTATTTTTATTATTTATTTTTATCTTTATTTTATTATGTATTTTATTATTTATTTGTATTACTTATTTTTTTATCTTTATTAATTAACTATTTATTTGTTTGTCTGTATTATTTATATTTATCTTTAATTTTTAATTTTTATTATTTATTTATTTATTTGTATTTTTATTTATTTATTTTTATTATTCATATTTATCTTTATTTTATAATTTAATTATTTGCTTTTTTATATTATTTTTATATGTATTTTTATTATTTATTTTCTTATTTGTATTGTTTATTTTTATCTTTACTTATTTATTTATGTATGTTTGTATCTATTTATTTATTTTATTATTTATTTTTATCTTTATTTTATTATTTATTTATTTGTTTGTATTATTTTTATCTTTATTTATTTATTTTTATTATGTGTTTACAAGTTTTGTTTATTTTTAATCTATTCATTTATTTATATTATTTATTTAATCTTTATTTTTTTTATTGTTTATTTTTATTATTTTTATCTTTTACTTTACTATTTATTTGTATTATTTATTTTTATCTTTATCTTTATTTTTTATTATTTATTTATTTACTAGTATTGTTTATTTTTAATCTATTTATATATATTATTTATTTTATCTTTATTTATTTTATTGTTTATTTTTAATCTATTTATATATATTATTTATTTTATCTTTATTTATTTTATTGTTTATTTTTATTATTTTTATCTTTATTTTTATTATTTATTTATGTTTGTATAATTTGCATTTTTATTTATTTATTTATTTGTACTATTTATTTGTATTTATTTTTTTCTTTATTTTAGTATTTATTTATTTGCTTGTATTATTTTCAACTATTTATTTTTATTATTTATTTACTAATTTCCTTGTATTGTTTATTTTAATCTTTATTTTTTTATAATATTTATTTGTATTATTTATTTAATCTTTATTTACTTTATTATTTATTTTTATTATTTTGCATTTGTTCAATCTGGTTGAGGAATACTGAAATTTTTTGAAATATTAAACAATTAAAAATGTTTTTTTTTTCATGTTTTAAATTATTCATGTGATATATAATTTGTATCCTTCATAAAAAAAAAACAAATACTTTTTGGAGAAAAAAAACACAAGATCACCACTTTTCTACTTCTGCTCGACTTAAAGCTTGAGGTTTGTGTGAACAATATGAACAAATAAACAATGCCTTGTTGTACCATCACAGAGAGGCAGGGCTTAGTTCCTGTCGGTACCACTCATTTTTGTTAGAGGTTGCTCTGGTGCCACTACCAACTTGAAAAATTTATGACATTCTGCTGCATATGAGATGCCCAATGCACCAAAAGTGGGAAATAAACAGCGCTACTTATTTGAACAAGTACAGAAGGTTGTCATTTTTATAATATGTCATAGAAAGCATTAAGTTGTTAAGGAAGGTTGCTGTACTTATGCTTGATCAACAAATGCACAAAAGATAAGGTTGTTACAATTATTATTAGAAATTATTCTGTTTTTGCTAATGAAAATACATTTTATCTAGTATGTATAAAATTAAACATGGATCCCAACTCATATTTCTCCCAATCTCAACTCTACAGTCAATTGTACATTTCTTAACTACAAAACTTGTAATATTAGTATGATTTTATAGCTTGTTCTATTCTAAACGACCTCTGAAACTTTGTATTACAAGCACTTCTGGTGTGTATTTTCCCTTTTATGATGAATGCCTTGTTGAATCCCTCATTTGTAAGTCACTTTGGTGTGCACTAAATGAATAAATGTGAAGGTAAAACAGTAAAGACAGCTAGGTTAAACCTGCAATATGTGCCGGGTCGACCACATGCATTTTCCATTACATAACAGTCTCTTTTTTTCTTAGTTCAGAAACACGAAATGCATCTCTGGTTTTACAATATGTAGTTGTTTTGTTTGTGACAGGAAGATGATATCGGTTTCAATTTAAGAGATTAAATCTTGTGTAGAGGAACAGACACAACATCGATCTTAGGAAAAGTTTAAATAAAGAGTGATTTATGACCTCTAAGTGGACGTGTCACTAGACTGAACAGTAAATTGAAAGGAAAGCTGTTTAGGATTGGATATAAAGGGCCAGCAATGCACACTAAGTGCGTGTGTGTGAGATTTACTGAGCGAATACTGATGAAATGGGTATGACCTAGATATTACAATGTTGAGGTGGTTTACGATTGTGACCTCATAATTTAAAACGGTTTAAAATTATACTTAGTGGGTTTTTTCACATTCAAAATATTCCACGTTTCCTGTGAGGGTTGGATTTAGGGATAGTGTTAGGGTAAGGCCATAGAATAAGTGAATTTTACAATATAAAATACATTATGCCTAATGGAGAGTCCTCATAAGTCACAAAGAATAACCTGTGTGTGTGTGCGTGCGTGTGTGTGTGTGTGTGTGTGTGTGTGTGTGCGTGCGTGCGTGCGTGTGTGCGTAAAATTACCACGACTCCAAACTGCTCTGGTTCAGAGAGGTTGGCATATTCACTCTTGTACTTGACCAGTGCATTCAGCTGCTCCTGTTCAGGCAGATGCTTCACCAGATTCTGAAAGAGAGAGAGAATAAGACAAAGAACTAGCGTTACAAAGAGTCTGTGCTACATTCATTCAATTAGCAGTTCAACTTTAACCTACAATCTAATTGTTGCTGGTTTAGTTGTAGCTTCTTGCCACTTAGTGGAGCTCCTCATCTAAATCGACTCACTGGCAATTAATGACACACTAGAATAATTGCGAGAACGATGGATCTCCCTTGAGCGTTCGGGGGTTAAGCTTCTCGCTCAAGGCCGAAACAACACTTTTGAGCTCAGCAACCCGCAAGTTCATGCGCTACCCACAGAGTCGAAGCAAGCTAAACTGCCACTCTAGGCAAAGAACTATCACGCCGCCCTCAACACGAAAGTGAAAACGAAAGTCACCGGGTCATTATGTGAGAACCGTGGGGTGATGTGGGATATCACGGATGAAAGTGAGGACCGGGCGGGGAGGGGGTGATGGTCGCGGATGAAAGTGAGCACATTGGGTTGGGCGGTGGGGCGCGTTTGCCGCCCTCGGCAGCCGCCTAGGTCGCCTCTATGGATGCGCTGGCCCTGGCTACCCATGGCTTAATTTTTTTTTTTTTACGTCAACAGATGTATTAGTAAAACCATTAGGAAAAAGATTGCAGTGATTGTATTGATACATACCATTTTACATTATTTTCATTGAATAACAGTAATACTAACATTACCTTTATATTAAAAGTTTTAGATGTTTGTAGATAATTGTATTATTTTTATAGCATTTGCTTTTCAGTAACCACACACTGCAATATGGCATTTTATTTTATAAAAAAACGAAATTTTCTAATAACAATACTAGTGTTTGTTTTTAATCACTATTTTGTTATATATTGTTACGTTTCACATATGTTTTATGTTCCTTTTTTGTTTTCTGTTGTGCACTCTCTCTCTTTTCCCTGCTGTGCATTCTGTCCTGCCCCAGGTATGTGACCATTTGTCGAGAAGGTTGTCACTCATCATTATCACGTCGCTCAGCACACCAATCAAAAGCTGGTCCGTCACATTTAAAATGCCTTTGCTTGAACTGTTCAGGAGGAGCACCTGAGTCACTCACGTGGGTTATGCCAACCAACCTGTTCTTCTGTGTTTTGCATTATTCCTTGTGGTGTAGTTTTCGTTCGTCTCTATTTTAAATGCTTTGTTGTACAATTTTGTAGCCTATTTGACCTGTTTATTAGGAATTCGAACAATCTCTATGAGAATTGGATTATCAGATGACTTTTTGTTTTGCTAATTGCTAACATTGTGTTCTTTGCGAGGACCCGATTAATTCTGCTAGAATAATGTTTGGTTGTTAGTTAGGTTAGGGAGTAGCTGCCACTACTGTAATTTTGTTTTGGTAGCTTGTGTAGTTTAGTTTAAGAATCAGATACGCAGAAGATTAAGGTTTTGTTTCTACATTTTTCTTTGGATAAATGTAATGAATATGGCCGATCAGACACATAATTAAATAATTATAATAAAGCTTTTATTCAATAAATGTGTCAGGTTTTATAGTTAAACTTCTCATTGGTCAACTCGGCTCTGGAGGGTGGGTACAAAACCATCCTTATAAAGATTTTTAAATCTCTTCTTAAAACGTACCTTTTTAGCTTGGCTTTTTAATATTATTTTAATAGTCCTTCTACTGCTACTTTTTTACATTTTATAGGCATTTATCTTGTCTTATTTCTTTTTTTTTTTGTTCTGTCCTTTTATTTTGACTTGTCTTGTGTACAGCACTTTGGTCAGTCTTGTGACTGTTTTTAAATGTGCTCTATAAATAAACTGAACTTGAACTTATAAAAGCTTGTGACCTAAGGCCACCGCTAAGACTCTAGAAGACCAGAGAAAGACTTGAACCCAGAACTAGAACCCCAGGAAAACTCCAGAGAACAGGCGGAGACCCAGACAAAATGGGTTAATCGCATAGCTCAGACATTCTCATCTCTGATACCTTTCTTTCTTTCCTTTCCGTCAAGAGTCTAGTTAAGTTTAGTGTGCCGTGAAACCGAAAACAGTTTTAACAATCCATTTTAACCACCTTAACAATCCAGACTCCTCCCCACTCCAAGCCTCACAAGGACAAAGAACTGATGACCAGTTAACCACGTGCTCAATAGAGGGAGTTCTTCACATCACAAAAGAAACGCAACACTTCCAGACTACCACTGAACTGGTGTAAACTAAATGTAACCCTAAAGAGACCATAGAAGGGTTAAATTGATTATTTTTGGTTCGCTTGGTTTGGTCTTGCAAAATCCGAGGTTCTCCATCATTACACTCTCTCAAACTCTTATTTTACTTTCTTTACTCTTCTCTAGACTTGTATGAATATGTGTTTGTGTTAGGTGTTAGTTTCTGTTAGATTAGTCAATAAAGTTTAATTTTGTATAAATATAGGTGTCTGTGCATGTTTATCTAATGTCTTAAACTTTGATCTTGCTACTCTGCTTAAACATAAATGGGTTTTTATTTTTGATAGCAATAGCTGTAGCTGAAGTCAACTGTCTATTCCAACAATCACTGGACGATTCATTTGTTCAGATTTAAAGAGTCGATTAATTTAAAGCCCAGTTCAAATTAATCTTCAATTCCCTTTGAGCTAATTCGCTACAATAATTAGTTTCGTTGGTTGGGGTTTAGTTAGATTGTTTTGATATATTTATTTCTTTATTTTGGCAACACAAACATTTCGTTTGATTTGGTTAAAATTAATTCACATTTCTAAATTCCTATATTTATTGTTTTATATAATTGTTTAATAAATTATTATTTTTGTTTCACATATTTGTCTGTTGTTGTTTCTCCATTTCACTCAGCACTAGCAAACCTTACTTAATGTTACATCTTATCCCTTTAATAACCTAAAAACATAACATACCATATAAATTATTTAATAAAAAACACAAATACTATCATTTGTTTTTTCAATAACTATATTCTTTTTTTTACACGTTTACTATTAATTTTAGAAAGTTTAGTAGTTTATTTTATTATTATTTTTGTGAATAGCAATTTATTAGTAATAACAGAGCAAGATTAACAGAGCAAGTTACAGCAAGTTTTTACAGTATGTGTGATAATATTTTTTCTTCTGGAGAAAGTCTTATTTGTTTTATTTAAGCTAGAATACAAGCAGTTTTTAATTTTTTAAGAACCATTTTAAGGTCAAAATTATTAGCCCCTTTAAGCTATATTTTTTGGATAGTCTTCAGAACAAACCATCGATATACAGTAACTTGTCTAATTACCCTAACCTGCCTAGTTAACCTAATTAACCTAGTTAAGCCTTTAAATGTCACTTTAAGCTGTATAGAAGTGTCTTGAAAAATATCTAGTAAAATATTATTTACTGTCATCATGGCAAAGATAAAATAAATCAGTTATTAGAAATGAGTTATTAAAACTATTATGTTTAGAAATGTGTTGAAAATA
>LR812529.1:36078080-36280580 GCA_903798195.1 Danio kyathit | reverse complement strand
ACTCTCTTTTTGATGCATTTCTTCTCCTCCAGGTCCTCCTCTTCTCTTCGAGCTGAAAATCATCACCATTAGATGTCAATACCACGTCTAAGCACATGCATGCAGAAAACCATGTTCAACACCAGCAGTGTGAGAAAACAAATTCACACACTGACAGTCACAAAACTGACACAGAGCTTGAAGCAGACTAATGGGCTACAGAAGTGGGAACACATTAGCCTGCACTTAATTTTTCACCATTACTGTCAATCACATGTGAGAAAGAAACTAGCATTACATATTAAGCACAATCAAACTGAAAACACTGAATAATTAAAGAGTGAAGCACCAAGGGGAAATGTATTTAATGAGGACCCGTGGGGTTGTATGATGTGTTGACCTCTCGGGGTCAGATGATGAGCAGGGTGCTATTGTGTAAACATGTTTGCATCATGACGAGAAAAGAAGAGAGTGATGTCGAGTGCTGAATGACAAACTGCACACTTTATAACCAACATAATGCTCAAGAATATATGTATAGATCTGTAGGGCTCCAAGATATTGGAAAAATCGTATATTGTGATTTTTTTATTGTTATTCTGCAATATATATGAATATAATTTCACCTTGAATATCTATTTGGAAAGAATTTATCATTTTAAATTGATTGGGATGATTATGTAGGTTAGTGCATCTACATAAAATATAATAAACAATCTATAAGCATAGAATAATTCATTAAAGAACAATATACAAATTAAATAAACAGCGTTTAAATGTTTTAAGAGGAGTTGAACTGTTTAGCTATACAGTAACTGAATAATCAAATATCAAATAACACTGCATAGTCTTCAATATGTAAACAAGTCAATAAAATGTATTGTGATTAAAGTTTAAAACGGCACAATTTCTTACGCCTGATTACATTTAAATTACAGTCACAGGACTCAAAAAACACTTGCAAAATGATCAGTTATAATACAGAGTCAACATTGCAGATCCTGCAATGTGACTATTGCAAATGATCAAATTGCAATATCGATGCTGAAACAATATATTGTGCAGCCCTAGATCTGAAAACCATTCTCTGGGCGCATACGTAGCTTCAGTCTGAACATATCTATGATGTCCAAACAGTAAATTGGTTAAATCTGAAATTATCAACGATGGCCAAAAAGGTTGGCTAGGTAAATAGCTTCAATTTAAACACTTCTGTGATGCCCAAATATGCTGTCTAAATAGGCAGCACCGGTTGTCTATAGCCATATTTGGACAGGACTAGTTTTACTGGAAAAATTCTGTTTCTGGACGTAAATTGAGATTATAAACCCATCCGAATCGTTCATGTCTGTCATTTTCTCACAGAACCTCAAGAAAATTACCGACTGTTTTTCAGGAAACTCTGTGGTCCTATGAGAAATCTAATCCTGTCCATATTAGCAAAAAATAAAACTCCAAAATATGTTTTCTTATGTGTTTTGATTAACGTTAACCACACTAATAATGGATGTAGTTGTGTTTGCTACCCTGTGAAGAAACAATAAATAAATAAATCAACAAGAAGAGTCAAACCATGTAAATTGTTAAGACTGGCTACTGTAATATCAGTTTTAGGTAAAAGTCTTTTCAGTAGGAGTATTTACAGCTTTGTTTCGCACTTCTCTATGATGACTATATAACTTGACTATTATGTCCCAAAATGCTGTCAAGCTAGGTAGCTTCCATTTTGACATGTTATCATATCTTAATCGATTTGTGTTGGAACAATATGAATAAATTGTGTGGAACCCTGCATTTTTTACAGTGTAGGTAACTTCAACTGAAACTAGTCTGCGATTCTCTATGCAGATACCTTCAATTTAAACATCTATTATGCTCAACAATGTAAGTCTAGGTAGGTTGCTTTAGTTTAAACTGGTCTATAACAACCAAGAACAGAAACTAGATAGATGGCTTACATTGAAACATGTCTATGGTGCCACAGTAACGCTGTCTAGAAAGTAAAATTCTATTTGATTATGCCAAAAAATCTGTCCAGGTAGGTAGTTTCTACTTGAAAACGTCCAGAAATGCTGTCTAGGTAGCTCATTAGGTTTTGAAGCACAGCCCATGAGTGTGTAATGGTCATGCTGAGAGAGTAAAGGGATTGGACTTTGGCAAGACAGCTGTGAAGAATGAGATTAGAGCCACACAGCTGTGATGACTGTAGTAAATGAGGTCACACTCTCTCTGTCCTGTGCGCACAGTCATTTCTCACCATGCATTTACAGTAGCTTGCTCTGCATAGAGATTTTAGGAAAGGATTTAAATGAAAATTTCTTTATTGTTTTTATGTCAATTTCCTGGTAAATATAATACAAAAAAAAAAAAAAGGCAGAGGTCATTGACTAACAGGTTAAACAGCTCCCCCTTCAGATCCTGAAAAGAGAGAGGTGGTTTTAAAAAAAGAGAGAGGAGCAGATGGAAAGCACAGGGTTTCAATACAAGTTTAATTATTTAAGACACCAGATTAAGAGAAGTAAACGCAGGTCTCCGGAGAGAAGTGCATAATTGTCTTGTGCACTAATTAACACGGCTGTCGGGATACCAGCTCAGAAAACACAGGTGCAGGGTTAATCTACAGGAAAAGAGTCCTATTCACACAAACAACTAACCCAGATGCATATTTAAACCAGCAAGAGTCTACCGTATACACTCGGGGACAATGACAGTGGATATTTAAAGTAACTACATATGATGTACAAGATCTACAGGTTATACAGACATTATATACTGTACTACAGCGATAGTGAGCAGTCTAAAAGCAATAGCAACAGGACAAAAGTGGCACAATTTGGTCAATCTATGGAGAAAAATGTGTGAAAAAGCAAATCTAGAAGAGCTTCTCACTAACCCTTGTGCATCTAAACTACCAAACAAATCTCTGAAGATTAACTTTTTGAATTACTTTTTGCTTAAATGGCATTGATGTGGGATGAAATATTTTTTAATGAGTCAATGAGGGCATTTTTGTCCTGAAGGTAACTAGAGCAAAAACAGATGCATGACTGGAAAAGAGGGTGAAATATTTAAAGTTCAATAAAAAAATGCACCTTCTTCCCAAAAGTGATTATGCTAGCATTAAAATAGGCAGAATTGTCACATAATGTCACATAATAAAGGATTAATCAGTACTGTATTATGATTGCAGTTAACTTCAGACTGCTTATTTTAAACACCAAAAATGATGAGTCATCATGGGGGAGGGGCTTCTGTTGTGACAGTGGGTCTATATGCAGAAAATGTAGAGAGTTTACATGACATTTTCAGCTAAAAACAGGAAACGTGCATTTGGCCTGTTCATTTACATGACAACTATGCTTTTGTCACTGAAAACTAGTGGTGTAACGGATCACAAATCTTACGGTATTCACCTTATTCTCCGCGTACGAGCGGGCGCAGCCATTTGAATAATTTTGGCTCGAGACTTCCGGTCTCATTCACTTCCATTCATTTTTAGACGTTAAAAACAGCTCGTTCTGCTGCTTGATGTTGCAAACTGAGGTTTTCTTATTATATTATTCTATTTTGTCTGTATAATCATGCAAACACTTGTTTGTAGAGCAAGTAGTTTGACCGTTTTCAGCCGTTTATTATTCCTAGTCATTTCTCCCATAGGCAACTGAATCGGAAGTTCTAAAACAATCGCAAAAACGAGCGCACTTCCGCATTGAAGAATAAGGTCAATAGATCACATTAAGATTTTTTAGTCACAGATCGGGGCATTTTTCGAATCAATCAAAAAGGGGAGGAGACAAATATAATTTGCTTTCTATTTATTACAAAAACAGTACTGCAAGACATTTTTGGTTTTGATAAACAGAACTTAGAACCTGTATAGCATAGTTGTATAATTTTTGAAGAATTATTCAGTGGCATATTTTTGATAAAATTTTGCCACCTATTGGTTAAATATTGTAATTGCTACCTACAACTTTCAATTTTGAGCGTCGTTAAATGCATATGATGGTGATTTTAATCTTTACCATAAACATCAGTGGTTTTTAAACTATAAACTCTTCTCCGAGTACTTCTGTGTTATTTGACTGTTTGTAACTTCGTAACTAACGCAAAAGACTAAAGACTGAATCTCTTTCTTGATTTTTGTGCTTTCATATGCAAATTACCATCATTAATAATTTATGGTGCATGGGTGTTGAGATTGGGTGTTGTCCCGATCTTTTAATGATTATACGTGCAGCTTACACTGAATGCATTGATGCAGGCTAAACAAGTAGTGACAGAAAACACCTTTAATGAAACCCACCACACCCTGAATAACCTACCACAACTTCTTCCGTCATCATTAAATTTGACAAGAAAGCCTAAATGCTTGTTATTTGAATGACGTGAGATGTGATCTCTCTGTGATCGTTACAAATTTAGGATTAATCTACATGTAAAAAAAATGTATTAATCCACGGGCCACGTGTGTTCCGAACCATGGGTTATGATCCGTACGAATGACGGATCAACTGTGATCCATTACACCCCTACTGAAAAAGCATAAATATGAACACAGGTTTCAAAGTAGAAGTATGCATGCCTACCACATATCGAGTACATGGTAGCTTTGTTTCTCAAGTGTCTACTAATGCTTCATTGGAAAAGTATGAATTTACTTTACATTACAACCAAAGCAGAGACACAGCTTTCTACACACTTGTGCTCTTCAGTGGTTGGACTTTCAGCAGTGAAATTTAAACCACACGGAAGTGAACTAAACTGAACTTTGAAAACTGGACTGACACAGTTCCAATTCACTAGAACTTTTATGTTAAGCTGCTTTGACACAATCTACATTGTAAAAGCGCTATACAGTAGAAATAAACATGAATTGAATTGAAAGCACATAGCAGTCAATAGCACTTCCTTACAGGTACTGTTTACTAAAAAGGTGACAGTAGCAAACACTGGTCTAGCATATGGTTAGAGGTATGAATAATTTCAGGCTTGACTGAAATTATTTCAGTGTAAGTTCACACTGAAAACTCTAAAAATAATAAGTACACTTTAAATACCCGGATGATTCCCTTATTCAACAGGTAAAATGAAGTGTGGAATGTAATAACATAATAAAGCATTAATGGTTGTTTTCACAGAAGTGTAAACACAAATAGTTTTAAAAATGTTGTCATGTAAACGTGAAACTTTTTTTAAAACGCAAGGAAATTTTTTTTCCATTTTTTTGGTTACAACGTTGTCATGTAAACGTAGTCTTAAGGTGAGTCCCAAATCGCATACGTATGCACTATTGTACGCCATTTTGTAGTATAAATAGTGTAAATTCACACTGAAAACTCTAAAAATAATAAGTACACTTTAAATACCCGGATGATGCCCTTATTCAACAGGTAAAATGAAGTGTGGAATGTTGAACACTTCACGCACTTGACGGTGCTGCAGAAGTGGCGGAGCTATCGGCCGAACATGTTGGATTATTTATTTTGGATTGTGAAAGCAAAATTCTCCTACGACAGTGATTATACCGCCTCCCGATGGTGAATGTGGTTATACTCATGGCAGGTAATATTTGGTAGTTTGGTCATTTATTTCACTAATTTGGCAACTGTCAAACGTCATCGGGGAAACGGTTTGAATTTCGGCTTAGTAAAAAAAAACATTAGTGTTTCATTTGGGACGACACTACATACATATGCTATGCTGTCGAGTGTGTAAGTGCATAGTGCATAAGTGCATAGTGTGCCATTTGGGACGCAGTTTTAGTCTCCAACAAACACACACACACTTACTGTGCTTGGGTGTGACTTCCACAGGTTCACTCTCCTCAGTCACTTGGAGTGGACAGCAAGAAAACAGAACAAGAATGCAGATAATATACTGGCATATATCCGCCAACAGAGAAAAACAGCGAGAGCCAGAAAAACAAAAGAAAATCTAACAGACACTGCAAAAAGAGCCTGAAGAGCAAGACGTAGAGACATGATTTCTCATTAAATTCCACAATTAATTGTTAATTATGCTAAAACTCTGGAGTGGACAAATTTGATTTAGCAAATTGCGAGATGGCTAAAAGTTGAGGAAGTGAAACCCAAAAGAACTAATTGTAATCAGTTGGCAAGATGGAGGAAGATCATTAAAGATTCATGTTCTTGATGTAATTGGAACAAATTGGCTGATTTATTCTGTACATCACATGAGGATATCAAAAATCAGCTCAATTGCTGAAAGATGTAACGCATGAAATGCATGATAACATGCTCTTTTTCAGTCATCTGCGATGTACAGATATAGCGATCTGCGAATGTGGACTCTAAAAAGAGGCTGCGCACAGTGGGAATATTGATCCGGAAGCACAGGTCTCCATCTAGCCACCCTATTCATATTACCCCTCTTCTACAAAAAGAATAGAAAGCAAGTGTGTGTGGGATAAAGATATGCAGTATTGATCTGCTGATCATGACTAACAGCCGTGCCATCAAATCTACACCCATTCATTACACACACACACACACACACACACACACACACACACACGCACACGCACACTAAACACATATACAAGTCAGATGATGTATGATTCATAGCGCAGTCTCTCAGAGGCACACAAAACCAAAGTGTGTGTAACGGCCTTCGCTGAGACTTTAACTGCTCGACTATAAGGCTAATAAATTTATGATACTATGGCCTCTTTAAAGCTTCTAAAGATTGTGTTTTTCCTGCCTTTGAACAGGAAAGCATCTTGTAAAGTATTTATTTCTTAAAGGAGTAGCCCATTCAAAAAACATTTCTTGGAGGAAGTTAGGAGGAGTCAGGTCTCAAAACTGATCATGAAGTTTTAATTGACATTTCAAAGCTCAAAAGTCTGGCAGTGTAGTTTATAAATCATATAAGTCACTTTTATGGGGCTCAATTTAAGCTTTTGTAAATCATTGGTTTGAAAAAATATATATTTAAGGTGATTAAACAATGATATACAAATATAATATAAAGTTGTGGGACAACAGAGAAAAGAAAAACAGGATAAATGTGACTAAGAACACTAAGCTGCTACAGTTATCTGTTTTTTCATTTTCAAGTACAAAACTTGGTGTAATGCCTTAAGTGAGTCTCTAAATAACTATTATCTATATAATAATATATATTATCCACTTTTTAAGAGCTATAAAAGCTTTACAAATCATGACAGGGTATTATGTCCACTGTAAAAACTGATTATTTACTTTACTTAAAAATAAATAAATAAATTAGTAAACCTGTTGCCTTAAAAGCAAAAAGTTGACTACTTAAGTAAATTAAGTAATTAAGTAAACCCATTGTAACTTAGGAATGTTAAATTGATTTAACTTAATTTTCATAATTTTATAATTGTTTCATTTACTTAATTTTAAGGCAACAGGTTTACTCAAGTAAATTTAACTAATAAATTTAAATTTAAAAGAAACATGTTTACTTATTTTGAGCAAAGTCAACTAATAATTTTAAAAGAAACATGTTTACTCACTTATTTTAAGTAAAGTCTACTAATAAATTTAAAAGACTACAAATTTAAAAGACTAAACTAGAAATTCCAAGAGTTCAGTCAAAGCAGAGTGAATCGGCTTCCAGCTACTACGCCCCTCGCTGCTGGAATCAGCTTCCAGAAATGATCAGATGTGCTCCAACATTAGGTACATTCAAATCAAGACTGAAAACACATCTGTTTAGCTGTTTACTGAATGAGCACTGTGCTACGTCTGCCAGATCGCACTATTGTGTCTTTCTTTTCTTTTTCATTCTTTTATAACCTGTTTTTAACACATTTTAATCTGTTTTTAATCATTTTTATTATTTACTTTTTTATTTTCTTATACTTGTCTTTTTATTCTTGTTTATGTAAAGTACTTTGAATTGCCACTGTGTATGAAATGTGCTATATAAATAAATTGCCTTGCCAAAGAAACCTGTTTACGCACTTATTTTGAGCAAAGTCAACTAATAATTTTAAAAGAAACATGTTTACTCAATTTAAGTAAAGTCAACTAATACATTTTACAGTGAGGTACAAAATATTAAATATATCAAGCTAGTCTTAAGCAGATCTTATTTCGTGTTAACAAAATACTTTTGACGTTTCTGAATTTCAGAACTCAATTCTGCTGCACTATGTCCACTCATTAACACATTTTGCATGTCTATAAACAGAATAGACTTCACCAGACTGAACAATATACTGGCTGACTTACAAGCACAGCTGATTATTATTAAACGAAAAGTACATTGCTTTAAAGGTCTTTCAGACAGGTGATTTTTCACATACTATGTACTACACTGTCACCATATTAAAGGCCATTAAAAGTCACTAAACATCCTTAAAAGCACTATGAAATAGAGCAGAGTTGCAGCGAGAACATCAATGTCGCAGAGCCCACAAGCCAATTCAGTGATTCCTGCCACACACTTGTAGTGAGAAGTCATTAACCCCATCAATTAACATTTAGATGGCTAATGAAAGGGCAACTGACATGAAATGGTCTAACATGGTGTTTCCAAATGTCAAGAATGTATACATCTAATGAAGGACAGGTAGATGAGGGGGTTAATGATGAAGTATTTTACATATAAACAAACAGAACCTGTGTGCTACACCATTATAGTGTAAAGCAAAAATCCTGTATTAATGTATAGAGTATGAAAGGTTTTGCGCAGAACAACCCAAAAGATATAAATACTGAAAAAACAATGCATTGAATTTGACATTTTAATTAAACAATGGATGTTTTTTAATATTGTCTTGACTAAAATGATTAGAATAGTGAAATAAATAAATATTTTATTTTAGATAT
The DNA here is from genome assembly GCA_903798195.1 of Danio kyathit. Taxonomy (NCBI): domain Eukaryota; kingdom Metazoa; phylum Chordata; class Actinopteri; order Cypriniformes; family Danionidae; genus Danio; species Danio kyathit. Next base: position 36,271,776 of record LR812529.1, on the reverse strand, counting down.
TATTATATATGTTTGAGGGTTCTTCCAAGGAATGATCTTATTAAAAAAACATTTAAACAATTTAAACTAATATTTATGTGACCTCTTTTCTCACAATAAAACATACTTCTGACATAATCCCGTATAATGACACAGTGCAGTGCTTTAAATCGGACCTTACATGTGCGGTCTTCAATTTGAAACTAAATTAGTGAAATTGACTGCTGAATGTTCGGACGGGCATACGGGTAGTTCGATGGATGAATGGACAGACAGACAGACGGACGGACGGGTAGTTAGATGGATGGATGGACGGATGGACAAAGGGGTGGTTCAATGGATGGATAGACGGATACACGAACGGGTAGTTCAATGAATGGATAGACAGAGGGACGAAAAGATAGTTTGATGGATAGACAGACGGTCGGACGGACAGATGGATGGATGAACACAGACGGGTAGTTTGATGGACGGACAGAGAGGTAGTTTGATAGACGGATGGAGAGACAGGTAGTTTGATAAACGGATGGACAGACAGACAGGTAGTTTGATGGACGGACGGACAGACGGGTAGTTCGATGGATGGTCAGACGGACGGGTAGTTCAATGGACAGACGGACATGTAGTTCGACAGACAGACAGATGGATAGTTTCACTGACGTACGGACGTACGTACGGACGGAGGGACGGGTAGTTTGATGGATGGACAGACAGAGAGGTAGTTTGATGGATGGATGGAGAGACAGGTAGTTTGATAAACGGATGGACAGACAGACATGTAGTTCGACAGACAGACAGATGGATAGTTTCACTGACGTACGTACGTACGGACGGGTAGTTTGATGGATGGACAGACAGAGAGACAGGTAGTTTGATGGATGGATGGAGAGACAGGTAGTTTGATGGACGGATGGAGAGACAGGTAGTTCAATGGACAGACAGGTAGTTCAATGGAAAGACAGATGGATGGGCAGTTCAACGGACAGAAGGACATGTAGTTCAGTGGAAGGACAGGTGGATAGTTTCGCTAACGGACGGATGGAAGGGTAGTTCAGTGGACGGACGGACGGACAGACGGACGAACAAACGGGTAGATTGATGGTTGTTTGGACAGATGGGTAGTTCAATGGATGGATAGTTCGATGGATGGATAGATGGATGGACAGACTGGTAGTTCTATGGATGGACAGACAAACGGGTAGTTTGATGGATGGACAGACGGGTAGTTTGATGAACGGACAGACGGACAAGTAAAATAAATAAATAAATACAGGCATACATATTTTTTTATCATAATTTAGTAAAGTGGTCCAGAGGGGGAAAATTGCAATTCTAAACATAAACAGACTACTTCTAAACAAACAAACAAAATCACTTTTTTCATATACAAATATTAAAAAAAAATAAAATAAATTCTCTAAATAAATAAAAAAATAAACACATCACTAAGTAAAATAAATAAAATCATGTATTACAAAAGTGTACTTTGAGTGTTGGCCCACAAACTAGATCATATTTAGTATTTAACATTCCATATGTGATAAGCTGAGTGTGGTTAGATTTAGAAAACTGACCTCCTAGAACACTTTCCTCCCTTTCAATTGGGCACAAAATAACCCTCTCAATAAATAGCCTAACAATCTGCTTTCTGACAGAAGAGAAAGAAAACGAGTGTGATGATGATCTAGAAAAATGACATTTTATCATCTTCCCACCCCCAAAATTTCTCACACTCTCTTTCTGTATGTCTCTGAGAGTTGTGTTAAAGAGAATGGGAGATGAAATAAACAGGGATTGAAAGGGAATGAAGGATGGGCTGCCGGGCCCATGAGACAGCCTCCAGTATCCCAGCCCTTCTGATCAAGGACTGCTTAATCATACCACAACATTTCTGCAACATTACCGCAACGTCAATACTGCGGTGCCAAACTAAAGCACTTGTTTCACCAACATCAATCTTTGTCTTTTTCCAAAGTCAGCATAAGGATGAAAGCATTAGTAATCTGACTGACAAACTTGAACAGGAATAAAAAAAAGTTAGTTGGCATGGATGTTTGTGCCAAGCTATGATATGGAAGTTGTTTTAGACGAAAGCATCTGCTAAACAACAAAACAAGCACACACTTTGAAATAACAAATGAGAAACTTTAGTAACAGTTGCTGGCTGTGTGAATCGCATGAGCGCTCAGCACGGGTCTCTCTGGCATTTTCGAGAATCTGCACTAAAGCCCACATTAAAAAGAGATTAAACCATCTGTGGGAACGAAATGAGGAGACATGCAATGATTATCATGATAAAGTGCATATTTATGATTGGTGATTTGGTGTCGGAGCTGGCAGGGCCGATTGTGTGCATTTCCAATAATGCTGCAGTGTTTGTAGAGATTTGTACGGGTAATAAGATGGGGCCGTTGGGAGACGGTCACCAAAGGACCTGGCAGCAGAAAAAGGCCTGTAATGTTACAGAAAACCCAACACTAATTAAACACTCTCCTACTCTTTTATCCATCTCCATCTCTCTCTGTTTCTTTGTGCTGCACCTCATGGTTTACCCGCCCATCTCCAACTGTCATTTACAAGCTGCTTTTTTTTCTCCTCGCACTCTCCTGTCATCTCTCTTTTCATTTTCTGACTCTGTCCACCCAGGCAGACTCCTCTCCTGTTCTTATTTGGACAAGTTGAAAGTTTTACTGAGAAAAAGAACATGCAGTTTTTTGGTCTGAATTAGAGGGACCTGAGATTTCAGATGGAAGAATCAAGACAAACTAGTGTCGAACTAAACTTTAGTGTGCAAGATAAAATGGTTTTGAGCCTTCTCTTCCTTTCTCAAACAACAGCACTTCAAGGAAATCTCTACAAACTGCTGTGTACTCTAATTGGGACCTGCAGTAGGGGATCCACCAATTATTGCACCATTTATTTTTGTATTTATTTTTGTTACGCTTTAAAGAAAGACAATATTGAGCAGAGCTGAAGTTCAACCTTGCTCAATGCCTCACCACATTAAAACATATTGTATTGCCTCTACAGTATTATGCATCTTCAGACCTTACTGCACCTTTCATGTGCTGTGTAATAAAGCAGTTATTGACTGTAAAAGGTCTGCAAAGTTTCAAAGATCAAAACGCACAATAGATGGAGTTTTTTGCTTTCCAAAACAAGGAATTCATTCTGAACTGCATGACAAGTTTTGTCAGTAATTTCAGCTTTAGTTCCTGCCAAAATCTAGGTAAGTTGGCAACAAATTTGCATAATTCCCATTTATGGTCTTCAATCATTCTGGGCCAATAGGAGTAGAACATGCTCTTGGAGCAAAATAGATCAGACCCTTGAACAAACCAGTTCAGACACAGGGAAATATGCTGAGGCTGCATTTTACATGTTTTATTATGTTTTATTTTGTATTATTATGTATTATTATTTGAAAGATTTCTCCAAAAACTAAATAGCAAGCCTAAAAAAACCTTTAAGGCATTTTAATTTAAACTAACATATAATGTACAAGCAAATCAATAATACACTTTAAATAAATAAACAAATAAATATAAATAAAACTAATTCTATTTTATATGTTTTTAATGATTTTTATAATTATTATTATTATTATTATTATTATTATTATTATTAGACATATTTCTCCAAAAATTAAACAACAAACCTTAAAAAAACCTTTAATTGAGGCATTTTAATTTAAATTAATATATAATGTACAATCAAATCAATAATACAATTTAAATAAATAAATAAATAAATACAAATAAATAAAAAAATAAAACAAATTCCATTATTTATTATTATTATTATTATTATTATTATTCCATTATTATTATTATCATTATTATTATTATTTGATTTAAAAGATTGCTTTAAAAACTAATTAGCAAACCTTTAACAAAACCTTTAATTGAGGCATTTTATTTGAAATTAAAATATATAATGTACAAGCAAATCAATAATACAATGTAAATAAATTCATTAGTAAATAAACAAAAATAAATAAATAATAAAAATAAATGAATAAAAACAAAATAAGTAAATAAACAAAACAAATTCTTCATTTGAATAAGGCGAATATGGTTTTGGAATAAAAGATTCAAAAGCAGCAACATCCACTGAAATCATGTCACCTGAAAGAGCCCTGTGATCATTCAATAAGACTACAATTCTCTCCACGGTGTTAATGCACATATTCTACATGCAAAAAAACACATACAAAGAGAGCAGAAAAAACGACAACATTTCATCCTGTTTTTTTTGCCCCTTTATTTCATTCCCTCTCCATCAGGGTACGAGATAAGTGGATGAGAGGGAAAACAGGTCTATTATCAATTTCTCATTGCAAAAAAGGCAAAGGATGAAGCGTGGATGAAAAATCATCTTTGCAAAATAAAGTCGCGGCTGCAAATGTATTTTAAACGAGCCGCTACATTACGCTGCTGATGTAAGAGCCTCACATGGCAAATTGTAAATAAATTGCGGTGCTTTTATTACGAGACTGCAGCAAACAGAGAAAGAGAGAGAGGGGAACAGAAAAGGATATTAGAAAATAAGGACAAGTGCAAAAAAAAAAAATGAGACCGAACACAGATGCTGAGCTTCGCTTTCTATGAGAGAGAAAAGACGAGATGGAGCTTCATTACAGTGTGTGTGTGATCAGAAGTAGATCATTCACTGTCTAATCTCACTGTTTGCCCCTACGCACACACAAAAGGACACACATGCTCACCATTTATCACTCAACATCAACATCAATCTAAGATCCATTACCCATGATCCTCTCCGACTAATCAACAGCTGGGTAAGGCTCCTGCTAACCTCTTTGACCTCTACTCCATCACACACAGCAAAAAGTGCACGTAAACACATAGCACATCTCTCTGAGGAAACACTCAACACCTAGACAATAAAAATATATACAATTTGTTTTCAACCAATTAGATTATACTCAATTACTACTGTGACCTGACAAAACATACATAACACACGAGAGCAAAATGAACCAAAAAAACCCTTTTTTCATTCATTTTCAGTAGTTCATCTGTACAATATTTGTGATAAATGATATCTGGATATTCTCCTTTACCTGACCTCAGATGCATTCAGCTGGAACGACCATTCATCTCATCACTGGTTCATTTCACTGTGATTACTAAAGCAAACAGAGCTCATTTAAGCCTCACTTAGTCTCTGAAGTGACTGTCACTTAAAAAGGATTTGATGGACGCTCATTATTTAAAAACCTCAACAGAAAAAGAAAAAATGAAGCAAGAATGGAGAACTGCAATAGAAAACATTTGTTGGACTGAATAGTGCCATTATAAAGAAGTGGGGGATGAGGTTAAAAGTTTAAAGGAATAAGAAATTAAAGGAAAATTAAAGGGTAAAAATATATATACACACTGCCTCTTATAGGGTTTTAGTGTCAGCAGGTTATTATTATTATTATTATTATTATTTGAAAAAAATTATATACTTCGAGACTCCATGCATTAAAGTTACTCATTTATTAAAATACCTATTTTATATTTTACAATTCTATTTTACATTTTAAAGAGCGGCACAAATATATTTGTAATAAAAAAATTAATTAATTAATTAAAAATGTAAATATATATATATATATATATATATATATATATATATATATATATATATATATATATATATATATATATATATATATATATATATATATAAACAAATAATAATAATTATATTAAATAATTATTTCTATCGTTCTGGCTTTTTTTTTTTTTTTTTTCATTTATGTGAACCCGAACAAATGCACACACACTGTAAAATATGCCTAATCGCCATTCCTTGGACAACAGTACTTAAAGTAAAATGGAAGAACTGGTGCTTATTTCTGGAGTTGGATTCAAACATTCTGAAAAAAATCTGCTTTAAATGGTAAACGATGAATAGAGAAGAACGAGTTAAACATTAGTATTCATTTACTTACAATATTTAAATGTGTTCTAATAATTGCAAATAAACAGTAATATTAAATAACTTTTAATTGAAAGTATTGACTTTGGGAATGCCCACAAAAAAAGAAGTCACATCCATTAATTATAAATGCATAAAACAAAGTGAAAATATTAAAGAGAGAATAAATAAAACACTAGCAACTAATAAGATTGACTCAATTTAACAAAAGCAAAGTTCCTTTTGTTAAAAGAAGATCTTTGCTTGATTAATTAAAACAAAACTAGATTTAAAATTAAATATAACCAATTAACCTTTAGCGTTTATTTAGTAGTGTTAGGTCAAATAACATTATTTTTACATGGTATTGAAGTTAATTGTACTTGAAATAAGATTAGTAAATTTTATTTGTGCAAACTGTTATGAAAAATTTATCAAGTAAATCTTACATCATTATTTTTTTCAGTATGGTCTGAGACAATTACAATATAGATAATTGTAGTAGTACACTACCTGACAAAAGTCTTGTCGCCTATCCAAGTTTTAAGAACAACAACTAATAACTTGACTTCTAGTTGATCATTTGATATTAGAAGTGGCTTATATGAAAGTCAAAGTCCTCTAGATTACGCTTATTTTACCAACAAAAAACGATCATGTCTTGATTTTTAATGGTTTAATTAGGACAGTAAGGTCTGACTTTGTTTAGACAAAGGTCTTGTCACTTAACAGAAATAATGTAGAGTATAGAATATAAAGTCATGATGCAGTGGAAAAATAACTAATATTGTGTATGACTCCCATGATCTTGGACGACTGCATCCATACATCTCTGCAATGACTCAAATAACTTATTAATAAAGTCATCTGGAATGACAAAGAAAGCGTTCTTGCAGGACCCCCAGAGTTAATCAAGATTCTTTGGATTCATCTTCAATGCCTCCTCATTTATCTTAGCCCAGACATGCTCAATAATGTTCATGTCTGGTTACTGGGCTGGCTAATGCCGGAGCACCTTGACCTTTTAAGCTTTCAGGATTTTTGATGTGGAGGCTAAAGTATGAGGAGGAGCGCTACCCTGCTGAAGAATTTGCCCTCTCCTGTGGTTTGTAATTTAATGGGCAGCACAAATGTCTCTATAACTCAGGCTGATGATGTTGCCATCAGTGGTGTAGTCCTAAAAAAAAAAAAGGTGGTGTACTATTACACCCGAACCAAATTTTAAATGAAAGTAGGCAAAGAAACGATGAAAGTCAATGCTTCTTTGATTCATTAGCTATATATATCTTTTTTTTTTATTTTTTTTTTTTACATCAGTTACCTGTAACCATTAACTTCCACAAAAGGAAAAACAAATCAATGTTGTCAATGTAAGTCAATGGTTACAGGTTTCCAGCTTTCTTCAAAATATCTTCTTTTGTGTTCAACAGAAGGAAAAAAAGACAAACCGGTTTGAAACAAGTAAAGGTTGAGTAAATGATGACAATTTTCTTTTTTTGCGTGAACTATCCATTTAAAAAGAAAAAAAAAAAATCAAACAAATTTGTTCGTTTTAAAGGGAGATGCTAATAGCCTAATCCTATTTAATGATTTATGTTTAGCTAATAGTGACTCGAGGATTGGCTGTATTTATACAGTGTGTAGCTTAAAAAAACAAGAGTCAATCAAGAAAGTTACAACAATTTAGTTGACATGGAAAGACAGGTTTTTAACTTACTTTCTTTACTGGCTTATTACTTTACATTTAATAGGTTCCTTTAAACATCAATCAGCCATTATTTTTGATTGTCACATTCGTGCATGCTTGTTTTAAACCAAACTATTAGGAGTCTGTCTTCTGTTGTCGCTATTATATTCCTGTAGTTACCTTTTTAAATCACATATTGTTACGCGATTTATGAGTAGTCTTTGCCTCATCGTTTTTAGTGTTTTATATACAGTATAGTGTCGTCCCCTGTAGCGGTAGGCACGATTAAGACATGTGAAATACTGTTTTAAAGGGGCGATTTTAGGATTTCTCTCGCCCTGAACAGATGTGGTTTGCTGATTAAATGAAAAGCTTAAAACGGAGCGGTAGTCTGCCCCCGTTTTCATATCAAAATTAAAGGGGACTGAGGCGATTATTTAGTAGTGTACAGTTTATGAGCTAATCGCAAAACCTTTAAGGGTGCTGAATAGAAATATAGGGTTAAAGCGACGCCCATGCTGTTTCATAAATTTACCTGAATGTTTCAGCAAGACATCATTCAGTTGACTTGTTGTGGTCTTCGAAAAACTCTCACGAAATTTTCTCACAGTTGCTGCGGTCATCAGGGGCGGGGAATAGCGCAAGTTAAACAAAAATGCACCAGTTGCAATGAATTAAGATGCGAGTTAAAAGAAAACTTTGGTATACAGTTAAAGGGGACATGAATACACATAAATTAGGGAAGTTTAATCAGAAAAACAAGTGAGTATACCGAGGGTACACGCAATTATTTATCCTCAGAAATGGTTATACCCAAACAGCTCATGGAAAAAAAGTAAGCATACTGAGTATACGTGCGCATAGCAATGACTATACCACTGGTTGCCATCCACCCCAATGAATGTTACCCCAAACTTAACTGATTTCTGTGAGAATCTTAGGGCCATGCAGGTTCCAATAGGACTTCTGCAGTATTTGTGATGATTGAAGATGAAGTTTAAATGATGATTAACCAGAAAAATCTACCTTCTGCGATTTTTCCAAATGATCAACTAGAAGTCAAGTTATTATTTGTAACTCTTACACCTTGGATCAACGACAAGACTTTTGTCAGGTAGTGTAGTAGAAAACTTGATTAATCCCTATAAGGGAAAACTCATTTGCCATCATTGACATCCCAAACACAGTAAATTATTAGACAACACATGACACAAAAAAACACTACAACAACACCATTTGCCCAAACTGCACTTGCTAACTACACTGTACTCAGGGGCTCCACCTTCTTGGATGTAGAAATATTCAAAAGTGTCTCTTTTTAACTTCAAACAGAAAATCCAAAATGAACTTGTGTACGCATTTCAGGGCTTGTCTAGGATCATTACTGTATGTGTGTGAGTTTATCATGTGCGGACGGTAAGAACGGAGCTTCCTGCTGCTTTCACCCTGGGGTCCGACACAAAAGAGCCAAAGTAGATTAAAGGCTTTAGAGGTAATTCTGCCTGCTAATTTCAACACACACAAACAAAACACACGCAGCGAGTGAATGTGAGGGCGTTGATAAAGCGAGTCCATTTTTAAATTTCATATATAACAACAAACGAAAGTGAGCGAGTATAAAGGAAATGGCCTGAATCCCCATGATATCTCTCTCTTACACGCACATAAACAGCTGAGATCGTACCAAAGGACATCTTCGGCCTGCAATATCCCATTATACTGTGAACAGCTCAAACACTTGTAGACGTCACCCTGTTTAATGAGCTGTTTTGTCAGATTTAAGTCTCTTTTCTTCATGTGGCATGTCCCTGTACAAAGAGCAGTTTCTTGATTATTTCAGGCTACCGTCTCAAAGAAACAAAGCTAATTATAGTGTCACGTCTTATATGAGAGCGAGCAAAATAGCTATAGAAACAAGTACGCTTCGAACTCTTGTCTTTCAAAGTTACACATGGTTTTCTTTCTCTCTCGTCACTGAGCTCAGATGCTGTCAGCGCTGTATGGCACTCTGGCCTGTTATTATGTTACCTGAGAGCAGTTTTCCTAATTGGCCAGTGCTGATTGCGTAACGGCTGATGGACTAAGGCCAGAGGTAGCACTTTTCCTGGTGGCCATCTTAGTGAGGTGTATCTAATGCTTCTGGGAGACACAGACACACTGAGAGGTCTTTAGCTGCGATCCCTTCTCTAAAGAAAGCTGCAGGCAGATGGTTCAAGAGGAGTAGAGGGATGACAATATACAGAGAGAGAAAGAGTGCCTACAGTCCATACTCAGAAAAGCAGAACAAAACAGTGCTGACTAGAGGATTCTACATATGAAGCTTACAGATTATCTGAAGCTTTTTCTGATCATCATCATCACTTAATTATAATAAATTGTGTGTGTGTGTGTGTGTGTATATATATATATATATATATATATATATATATATATATATATATATATATATATATATATATAAATAGACTAGCATATGATCACAATTATCATTAATCAGAACAACAACAACAATTATTATTATTATTATTATTAGTAGTAGTAGTAGTAGTAGTAGTAGTAGTAGTAGTAGTAGTAGTAGTAGTAGTAGTAGTAGAAATATTATGATAACACATGATAATTACCATTTATTATTATTATTAGTTGTAGAAGTAGTCATAATAATAAATAGCATTTGATGACAATTATTAAAATTTCAATTTATTATTATTATTATTATTATTATTATTATTATTATTATTATTATTACTACCACTACTGTATATTATTATGTTATAATATTCTAATGCTGTTATTATGAATACTATTATATTGGTTTTTATTTTTTAGCAATATTATCATAATCAAATTATCATCATCATTATTACTGATTATTATCATTATGTATACTAATAATTTTCACTATTTTATTATTTTTAATTATTATTATTATTATTATTTGTTGTAGAAGTAGTCATAATAGTAAATAGCATGATCACAATTATAATTTTAATTTATTATTATTATTATTCTTGTTATTGTTGTTATTGCCAAAATGCATATTTTAGGTAAACTGCATCTTCTGCATGCTTTTAAGCATTTTCTCTGCAATGCTTAAATATATTGACACCAAATTTTAGATACGTTATTGTTGCCTAACACTAACCACAACACATCAAATTTGTAACTCTGCCACCTATTGGTCAAAACTTATATACCAATAAATCATTCATATGTTAATTGTTTTCATGATTTTCTGGTATTTTAAGTGAAACATGCATCAAATAAATTCAAAATATCATTGTTTTACTTGGTATGATGCTGCTTACTAACCTTGTTGCTTTTGGCCTCTGGACTGCTTTGCTCATTCTGCCTCTAGACTGCTTTACTCATTCTGCCTCAGCACTGCTTGGCCCCTTAATGGCTGCTTGCAGCTATATTTTTAATTATTATTGTTATTTAATGAATACTGTTATTATAGTTTTATTATTATCAACATTATTGTTATCATCATCGAATTATCATTTAATCATTCATCATCATTGAATTATCATTTATCATTCATTTATTTTATTGATTATTATCATTATGTATAATATTTGTAACTATTTTTATTAGTAGTAGAAGTCGTAGTATTGTCATTATTATTATTATTAGTTGTAGTAGAAGTCATAATAATAAATAGCATATGATCACAATTATTATAATTTCAATTTTTTATTATTATTACTACTACTACTACTATGTTATTATATTATTATATCATAACGTTGTTATAAATACAATTATGCTTTTTTTGCAATATCATAATCACCAAATTATCATCATCAATAATATTATTATTATTATTATCATCATGTATAACAATTTGTTTTACCATTTTATCATTTTAATTATTATTATTATAAATTTTAGTCGTAGAAGTAGTCATAATAATAAATAGCATATGATCAAAATTATGGTTTCAATTGATTATTATTATTATTATTATTTTATGAACACTGTTATTATCATCAATAGTATTATTATTATCATAATCAAATCATCATTATTAATATTTATTATTATCATTATGTATAATATTATTTTTACTATTTTTATTATTATTAGTTGTACTAGTAGTCATAATGAATAGCATACGATCACAATTATTTATTAGTATTATTATTGTTGTTATTATCATCATTTTTATTAATAGTACATCATGATAATCTGATATTGAATATTGTTATGGATAACATTTTGAATATTATATACTGTGGGTATATATTTAGCATGAATAGAATTATACAAATACCCATATTTTTTATATTTTTACATTTGATGTTAAATATGACAATCCTTCTTGAAGTGCCAAAAATAAGTCAATAAAAAATAAAACCTAAGCATACCAAAATAAAACAGTAATAAAGTAAAAATACATTTAGTCATAATGCTGTACATTCAACACTGGCACCACTGAAAAGCAGTATAGAATGTGCTGAAATGAAATAAATACACAGCATTTGCATACAGGATGCCTTTTGATTGCGGTTGATTAAAATAATCAGCGGGCAAATGGCCAACATCAGGTCAAAGCCTCAGATGTCCAGCTGTGTCTGCATGAGTGACTTTGAAACAAACCATGCTTCACAGGCAGAGATAAAATGCTTGAAGGGTTGTAGTCCAATCACTCAGGAGAGAGTTATGACAGCCGTGCTCACTCCAGGGGTTCTTAAGGACTTCATTACCCATTAGTCATCAGTGTGACGGCCCCTGAAGCAGCGGTGGTCTTGTGGAACGTTCTGGCACATGTTGACGGAGTGCTGAGAGAGTGTGTGGAAGTGTTTTAATCCCTGGCCACTCTGGTGGGCCGTCACTGCATCGACCGGGGCGTTAGCGGCTGACAGGCTGATTAATAAGGAAAGAATGTGAGGGACCACACTGTCTTACAACTGCTCTGGGTTTCGCACCCCGCTGTGATAAAACACCAAATCACAAATACTTCAAACCGCATTATTAAGCTGAAGATTGGAGGGGCGGTGCTGTCTGGGCTTGCAACTTTTCAGACTACAGGAATGGAAAAACAAATTCAGACAGTCTTATGCAAGCGAATAACAGTGCAGGAAACAAAAAGCAAGCGGAATGTTCAAAAGACGCGGAGAGAAAGCCATTTCAAACTTTAGTTATGTCAGGGTTACTGCAGATTTCTTCAAGTCAAATTTAAGACTTTTTAAGCCCCTTTTTAAGACTATTATGAATTAATTTTTAGACTTACAGTTTAAGTCAGAATTATTAGCCCACTTTTGATTTTTTTTTTCTTTTTTAAATATTTCCCAAATTATGTTTAATAGAGCAGTGAAATTTTTCCAGTATGTCTGATGTTTGTTTCTTCTAAAGTAAGTCTTATTTGTTTTATTTCGTCTAGAATAAAAGCAGTTTTTAATTTTTTAAAAGCCATTTTAAGGACAAAATTATTAGCCCCTTTAAGCAATTTTTTTTTCGATAATCTACAGAACAAACCATCGTTATACAATAACTTGCCTAATTACCCTAACCTGCCTAGTTACCCTAACCAAGTTAAGCCTTTAAATGCCACTTTAAGCTGTATAGAAGTGTCTTGAAAAATATCTAGTAAAATATTATTTACTGTCATCACGAAAAAGATCAAATAAATCAGTTTTTAAAACTATTATGTTTAGAAATGTGTTGAGAAAATCTTCTCTCTGTTAAACAGAAATTGGAAAAAAAAAATAAACAGGGGTGCTAATAATTCAAGGGGGCTAATAATTCTGACTTTAACTGTATACAGGGCTAAACCAGGGGGGTGATCACCAGCATGGGGAAGTCCCAGAGTAAAATGAGAAAATATGATACACCGGTGTTTCGGAATATGAAAAAACTCTACTCTGTTTTCATCTGTATTTATATTATTTGTTTTTATTTTATTTATACTTGTGTCTTTTATTCCTGTTTATGTAAAGCACTTTGAATTGCCACTGTGTATGAAATGTGCTCTAAAAATAAACTTGCCTTGCCTTAAACACTAAGGATTTTTTTTCGAATGGCCCGGTTACTTATGTGAATAATTTTTGTATTAAAGGAAGATCATGAAAAGGGATGTGTTGCTTTAGTTTTCTTTTCCTGCTTAGGTGTAAAAATGTCTAACAGCTTTTGTGAATTTTATCGCTTTGCAATAAAAAATAAAAAACAAATATAAAAAAGTTTTGAGATGGATTATTGATAATTGGGTGTTGCCAGATTTGGCAGCTTTACTGGGACATAAGAAAATTAAGACCTGTTTAAAATTGATTAAGACCTACAACGTAGTCAATTTAAGGCCTTTTTAAGGTTTTGCACCTGCAATTGTCATTAACATTTCAAAGTTATGTTAATCACAAAAGTGTCTCCTTTGACTACACACAATGCATTTTGATAGGAGTCTAATTTGACAATTGACTACCTTACATGCCTTTATTTACTACATGTTCACTGGATGTCACAAACTTTAGAATACATACAGTACATTTCTTACATTCTCATAGCTTGTAAAATTGTTTTTCTGGTGTCAGACAGCCACAGCACATTTCTTGTGTTACAATTGTTTATATCTCGCTTGTTGCTCCTGCAATGTCTTTGTTATTTTTAATGAGAACAGACATGAAAAACAGTGAAAAGGGGTGAGTCATTATAAATATACTGAGAGCTATGGGTAAATGTGTAAAGATGAAATTCTGATTTTTAGAAGGCAAACTTTTATAATAACTTTTATAATATGATTTTATAATAACTTAAAATTAACTTAACTATGTGTATGTTTAAGCATTATATGTATTAAATAGCGATGACATAGTGGCTAGCACTGTCGCCTCGCAGCAAAAAGGTCGCTGGTTCGAGTCCCGGCTGGCCTAGTTGGCATTTCTGTGTGGAGTTTGCATGTTCTCCCCATGTTGACGTGGGTTTTCTCTGGGTGCTCCAGTTTCCCCCACAAGTCCAAAGACATGCGCTATAGGTGAACTGAATAAACGTAAATGAAAAAGCTTATTTATTGACTGTCTTAGTCCTATCACATTAAAATAAACACTCTACATCTCTCTACATTTAGGCTAAAACTGCTTTATTTATTTATTTATGTTTGTTTGTACTTTCATTTAGTCTTTTATTTCTTTAATTTTACTTTCCAAAATGAATCCTCATTGCACTAAGGTTTTCAATGATATTAAAGCTTATTAACTTGTTTTTAACGATTTAGGAAGGAATTATAATGCTTTGTTTCGTTATTTCATCTTCATTTACAGGTAGCAGGGTATTTACAGCTACTGTACATTTCTGTCCTGTTCACATCCTGTCCCTTTGTGCCCCCTGGCAGCATAGTTGCAAACTGCTGTTACACCTAAAAACATGCTCTTAATCCCTTAGTGCCGTGGTGGTGCCACTCGCAGCGATAATTGTCCTTTTGAAGTGTCACCCACTGTAAATTTTACGTGGTGCATGAGTGTGAGTCAATGAGTGTGTATGGGTGTTTCCCAATACTGGGTTGTGGCTGAAAGGGCATCCTCTGCATAAAACATATGCTGGAATAGTTGGCTTTTCATTGCACTGTGGCAATCTCTGAAATAGAGACTAAGCCGAAGGAAAATGAATGAATGAATGTATTATATATGTAGTTCTATAATCAAAATTTCTATTTATAATGTAAGAATTATTCACTATATATAGCATTATTATTATTAGCACTACTGTACTGTAGGTCGATTATCTGTCTCTAGTAACTATAAACTTTAGGTTTAACAACTCTAATAGTTATTAGTGTTGCTAAAAGTTAAATAATTCAGTGTATGATGTCTGAGTTGATCATATAAGCAAAAGGTCTAATTGACATAGCTTAATCCATGCCATTCAGGAATCGGCTTGTATGGGTTTGAATCAAAACCGCAATCTTCAAGTTATCAATCACCAAACTCTATTGTACTGTGCTGTTTTATGTTGAAAATTTTATCTTTAATGACCAAATTTTGTTCGTTACAGTAATCTGTTCAAACCCAGCTAAAACAGTGCATATGCATGGAGTGATTGGCAGAGCCTCGTACTTGATTTCATGGCGATCTGCGAAACAGTGGAAATGTATTTTGTTATACATGTGGGATATCATGGCGGTTAGCCGGCTGATTACTCTCGCTGAAATGAAAGCACTTGCTTGATTTCACGGGTGTGGGCCAACAGCAGTGGCTGAATCTTCTAGCAACGGTGGCACTAGCACATACAGAGAGAGAGAGAATGAGAAAGAGAGAAAGAGAGAGAGAAAAAAACTAATCACGGGGTGAGCGAAACTACTCCAAGCGTGCCTCATTTCATTATAACCTGTCGCTGATGTACATAAACAGCCAGTCCATGAATATAATATTCACAAAACATGACTTTGGTCACTGAGAATGAAAATTTCTCTCTTTAAAGGACACCGGTGTCGTCTGGATGAGAGATCACGTCCTAGTTACCTGACCTGAATAACACATATATAGACAATTAGAAGTGCTTGAAAAGATCGGAGGCAGATGAGGCAGAGAAAAAGAGTGGCGTAAACGAGCGTGAGTGGATGCCTCTAATAATGGGCTGTGCGTTTCTCCTCCATTAGGCCAGCTCTGCTCAATCGGAGGGCGTGGGGGACGGCAGCGCAGCGTCCACTGAAGTGCTCATCAGTCTTCTGTGATCTAATTAACATGATAAGATACGCCGTCCCACAGCTGCAGCGAAGGTAAACGCAACAACCGGGCAGAAGCGAAACCCTCTAATCACGCCGCTGCTCAAATGTTTGCTATCAGATCCCTGATAAACTTCTCCTACAAGGTATGATGGGGCAATTACAGTCACAACACTTGGCTGAATTAACAAATAATAGGGAAGCAGACATTGATTAGATGAAAATTACCATCTGCTAACAATGAGACGGCGCCGATCGTCTGTAAATTAGAACAAAGGCGCAATGCTGTGTTTGAGTATATACTGCAAATCAAACTATCAATCTAGAATTGTCGCTCAAATATAGATGCTGTATGTGCTGATTTGTGCAGGTGCCTATGGCAAACAAGTAATGTAAGGCATAAGGCGCTCCAAACAATCAAGGATGGCGATCACATCGGTGAGCACAAGGAGCCTCGCCGAACCCCAAGCACTCTGGGAGAGAGAACTTAGGAACTGGGTTGTGTGAAATTACACTTTTCAATCTATCATCTTTCTCCCATCATCACAATCAAGCAGTGCACAACTTGAAAAAAAAAAAAACGTGAGGCTGTCTGCCGGTTTCTGCTGTTGTGGTTAGTTTGGGGGCGTAAATGGTTTGACTCAGGAGGTTTTAAAGCTCGGTAATGACAATCCACACCAGAGGAAAGCATTTAGTGCGATTTAAATACGCTCTTCACGGACTGAGCTGTGGCAGAGGTGAAGATTTTTACAGGAGAATTTTCATTTTAACTAAAAGCCGAAGCAAAGAGAGAGAAAAAAGTGTGAGGCGTCCTTGATCAAAAGTTAAATGTAATGAGATGCAAGGGAGATTTTTTTTGTCACGGAGGTGAAACGCATAAAGAGTTCAAATTTATAGGCTTATTGTGAGCACCATTCCAAAAAATAAAAGCAAAAAAAAAAAAACACCCTGCCAATCTATTCTTTAAAATCAACAATCAATTCAGAGAACAAAGGTGAATCACTGTCTGGAAAATCTGGGTAACCTATGACAACCTTGTCTGTCTTTTGTCTGGAAGGAGCAGAGACAAGAAACAGCGTTTTAGTATTCCCTTCGTTCTTTTAAAAATGCAAAATCCTCCTTTTCTTTTCTCTCTGAGGTGCTTTGAGGTTGACCTTGAGGCAGCGAGTCGTATGCGCAGGGAGTGTGAATGTCGCAGTCGTTGTGGGGCAGAGGTGTGAAAGAAGCAGGGAGTTCGGCGCGAGGCCTCTCTGATGCTGCATTAGGGATGCAGTTCCACATCCCGCAAAGCCAAAGGGAAATAAAAGGCAGGAAGGCTATTCAACAGCAACCAATTTAGAGGCCTCCAGGAGAGCAGGAGAAGGGGACGAGTCTTAAAACCCCTGCCCCCTCGGAAATCCATTTTGGTGCGGCCATCTAATAAACAATTCCATTACCTGGCTTCCCCAGGTGAAATTAAATGTCATGGTTAAGTGTGACATGGAGAGGGGGGAAATCGGTACAACTCCGCAGAAATTTCATAGCAGTCATTATCTGTGAGGGTCCACATCGAAGCCCAGAGGCACATGTGAGGGGTTTTCTCACTCTCTGATTGATAACAAGGTCTCTGCTGGTGCTTCACGACTACAAGCAACTGTAAAGTCTCACGGTTGAGTTCTGAATATTTCCATCATGCTGATCCACTGTTAAAGGGCATGCAAGCAGACAGTGGTAAAGAAATTGCCGGAGGTCGCAAAGTATCTACTGTCGGTTGCTAGTAGGCGCTCCTGCTTAACAGAAGAATCTGACAGCATTGGGTCCCAGAAAGCTAACAAATAATGTAATGTAATGTGTGTATTTGTATAGCGAATTTATCCTGTATGGCCATACATCCAAAGCGTTTCACAATCATGAGGAGGGTCTCTCCACACCACCACCAGTGTGCAGCATCCACTTGGATGATGCGACAGCAGCCACAGGACAACATCGCCAGTGCGATCACCACACACCAGCTATAGGTGAAGTGGAGAGACAGTGATACAGCCAATTCGGTGGATAGGGATGACTGGGAGGCCATGAGTAGGCCCACACGGAATCTGCGCGCGCAGAATTCCGCAGATTTTAAGCAGATTTCCGTAGATTTTTAGCCCATTATTAATTCTGTTTATTTACTTGAGTAAATGTGTGTAAATCTGAATTTATTTAGTTTTTAAATTACACATATATTTTACATATTAAAGTTTTAGTTATGAGGCTCTCAAAATAATTCCGCAGAAATCCGCAGATTTTTACCAAAATTCTCTGCAGAAATTGTAAAAAACGTCCGCAGATTCCGTCTGGCCCTAGCCATGAGTACGGGCTAATGGAGGGAATTTGGCCTCGACACCACAGTTACACCCCTACTCTTTACGAGAAGTGCATGGGATATTAATGACCACAGCGAGTCAGGACCTCAGTTTAACGTCTCATTTAAAAGACGGCACTCACTCACTGACAGTATAGTGTCCCCTTTACTATACTGGGGCACCCTGCTGGCCTCACTAACACCACGTCCAACAGCAAACCTAGTTTTCCTATGTGGTCTCCCATGGAAAAGGTACTGACATCCAGGTACTGACCAGGTTCAGCCCTGCTTAGTTTTAGTCTTGGGCACTCATATAAGGATGCTTTTTAAAAAAGACAAACTTTAAAGAATCTTAGTTTGTTGTATTAACAAACGTCACTGGATACTTTCTGCATATGCAACTCCCATTGAAAATCTCCTGCCACAAAAGGAATAATTTCTGGTCAAATTGTCATTGTCGGCATTAGTTTTCTTTTAAAGCCGGATTTTAAACAGGCTTCTCCTTGTCATTGTATATCTGTTGAACCGAGTCGCACAGAAACCATACGCTTCGGAGTGTGTGAGATGAGTGTGTAGTAACTCGTCAGATGAATTATGACTGACAGCCTCTTTCAAAAGCTGCAGAAATGTGCGCTGAATTAAAACATCCAGACACTTACACATCCACACTTTCACAGCCTCAATATTTCCACTAAAATGCTTTCATGTACCTGCTTGAGAAGCGTTAAGACATCAAACCATTCGGAGACAGACGTCGCTGATGTATCACCTATGGTGGACTGAAAGCTTAAAGAGCGTAATCACCTGTACCAGCTGTGAGCTCTGGTTTTCATAGGGCTTCCTTTTACAGACGACCCACTCGATCATGCTGAAAGCTTGTTGTTTGAGTCGAGTTCAGTGGTGTTACGTGACAGCTTGATACTGTAAGTCCAGGCTAAATCAGCGGAGCTCCAAAGGAACTGCAGTGCAGAAGTTGCAGTGATTGATGATGGGCCTCTGGGGCTGACAGACTTCAGCCCTCTGGCAAAAACATAGGAACTATCACCAGTTCTCCTCTTTTTATTTCTTCTTTATTTCAGACAAAGGGTTGCCTTTGAGCATTCTGTTTTTATTTACTAAAAAAATTATCAGTAAGGGCCTCCCAAAAGACTACGAGAGATCACAGCATTTCCCAAAAACTTTTGATGTGTGACTCTGAAGTCTGCAGGATATCCAAGAGTTCAGTTCATTTCTCCATTCAGTCACGCTGCCCGTCCTCTTTCAAAGCGTCAACACTTACCCTCAACAAGCTTCACTTATCCTTTAAAATCAATCTCCCTTCTTCCTCCGATGGGATGAAATTGGTGTCACAGTGGAGAGGTGTGATTAAGCACTGAACTACTGTGCTTCCACCAAATAAAATCAACCTTTGCATTTCCTAAAAAAACAAGTGCTAGCAGAACTGAAAGAGAACAGGGTTTAGAGGGGTAATTCACCTAAAAAGGGGGAAATAAAGTCATAATTTGCTTTCCTGCCCATTCTGCAATGGTCAGCTTGATGCTGGTTTTTATTCCCTTTTCTTTTGTGGTTTAAAAAAAAAAGAGGATAGAGCACTGTTAAACACAATGATTACTAAATTAAGGCTGAACTTCATATTGGGCTGTAAGAGCAATGGTCAAGGAAGAACACAAGTTGTATGGACAAAAACTCTAAAGTTTGAAAATACAACATCTAATATAAAACAGTTGCTGTTTAATTGATAAAAAAGGTCATGGTTTGAATAACACTGACCAAAACAAAAGGTTATCGAAATACATCCTAAAGGGATTGTCTTCTTAAATATTGTTAGTTGTCTGGTGCAAATGTCTAAAGACTCTTTAAGATACACTTGAAAGCAAAATGACACAATATAGGAGATCTTGGATTTCTGGCAAACTGATAAAAAAAAATACATTTACAAATTCAGCGTGTTTTTTTTTATATTCCATTTTATATTTACCAAAAATCTTTGTTTTCCATTTTTATTTATTTGGATTGTATTTTAATGTGCTAATTATATTTAACAATCAAAAGCATGTCTTATTTATTGAATTCAGAAAACAACAGTTTGTTTACAAAAACGAGGCCCTATGAAATATTGTTTTTTTTTTTTTTTTAAAGAAAATCTGTGTTGTGTTTTTCCCCCCTGGTAATCAAATGAAAGCATAATACTAATCGTTAAAAAATAATTTTTAATTATGTTTTGGAAAAATGCAGCACACAAAAAAAATGTAAGGTTTAAAATGAAATCATGAAAGATAACTGTGTTCTTACTCCTAAAAAAAGTTACATTAAGAGGCACATTGTACGGAACAATAATATTGCAATAGTGCATTTCAGTAGACAATATTATGTTTCTGTCACAATTAAACAAGACTTTTATTTTGACAGGGTGCCATGAAGAACTTTAATCTTGTATGTGTGTAAGATATGATCATGAGCACCTCTAGTGAAGTTGTTCAATTGTTCATGTCCCCATATAATGAGACAATACTACAGTATGATGAAAACACCACGTCAAAATATGAGTGTTACAGACAAAACCCAGATTCCCTTTAAGCACACAACCAAATCTGAACATAAAGCAAAAGGCAACAGGATTTTCACTAAATAAGTAGCAGTGGTGAAAAGCCATTTTGCCATATATCTGTATTTCTGTGATTTGTAATCAAAAACTCTGTATGGCACCTGCTCCGCAAAGTAGAACTGCACTGCACAGTTCGTGAGAGTGAGTGATGTTTCTCTGTCAGTGGTCCTGCCCTTCTCTACAGTGGCACTCTGATCAGGCCGTCTGTGTTTGGTCCTTGCCAGCTTTAACATTTGTCTGTCTTCATCCAACTGTGCCTGCAATTTGGCCTCGTGCTGCGCTCTCTAAAAATGGCTTTTAATAACCGTCTGAATGGCACAAATATAAACAGATGCTGTTGTCTTCTCTTGGCCACCCTGCCACTCAGATCCAGTCTGAAAGGGCGTGTGAAGCTAATTATCGAAAAACTAAAAGCAGCAATGCATTTCTTTGATTCAGATTTAATAACAAAGAACAAGACAACAAGACTCTCGTGCTCTCTGTCTACCGTCTTGTTATACATCATTTTATTTCGCAATATTCCAAAAATTCTGGTCAGTAAGGCTATTTAATAATTTATAATAAATAATTTTATACTTATCCACTTAGTAAATAATTCCACCCAAATACATACATACAGTATTATAGCATAAAATTAAACAAATAAAAGTACAAGTATTCTAAATTAAATTCTTGTAAATATTATAATAAATGAATATTAATAGTAGATAGGTCAATGACAAAATGTCCCATTTTGATGTCCGCATCCAATTAAACTGTTAAAAGCATTTAATAAACATGAAACGTATCAAATGCCAAGTGTCTTATAATTTTAAATAACATTCAAAAAAAATGTGAAAATATGGATTCATCATTCCATGAAACATGCTTTTTTTTCTTTCTTTCTGAAATTGAAAACATTCTTATTCTGACCTACAGTAGGACTGGAAGGTCAATCGAAGGAGATTTTCATCAGCTTTTTTTTCCACCACATGCTTTCATATGGAGCAGCATTTACTACACGTAATAATAGTAACTAGGGCTCCACAATATATCATTTCAGCATCAATATTGCAATGTGATCATTCACAATAGACCCTTTTCACATTTCCGGGTTTCTCAGCAGCAGAAGTCATCATAGTTGAATAAACTTAGAGTGCAGTGAATGGGAGAGTACAACAAATAATTTTTTTTTACAACTCTATTTGCTGAAATAGTAAAAGAAAAACTCCACAATAGTGTTATCGAGACTTTCAGAAAAATGAAAAAAAAAAAATAGTGTGAGACTGATGACGGCAGACTGAGCAGAGAATAACGTCAAATTTACCCTCAGCCCTAGATGCTGCATTAGAAACACCTCACATAAGCAGCAATTCATTTTTTGTAATTTGACGCAAAGATGATTTAATACATACATAATGCATATAAATGTTCATGTTTTTTTTTTTATCTAATATTTAAAACTTTCAGGATTTAGGATTATGATGACCGTTAAACGCATGATAACAGTCTTGTGAAAGGGTCCATAGTCACATCGCATTGTAATGCAAATGTAACATTTGTAACTTTAATATTTATTAGTTTTATTGAATTGTTTATACAACAAAGACTTTGACATTTGATTATTCAATTGATGTATACCTGAATACAGTTAGACTGTTAAACAACAAAACACTGTTTTTTTTTTATTTGTATATTTTCCTTTTTAATATTTTTCTATGCTTGTAGATTGTTCATTGTATTTTATGCAGATGCACTACCTTACAGAATTGTCCGAATCAATCTAAAATGATAAACTCTTTCCAAACAGAGATATTCAAGTCACCTGGTGAAATCGTATTCATATTGCAATATATATTGCAGAATACCAAAATATCACAATGTTCAATATTTCCAAAATCGTGCAGCCCTACATACTACACTGACAAGCTACGCAATTAAATTGAAATCAACTTAATCTGAAGATAATGGCAGTGAGAGAATCGTTGTCAGATATCGACAGTTTTTTGCATAGCTTCTCAATGAACTCTCTGTGCAGTAAATCATCCACATTTCATATGATTTTACCCCATAATCACTTCCATACATCAGGGTGTTTAAAATAAATCTTTCTGTGAGGTGATTCTGTAATCGTGTAATTAGTAATGCTGAATTTGCTGGGTTACGTCTTCAGGAGTTTCCCTCCGGCCTTTGAATGAGATTTACTGCTGATCACACAACTGTGCTTCCCTGACAAGATGTGCATAAACTGCAGCTAGGCTCAATTGCGTTTGTGATTTAATTTCAATTAAATCACTAAGACCTATTCTGGCCTGTACTTAAAAACATGTAAAAGAATACATAACCATATAAAATTGTATTAAATGTTACATTTAAAATGAAAATGAAAATAAATAAAAAGGAGTAACAAAAAATAGCAAACAATGTATGAGAACATATGATGGAGTGTATTACGCAATCACTACATGAGCAGAAACATCTCAATTTCAAAGGCAGAATACTGTTTCAAGGTCTTCATGCCAGTTCATGCAATGATAAAAAACACAACTTTTCAGTGAAATAGCTGACCTTGTCTACCTAAATCCAGAGCAATACTATTGTTTTCATTCTGACCTTGTGCTAGAGGCCTTGAGTGGTATTAAAACACACAATACTGGAACCCTCAAACATGAAAATTAATTTAAAAGTTCAAAATAGTTTGTATTAGCATGCCTGATCCGTTTTCTGTCCAAATCTCTATGGTGAAACCTTTTGATCTGCAAAAACAGTTCTTCTTAACAACGTTTGAAAATCCATCCATATATCAGCTGACTCAAAGTTCTGTTTTAAGAACAGGAAACTTATTTTGATTCATATTCCAATCACTATTTTTTTCTTATTTAGAGCGGGTTATTGTCCTAAGATCAGCACTGAAGAGCAACACTTATACTGCCTTTAAATCATGTCAGTATTACTATATTTATGAGAGACGAGTCCTGACTTTTCAAATTGGGGGCACGCCAATAAATCAATCATGGTGGGGGTGGGCAAAATTGTATTGACCATACATTAAATTGAAATTGTGACTGTTGATTGTATAATTTAGGATGTAAACATTCTGTACTCTGTTGATAAGGAATGGCTTCAATTTGCAATAAAGCTTGCCAGAAATGCAATTAATTTAACCAGTTTATGAGAAGACACCAGCCAAACGTGACAAAACTACAGTCTGTTGCTGTTCAAAAAGTTTAGAGTGTGTAAGATTTTGTTCTTATTCTTTTAAAGAAACTAATACTTCTATTCATCAAGCATTAAATTTGGAATACAAGTGACAGCCAAGCTAATACTGTAGCTAGACAGATTAACAGAAAAATTTGCAGACCCTTTAAACTTTTACATTTATTAATGAATCCTGAACAAAATACAGGGTACCCCCGGGATCCTCCAAATGAAATTCATGGCTTTTTAAGACCTTTTTAATACCATTTTAAATTAAATTCAATGCCAACTTTGTACCCATTCCGACAGACGTATAAGGGGAAAATGTCAAATCTGTATAATTTTTGAACCCTAGAAAATAATTCTCTACAAGTGGGCTACTTGAATTAATAAAATATTTTATTTCAATTATCAGTTATATTTAATACATACGCAACAGCGTGGGTCGTCCACCCAGTAGTGAATATGAAGGTCCAACTGCTTACATTTCGTCATTTTATTGAGACTCTGGTCAAACATGACACAAACCCGTTGGTCTTATTGACTTTGTCAGTCAGTTCTTTAGTATAAAAAGGAGCCAATCCGAATTTAGTAATAGATGCAGTTTTGTTGCTTTCCACACAGAATGTAGCTGCAACCTCGGAGTCAGGAAACATGGTTTTGAAAACCACTGTAATGTTCTCTTTCGATATGTTACAGTGGTGCTCAGAGATTGTTTTAAGGACCCACATAACCTCTGTCTGCAGAGTTGGTGTTGAGCCACAGTAAAGATAGGATGTTCCTTGCTGTGGTGGCAATGCTTCTAATGTAGTAATTTCTATTTACTTATTTTTTTCTATATTACTAATTACTAATAGCCAAAGCTTTTCCAGTACCAAAGAGGTCTATGGTGCACAGAACTGCACCATTGGCGCTGATGAGCAGTACTACACACGGTGTGTTTGGCAACCTCTCATATGGGAGTCCAGGGCCGTACACCCATCGTCGCTAGCTTAAAAGATTTCCGGCACCAACAGCAGTAGGCGTCGCAGTCATTTCCTGGCACAGGCTTGACCCAAACGTAATTCGGATTGCTTGGCCACAGCAGATTAAACCGATACTTTCCAATTTAAAAGCCGACAAACTAGACTACGACTATCTTGTTCAGTACCTCACTTGCTAGTAACCAACAGTAAAGGGTGCGCACGCTTTCACGCTTTTGCTATGATGTGGAGCGGCGAGGTGCACTCAACGTTACGCTGCATGAATTTTTAATTAGCCTACATTAGTAACAGTTAATTTTGTTACGGTATGAACTTTGTAACGAAATCCAAGACTTTGTATACCAAATTTGAGGCTATTAAGGCCTTAATTTAAGATTATCAAATTTAAGACTTTTTCAATGCTTTTAAAGGTGCAGTATGTAAGTTTGACACCCAGTGGTTAAACTAGGTGTTGCACTCCTGGATCAAAACAACGTGAGCGTGGGTTGCCAGTTTGAATACAAGGAGCGAGTGATTTAAACTGTGTTCTAAATAAAAGCAACGACACGCGATTGGGGAATATTTTCCATATTAAAGGGAGTTTTTGTCCTAACCAACACCTCGAATTGAATGATTAGAAAAGGCTTCTATTTCTCACAGCTGAACTTGTGAAACCTATGACAGTGATCACCTCAGTTAAATCTCGTGTGCTTTATTCAGAGCTAAATGCTAACAATAGAGTTTGAATGCCATTTTACATTTAATGATGTTAAAGAGGGTTAACATGTATTAAACAGACTCTAAACCTTACCGTTTCATGAGTGAGTGCATATTCTGTGCTTCTGAAAGGCTGTATTCAAATTTCTGTCGTGTTTCGTCTGGTACAAACAGCCAAATAGCTGATCACTGCCTCTTCGTCACAGCATGTTGTTAGGACACGCGGTTACAATGTAACCTGCTCACCTAATGTTTACGTTCGTAATATTTATGTAATTTGCTAATTAATAACCTCATGTGGAACTGAATCTTGTCTCCCATACTGTCCTTTTCGGTCACGGACGCACGCTTTCAGAGCGTTTCTGAATGAATGAATGAAATGCGCTGTTTTCCAACAAGGCAACCCGGGGTGCTGAATTATAATTGGCTAAACTGGCATCGTGCATGTGAAAATTACCTAAACAAAGACAGCGTTCCGGCACGGAAAAAACATTTTCAAAGCAGAATATCTGACTTCAGCATTGTTTTTCAGTTAAACAAGTATGTTCACTTGGGATGTTTCTTAATATCTGCACACATATTATGGTATTTTTATGCTTT
Organism: Danio kyathit; assembly: GCA_903798195.1. Classification (NCBI taxonomy): domain Eukaryota; kingdom Metazoa; phylum Chordata; class Actinopteri; order Cypriniformes; family Danionidae; genus Danio; species Danio kyathit. The sequence continues at coordinate 36,245,145 of LR812529.1, read as the reverse complement.
AGAAGAGTAAAAAAACTTACATACAGCACCTTTAAGACCCTGCGGGTACTCTGAAAATAAAATGGCACCTACAAATATTCTATATTAAAGATATTTTCGATATAGGCCCTGTTTATTTCTGGTTATACAATGTGTTATGGTCAGATCGAAAATCCATTTACAGCTGGTGTTTTATTTATTCATTTATTTCCACCCTTTAAATCACCTTCCTGATTTATATACGCCTTTTCTGATTGTTCAATCAAATACATTAACTTGATAATTTAATTATGAACGTGAAAAGCGACAAAGGCCCAATCCCAATTCTATTTTTGTACCCCTACCCTTCCCCCTTGAAACAGAGTCTAAGAAATGGGACACCACTACAACATCCGCACATGTCATCAAATGTCATGAGACTGACAAAGGCAACTGCTGTAGTTATTCAGTCGTGTTATTTTTTGCTATTTATCTTCAGGAAATCACAGAACGCAATAATATTATGTTATCATAATAATATAATGTGGCAATAAGCCCATAAGTGTACTGTGCATTTACACCGTGTGGCCATATTCATCTTTGTAAACACACAAAACATAAACATTATACCTCAAACTGTAAAAAGGTAATTCCCGGTCACCAGACTTTTCTGATAGGGTATAGAAGTGTCATCAAGTGACAGATGTGAAAGTATGTTGTGGGACTGCTATACAGGAGTTATTATTATGGATAATAAATAGTGAAATTTAGCGGGGGGTTTTTTAGCGTTTTTTTTTTTTTTTTTTTTAAAGGATGACCATAGATGGTGTTTCTGGAAAATTTTCCTACCCCTTGTTTTCGAGTGTAGTCCTGGAAAATCTCAGTTTCAAGTGCTATCTAGCACATCCCCTTAGCCCTACTCCTTCTAGCTAAAGAGAATTGAGACACCCCTACCACTTCACATGAACACTCAAAACAAGGGGTAAGGGTAAGGTGGAAAGGCTAGGGGTAGAATTGGGATTGGGCCAAAGTAAAGTGCTTTGGACGCATGTAAGTGTCATTTTTGAACACTTTTGAAAAAATTTTTGACTCCGTTTACATCAGAATTTAGTCTGATCTACTCACAATTGGATTGACAAATTGTATCAATATCAGATGTAAAAACAAAATGACTGAAAAACAAGCAAAGAAAAATGATACTGTCTAAACTATCTATTTAATTCTGTTCAGTAGGAGCTCAGCAGAAGCGCTAGAAGATGCCATACGCACCCATTGTAAACCCAATACTGACAGAACGGACATGCTAGCTGTGTCACGATGGGGCCGGTTTGACATTTAAATGACTTGTGTGCCCACAGCTGGAAGAGCTGGCACAACACCAGAGCGGCCGGCGATTCGCTCTGGTCATAAAACTCACTCATCACAGCGCTGACAGCAAATGAGGGGAAAACAGGCACCCGCAGGTACCAGGAAGAGAAGACAAGGACGGATGCAGCTGCGCTTGGTCTTGTGGACCGAATGACCGGTGGGAACGCATCTGCCGTGAAAGGCGAGATGAATATATGGTCAAATTTAAGTAGGACTCTAAAAGTGTGAAATATGCGTCCACTCAAATCTCACAAATGAGCAAGGACACGAGTGCGCATGAGAATCAATCAAGAGCTTGGCTGACCCCAGGAAAAAGGTTGTGAGTGTAAACATAATGACAATGATGTGAGCTCTTAAATTGATGTGCTTGGGAAAAAAAGAGCCTTTGACATTTAAAGACAAGCTAATGAAGTTAGTCAGAGGGCCCCCTCCGTAATGGCTGGTACACGGCTGGCCTGTGGGTAAGACGTGAGAAATGAGTGCACTTCAAATGGCAAATGAGGAGACGTCGATGAATGACTCATCAGACCTGTGTCGTGTTTAAGGGGGGGAAAAAACAGTGCAACAACAGTGAAAAGAAAGGGCAAGCAAAAAGCAAACTGACCTTTGGCTTCTGTTCCAGCACGTAGACAGCAGAGCATGCAGTAAAAGAGACAGAAAGGAAGAGAAAGAGAGAGAGAGAAAGGGGGGATTGTTTGTTAGAAGAGGTAGCCATATGGACTGTCATGCTTTATACTGAAATAAAAACTCTGAGCTGAGAGCTAAGTGAGTTAGCCAGTTGTCCGTCTGCAATGTGTAATGCAGTTAAAAGGCTATTAAAAAGCTCTAATTTACTCCCGCAGACAGTGCGGGGCAGATTATATTTATAAAGGCTGGGATTTGAAAGGCCGTGCTGGTGCCATTTTTGAACTGAGGTTATAGAATAGCACAAAAGACGGAGCTAATGTATGGCACCAAATGTTGCATGAAAAGGCAATCTCATCAGGCATCTTCAGTGCGGCCTTTCAAATGAACTCCTCCACCTTTCTACCCGTGTTAAAACAAATGCTTGGGAAAACCGGGCTGAGAAAAATCACAATTAGACTTTGGCATCTCTGGGGATGGTATTAAAAAAGCTGGGATCAGGAACTCGCCAGCACTGCGTCATTAGCCTTTCTTTAATTCACGATTAGAGTGATAACCTGCAGGCCAAGCCAGACTGATTAACTCGTGCCGACCTGCACTTACTCAAACTGCCACCTGGGAACCTGAGCAATCAGAAGACAGACACCAGTCAGATCGACATGCTACATGCACAATCATAGTGCAAAGTAAAAGACTTTGGCTTGCTTTAGCATATGCTGGTTTTTAACTGCGTTTTTGTAGCTACTGAACTTACAGACGCTCTTCATTTAATAGGAAACATCCCCTAAAACTGCTAAATCTGTCATTTAATCAGACTCATTCAGTTCCATACCTGTAAGACTTACTTTCCTAAGATGAAAGATACCATTTTGAACAATGTTTCAACTGTTTTTGACCAATGGATTTCAATTGGCACTAGCAGTCATTGTAAGCAAAACTAAAATCTATGGGAATTTTTTGTATCATCTACAAGGCAAATTAGCTTAAAAAAGCAATATCACACCTCTCCAAATTTGTGATTTTGTTCATGTCTGTACTTCAAAAGCACTTTAAACAATGCAAATCAAAATATTAATATATGTAGAATATAGCTGCAAGCAGCAATTAAGGGGTCAAGCAGTCCAGAGTCAGAATGAGCAAAGCAGTCCAGAGGCAAGATGAACACATTTGAGCACATTTGTCAGCTGTAAACAAAAAAAAAATTTGCCTATTGACAATAATTTCACAACACTTGGTCATCATGGTCTGACGATGACTCATCAAATTTGGGGATATTTACACAACAGTGTAGGAGGAGTTTGCAAATTAATTTTTTGAACAAATCAATATGGCAAATTTGGTAAAGTGTTCTTGGCCTGACCCAAGGAATTTATTTAAATAAATTTTACCAAATAAACATACGCAGTCTAAAGTTTTTAGCAAATTTTTGATTCATTATTGATGGTTAGTGAACGGTTTACCTAATTTATTTGTTGGGGTCATTATGAGTTGAAAATGACATACCTAAAGTTTAGTGTCAATATTTTAAGCAATGCAGCCATAAACAACAATCGTTTCGCTGATCAATATGATTTACATAACTTTTGGTCAACATGGTTGAAGATGATCAGAGTCAAATTTGGTGAAAATTAATCAACAGTCGAGGTTGCAAAAGGTTTTTGATTAAAATAATATGGAGGACAGGAAGTTTGCCTTAAATATGCAAGTTTGGTATTTATGTTCTCGACATGACCCAAGGAACCACAATTGTACCACAATAGACCTATGCAATCAATAGTTATTAGCCATTTTGGAAAATTCAGTATTGATGGTTAGTTAAGGGTTTATAATGCATGACCACTAGGTGACGCTGTTACCAATTTTATGTGTTGTGGTTATTGTGAGGCACCAATGACACACCTAAAGTTCAGCGGGCAACATGTTTAAACGTTGCAGAATTACAGCTAGACAATGTTTGTCATTGTGTCAGCACATTTGTCGGTGCCTTAAGCGAAAACCGTGTCGCCTAAACTGTCGCCTGAAGAACATCTGGGTGAAATTTGTTGAAAATCGGAAAAACGTAACGTAGTTGATTTTGGCATATTTGGAATCAATAGTCTTGGCATGATCAAGGGAATGTAACAAGACAAGTGTCATATTAATAAGGAAAGTTTAGCAAAAATTATTAGCATTTTTTCGGCGGAAGAATTGGAAGAATAATAATAATAGGAACGCTAACGAAAACAAAAGGTGCCTCCACAGCTTCGCCCCTAATGGCAATTCTAACTGATCCTGCCCATGCCAATACTTGCTGACACTATAGAGTCTTTGTATAGTTTTCTAGATAAGTGCCTTCAAAGGAGATTTTTTTTTTTGTACCTTCTCTAATAAAATATAAAGTATTTTATTTAGCTATTTTCTTACTGCTTTTATAATTCATCAACTGGAAAAGCGTAGAAAAGTAATGTTTAATAGTCCAGATTAAGTGTTGAAGTACAATGTTCTGTACAGGGTTTTGTTCAAATCCATAATCCAAAGTGTGAGTAGCAACAGAGGTGCTGCCTTCACACGTACAATACAAATGAACAGAATTCTGCTACCTTTAAAGGGGCACAAGGTGTCTTCAAGCTCGGCAGGTATACAAAATGATGAACATTTCAGACACCGAATTCTTTGTTGAATGTCTACATGATGAATGACCTCCACGGATCCCTGAGGTGTGTTTTACATTTTTGGAGGGTGGAAGAGTCTCCATCTTTGTCCGTGTATCTCTTCTCAGTGTGATTAACAGCTCTGCACAGAAGGCCGTCTCTCCCATATCAGCCTGCTATGAACGAAAATTCCCCCAGCAACCAAAATAAACCTGCATTTTCCACCTGAAATGATTGCAATAAATAAAAGGGCCACATGAAGCAAAGAAGCCAAGCCAAGGAAACAAGAGAAAAACCAAAATGTTCGGCTTCTGAATGTTTTTATAAGATCAAATGCTGTTTAAAATGGCAGTCTCATTGTCCCACAGTGAGTATATCACGGCAGACGGCATTGAAGATCTCCATCAGCAAAAGACACCTCAGGGAACAGAAAATGAGAGCGGTGCATTGGAGGAACGAGCCACAATGAGCATTATCTCAAACCTGTCGCTTTCCCTGAAGACAACGTTAAGAAGTTCTACCTCTTCGGAGAGGGGTGTTTTTCCCCCTTCTGTTTGGAATTGATTGTTTCCAACTCTCAATTCACAGAAACACAACTGCCCTCATCAATTATTGAGTTCAGAGCAGAGGAAATAGTCCTCATTTAAGCCAGGTCAAGGTCTATCGGCTGAATAAATTTAATATAACAAATAAATATCCCCCTAAATGAGCAAAAAAGAAGATTTAAATGCTCTTTGGGAGCACAAACGGCTGTATTCAAAATCCAAATGCACAACCTTGAAGGTTGGAAGCGTTTATAATTTAGATCACTTCCGGATAGGCTTCACGGCTGGTTCCCCAGACAACATGTGCTGTGTTCATAATATCAGTGGTTTCGTTTTATTCGCCGTTTATCAGATATTCGGCGTGTGCATGAGTGTGCGTCATTGTCTATTGTGCATGTGGGTTTAGGGACCCGACTAGCGCCCTTGTCAAGGTGATGTACGGCTTTGATTGGATCACAAACACCCCGCTCTATTCATACCAATGCATTCGCCGCCTCTGAACCGCTATGAGCAATGGGACATGAGTTTAATTCTATTCCTCGGAGAGAGAAGGCCAAGCAGTGGCAAACATCCATAATGCACACCATCGTCTCTGCCGGAGACTTTCCCAGTCATGTATTATCTGTGTTTTATGGGAAAATTGCTTTATGAGAGATATGAGATTTAATCAAAAGGTAAAAAATAAGCTAATGTAGCTTTTCTGTTATATGTTGTGGCTAGCGATAATGTCACAGAACTGCAGTATGGAGAAATAGAAAGCGTGTGTGGGGTTTCAATAAGTAGTGCGCTAAGACCAAAATAGCACTCTGCTTCTTTATCTTCCATTCTTTTTACTCATTCATTGTACGTGTTGTTATAATAATATTTCTTATAATTAGCAGGATGACGGGACAGACAGAGCAGAGGCTTGGAGCTGCTGGTATTGTAAGCATGTGAAATCAGCATGAAAATCATTTTATGTTGGATACTTAAAAGAGACATATTTGCAAGAAATGGAATATATTAAAGGGAAAAAAGTGGGGTGAAATATAGGCCAGGCCTGGATTTATCCAGTGGGAATTGATCAGAAAATTGCCCAAGTAGGCGATGTGGATTTTTTTTTTTATCTTTCTACAAAAATCAGAAAGTCAAGTTAAGGACATATATTTTTTTTTAATCTTGATTTATCTCGATAGTCATACTTCAACTCAATCAATATTTTATTTTTATTACCTACATTACCTGTACTACCTTAAAGCTAGGCTAGGCAATTTATGAAAGGCCAGCAATAGCAAGCTAGCTTTAAGTCTGCAAAGCACCATAGAAAGACAGTGTTGGTTAAAGGGCAAATGCAATGCTTTCAGATGATCTCTTTCTTCAAACATAACTGCACTCAAAAAAATGATTTCTGCGGTTTGTTCAAATACCTGTTTAAAATGACAACACAATTCTTGTAATTTCTTTGGCCAATTTATTTGTTTTATGTTTAGTCCACTTCAATTTGTAAACCATTAAGTTAACTTAAGCTTTTGTGTTGGGACAACATGAAGGAATTGTGCTGGTTCAACTACCTGGTTAGGTATTTGTAGTTGAGCACGCTTTGCGAGGGATTGAATTAAGAGAGGGAAATGTTGACAATAAAGTAATATTAGATGTTTAAAGTTAACAGGAAGACTTGTTAGAGTTCAATCTTCACTTTAGTTTGAAGATTTAGAAGACTTTCATGTTATGCTTCGAGTTTTGATATGTCGGCAGCTCAATTAGCAAAACGCAGTTTGTTGCTTTGCTCAGTGAGCAATAACTCTTCTAAAACTAGTTCTGAGATCAGTCTCAATCAACTCATGAAACAAGGCTCTTTTAGATCATTTAGAATACTTCAAATAAAACTATGAAAAGACACAAAAGAGACTTCAAAATGTATGACACATAATAGATATACATAATATTATCAGACCTTCTAGTTCAAGTTAAATAAAAATACAAAGTATTTAAACTTTTATTTAAACAATCACGTTGGACCAACTCAATTGCATTAAATTGTGTAAATAGTTTTTTTTAGTTGTTTTGGTGCTAAAGAAATTAATTGGATGAAAATCTTGCCCTCAAATTGAGTCATCCAACAAGTTTTTTTTTTTTTTTTAATATACAAGTTAAATGATTCATTCAAATCCATCAAAGATAAATCAAACCATGTAATTACTTGCCCAAAATAAACACTGCAACCATGATATTTTTCCAGAGCTCCCCAAGTCTAACTGATGCCTTCAGCCCTTAAAAATATCACCAATGTTTATTCTGATTTTAGTTTTATCTTTGAGATGACCTGTGATTGCATGTGCAAGCAGGATGCATGAAGATATGCAAAAACACAGGCAGTGATGAGTTAAATGCAATTACTGGATGAACATTTTGGTCCTGAACCTTTCCCAGCAGTTCATATTAGAACAGAATACACATATAAAGGCAACTTGATGCAATAAAAAAGGGCCAATTTGGATTTTAAGTTGATTTTAAGTTGACCGTAGTGAGCCACACTTATACTCTCAAACTAAAACTAAGCGAGGAAGATGAATGACAGGCGGAGAGAAAATCAAATCTCCAGATGCGAGATGCATTTCTGAGAGCCACTCAGAAAAGATAAATGAGATTCTGTAAGTGTTAGCAGTACTTCTGTTTTGGTCTTTGGTAGAGTTTGGGAGAGACGAGCCACCACAATCCTCCCTTCTGATCTCTCCCAAGCACCAGAGCTCAGCCTCAAGCTAAAAAACGATTGATAGTGCACATATTTTGTCTATATAGAATGGACACAGAGAAAGACAGAGATGGAGAAGAGAGAGGTACAGTCAGAAAGCATTTGGAGCTAAGACTTGACTCTCTGAACTGCCTCATAAGATGCACAAAAAGACTTTTAGATTACAGAAAGATATTAAAAGGCTTAAAATGAGTTTTCAAAGTGTTTTCATCATCAATATTAAAAAGAAAAGCTTTTGGCACTTGAATAAAGAAAGTGTCTTCAACTCCCTCAGAATGTACAGCTTCCATGTCTATCAGAAGAGACGAGCATGAAATTACAGCAAATGAAAGACAGAAAAATTACCTAAAAAGAGAAAAGACAAGAAAAGCAGAAAATTATATTTCATATTTTTCTTTTATACACAAGATGACACATGCTGAGGCGAATTCTAATGTTATCTGAGGTCGAGATGAGTGTGCGCGAGTGTGCGTACGTGTTCACAACAGTAACTTGGCAGAGCGTCATAATTAACAGAGTGGAAGGGCGCATTTCATTTTAATGAGCATGGAAATTGGAAATCAACAGCCTTTCCTGAGGCTACATACAGTCCTGGGTGTGAGGAGTAGTATTGATTTACTGTACAGGCTACAATTATCCCTCCCATTTATTAGAGTCTGTGCTCTCTGTCGCTCCCATCTCCTGTAGTCACAGCATCTTACACTGCTAACATCACAAGATTCTGGAACAGAGAGGTTGTATTGAAAAAAAAAAAAAAACAGGTTATAGGTTATTTAGAACACATACAAATCCTACACAGAAAAGTGGATGGATGGACAGGATAGATGGACAGGGTGGACGGATGGATGGACAAACAGACAGGACAACAAAGTATGGATTGATGGATGGATGGATGGATGGATCAAGGAATAGATTGATGGATGGACAGGATGGATAGACAGATGGATGGACAAACAGACAGGACAACAAAAGTATGGATGGATGGATGGATGGATCAAGGAATAGATTGATGGATGGGTTGAAGGATGGACAGATGGATTGAGGCATGGATTAAAGAACAGACGGACGGACAGACGGTTTGGTGTATGTATGGACAGATGGATGAATGGACAAACAGAGAGACCAACTGAAGCATGGAGAAAACGATGGATGGATGGACGGTTAGATGGATGGCCAAACAGAAAGACCAACTGAAGCATGGAGAAAACGATGGATGGATGGACAGATAGACGGATGGACAAACAGAAGACCAACTAAAGCATGGAGAAAACGATATTAAACGGACAGATGGACAGAAAGACAAACAGAAGGACTAACTAAAGCATGAGTACATGATGGATGAACAACAGATGGATGAACGGACAAACTGAAAGTCCAACTGAAGCATGGAGAAAACAATGGATAGATGGACGGACGATGGATGGATGGACAAACAGAAAGACCAACTACAGCATGGAGAAAACGATGGATGAACAGATAGATGGATGGACAAACAGAAAGACCAACTAAAGCATGGAGTACATGATGAATGGACAAACTCAAAGTCCAACTGAAGCATGGAGAAAACAATGGATAGATAGATGGTCGGACGGACGGACACAATGGATGGATGGACAAACAAAAGGCCAACTAAAGCATGGAGAAAACGATGGATGGACGGACAGAAGACAGAAAGACAAACAGAAGGACCAACTAAAGCATGGAGTACATGATGATCAGACAGATGGATGAATGGACAAACTGAAAGTCCAACTAAAGCATGGAGAAAACAATGGATAGATGGCGGACGGAAAGATGAATGAATGGACAAACTGAAACCAACTAAAGCATGGAGAAAACGATGGATGGACGGACAGATGGACGGAAAGACAAACAGAAGGACCAACTAAAGCATGGAGTACATGATGGATTAACAGACAGATGGATGAATGGACAAACTGAAAGTCCAACTGAAGCATGGAGAAAACAATTAATAGATGGACGGACGAACGGACGGACGGATGAATGGATGGACAAACGAAAGACCAACTAAAGCATGGAAAAAAACATGGATGGACAGACAGATGATGATAGACGAACAGAAAGTCCAATTGAAGCATGGAGAAAACAATGGATGGACGAACAGAAGGATGGATGGATGGACAAACAAAAGGCCAACTAAAGCACGGAGAAAACGATAGATGGATGGACAGATAGACGGATGGACAAACAGAAAGACCACTAAAGCATGGAGAAAACGATATATAAACGGACAGATGGACAGAAAGACAAACAGAAGGACTAACTAAAGCATGGAGTACATGATGGATGAACAGACAGATGGATGAACGGACAAACTGAAAGTCCAACTGAAGCATGGAGAAAACAATGGATAGATGGACGGACGACAGATGGATGGATGACAAACGAAACCAACTACAGCATGGAGAAAACGATGGATGAACAGATAGATGGATGGACAAACAAAAAGACCAACTGAAGCATGGAGTACATGATGGATGAATGGACAAACTCAAAGTCCAACTGAAGCATGGAGAAAACAATGGATAGATAGATGGACGGACGGACGGACAGATGGATGGATGGATGGACAAACAGAAAGGCCAACTAAAGCATGGAAAACGATGGATAGACGGACAGAAGGACGGAAAACAAACAGAAGGACCAACTAAAGCATGGAGTACATGATGGATGATCACAGATGGATGAATGGACAAACTGAAAGTCCAACTAAAGCATGGAGAAAAAATGATAGATGACGGACGGAAAGATGAATGTGGACAAACTGAAAGACCAACTAAAGCATGGAGAAACGATGGATGGACGGACAGATGGACGGAAAGACAAACAAAGGACCAACTAAAGCATGGAGTACATGATGGATTAACAGAAGATTGATGAATGGACAAACGAAAGTCCAACGAAGCATGGATAAAACAATTAATAGATGGACGGACGGACGAACGGACGACGATGAATGGATGGATTTTTTAAATTACACATATATTTTACATATTAAAGTTTTAGTTATGAGGCTCTCAAAATAATTCCGCAGAAAATCCGCAGATTTTTACCAAAATTCTCTGCAGAAATTGTAAAAAACGTCCGCAGATTCCGTCTGGCCCTAGCCATGAGTACGGGCTAATGGAGGGAATTTGGCCTCGACACCACAGTTACACCCCCTACTCTTTACGAGAAGTGCATGGGATATTAATGACCACAGCGAGTCAGGACCTCAGTTTAACGTCTCATTTAAAAGACGGCACTCACTCACTGACAGTATAGTGTCCCCTTTACTATACTGGGGCACCCTGCTGGCCTCACTAACACCACGTCCAACAGCAACCTAGTTTTCCTATGTGGTCTCCCATGGAAAAGGTACTGACATCCAGGTACTGACCAGGTTCAGCCCTGCTTAGTTTTAGTCTTGGGCACTCATATAAGGATGCTTTTTAAAAAAGACAAACTTTAAAGAATCTTAGTTTGTTGTATTAACAAACGTCACTGGATACTTTCTGCATATGCAACTCCCATTGAAAATCTCCTGCCACAAAAGGAATAATTTCTGGTCAAATTGTCATTGTCGGCATTAGTTTTCTTTTAAAGCCGGATTTAAACAGGCTTCTCCTTGTCATTGTATATCTGTTGAACCGAGTCGCACAGAAACCATACGCTTCGGAGTGTGTGAGATGAGTGTGTAGTAACTCGTCAGATGAATTATGACTGACAGCCTCTTTCAAAAGCTGCAGAAATGTGCGCTGAATTAAAAACATCCAGACACTTACACATCCACACTTTCACAGCCTCAATATTTCCACTAAAATGCTTTCATGTACCTGCTTGAGAAGCGTTAAGACATCAAACCATTCGGAGACAGACGTCGCTGATGTATCACCTATGTGGACTGAAAGCTTAAAGAGCGTAATCACCTGTACCAGCTGTGAGCTCTGGTTTTTCATAGGGCTTCCTTTTACAGACGACCCACTCGATCATGCTGAAAGCTTGTTGTTTGAGTCGAGTTCAGTGGTGTTACGTGACAGCTTGATACTGTAAGTCCAGGCTAAATCAGCGGAGCTCCAAAGGAACTGCAGTGCAGAAGTTGCAGTGATTGATGATGGGCCTCTGGGGCTGACAGACTTCAGCCCTCTGGCAAAAACATAGGAACTATCACCAGTTCTCCTCTTTTTATTTCTTCTTTATTCAGACAAAGGTTGCCTTTGAGCATTCTGTTTTATTTACTAAAAAATTATCAGTAAGGGCCTCCCAAAAGACTACGAGAGATCACAGCATTTCCCAAAAACTTTTGATGTGTGACTCTGAAGTCTGCAGGATATCCAAGAGTTCAGTTCATTTCTCCATTCAGTCACGCTGCCCGTCCTCTTTCAAAAGCGTCAACACTTACCCTCAACAAGCTTCACTTATCCTTTAAAATCAATCTCCCTTCTTCCTCCGATGGGATGAAATTGGTGTCACAGTGGAGAGGTGTGATTAAGCACTGAACTACTGTGCTTCCACCAAATAAAATCAACCTTTGCATTTCCTAAAAAAACAAGTGCTAGCAGAACTGAAAGAGAACAGGGTTTAGAGGGGTAATTCACCTAAAAAGGGGGAAATAAAGTCATAATTTGCTTTCCTGCCCATTCTGCAATGGTCAGCTTGATGCTGGTTTTTATTCCCTTTTCTTTTGTGGTTTAAAAAAAAAAGAGGATAGAGCACTGTTAAACACAATGATTACTAAATTAAGGCTGAACTTTCATATTGGGCTGTAAGAGCAATGGTCAAGGAAGAACACAAGTTGTATGGACAAAACTCTAAAGTTTGAAAATACAACATCTAATATAAAACAGTTGCTGTTTAATTGATAAAAAAGGTCATGGTTTGAATAACACTGACCAAAACAAAAGGTTATCGAAATACATCCTAAAGGGATTGTCTTCTTAAATATTGTTAGTTGTCTGGTGCAAATGTCTAAAGACTCTTTAAGATACACTTGAAAGCAAAATGACACAATATAGGAGATCTTGGATTTCTGGCAAACTGATAAAAAAAAATACATTTACAAATTCAGCGTGTTTTTTTTTATATTCCATTTTATATTTACCAAAAATCTTTGTTTTCCATTTTTATTTATTTGGATTGTATTTTAATGTGCTAATTATATTTAACAATCAAAAGCATGTCTTATTTATTGAATTCAGAAAACAACAGTTTGTTTAAAAAAAACGAGGCCCTATGAAATATTGTTTTTTTTTTTTTTTTTAAAGAAATCTGTGTTGTGTTTTTCCCCCCTGGTAATCAAATGAAAGCATAATACTAATCGTTAAAAAATAATTTTTAATTATGTTTTGGAAAAATGCAGCACACAAAAAAAATGTAAGGTTTAAAATGAAATCATGAAAGATAACTGTGTTCTTACTCCTAAAAAAGTTACATTAAGAGGCACATTGTACGGAACAATAATATTGCAATAGTGCATTTCAGTAGACAATATTATGTTTCTGTCACAATTAAACAAGACTTTTATTTTGACAGGGTGCCATGAAGAACTTTAATCTTGTATGTGTGTAAGATATGATCATGAGCACCTCTAGTGAAGTTGTTCAATTGTTCATGTCCCCATATAATGAGACAATACTACAGTATGATGAAAACACCACGTCAAAATATGAGTGTTACAGACAAAACCCAGATTCCCTTTAAGCACACAACCAAATCTGAACATAAAGCAAAAGGCAACAGGATTTTCACTAAATAAGTAGCAGTGGTGAAAAGCCATTTGCCATATATCTGTATTTCTGTGATTTGTAATCAAAACTCTGTATGGCACCTGCTCCGCAAAGTAGAACTGCACTGCACAGTTCGTGAGAGTGAGTGATGTTTCTCTGTCAGTGGTCCTGCCCTTCTCTACAGTGGCACTCTGATCAGGCCGTCTGTGTTTGGTCCTTGCCAGCTTTAACATTTGTCTGTCTTCATCCAACTGTGCCTGCAATTTGGCCTCGTGCTGCGCTCTCTAAAAATGGCTTTTAATAACCGTCTGAATGGCACAAATATAAACAGATGCTGTTGTCTTCTCTTGGCCACCCTGCCACTCAGATCCAGTCTGAAAGGGCGTGTGAAGCTAATTATCGAAAAACTAAAAGCAGCAATGCATTTCTTTGATTCAGATTTAATAACAAAGAACAAGACAACAAGACTCTCGTGCTCTCTGTCTACCGTCTTGTTATACATCATTTTATTTCGCAATATTCCAAAAATTCTGGTCAGTAAGGCTATTTAATAATTTATAATAAATAATTTTTATACTTATCCACTTAGTAAATAATTCCACCCAAATACATACATACAGTATTATAGCATAAAATTAAACAAATAAAAGTACAAGTATTCTAAATTAAATTCTTGTAAATATTATAATAAATGAATATTAATAGTAGATAGGTCAATGACAAAATGTCCCATTTTGATGTCCGCATCCAATTAAACTGTTAAAAGCATTTAATAAACATGAAACGTATCAAATGCCAAGTGTCTTATAATTTTAAATAACATTCAAAAAAAATGTGAAAATATGGATTCATCATTCCATGAAACATGCTTTTTTTTTCTTTCTTTCTGAAATTGAAAACATTCTTATTCTGACCTACAGTAGGACTGGAAGGTCAATCGAAGGAGATTTTCATCAGCTTTTTTTTCCACCACATGCTTTCATATGGAGCAGCATTTACTACACGTAATAATAGTAACTAGGGCTCCACAATATATCATTTCAGCATCAATATTGCAATGTGATCATTCACAATAGACCCTTTTCACATTTCCGGGTTTCTCAGCAGCAGAAGTCATCATAGTTGAATAAACTTAGAGTGCAGTGAATGGGAGAGTACAACAAATAATTTTTTTTTACAACTCTATTTGCTGAAATAGTAAAAGAAAAACTCCACAATAGTGTTATCGAGACTTTCAGAAAAATGAAAAAAAAAATAGTGTGAAGACTGATGACGGCAGGACTGAGCAGAGAATAACGTCAAATTTACCCTCAGCCCTAGATGCTGCATTAGAAACACCTCACATAAGCAGCAATTCATTTTTTGTAATTTGACGCAAAGATGATTTAATACATACATAATGCATATAAATGTTCATGTTTTTTTTTTTATCTAAATATTTAAAACTTTCAGGGATTTAGGATTATGATGACCGTTAAACGCATGATAACAGTCTTGTGAAAGGGTCCATAGTCACATCGCATTGTAATGCAAATGTAACATTTGTAACTTTAATATTTATTATTTTTATTGAATTGTTTATACAACAAAGACTTTGACATTTGATTATTCAATTGATGTATACCTGAATACAGTTAGACTGTTAAACAACAAAACACTGTTTTTTTTTTATTTGTATATTTTCCTTTTTAATATTTTTCTATGCTTGTAGATTGTTCATTGTATTTTATGCAGATGCACTACCTTACAGAATTGTCCGAATCAATCTAAAATGATAAACTCTTTCCAAACAGAGATATTCAAGTCACCTGGTGAAATCGTATTCATATTGCAATATATATTGCAGAATACCAAAATATCACAATGTTCAATATTTCCAAAATCGTGCAGCCCTACATACTACACTGACAAGCTACGCAATTAAATTGAAATCAACTTAATCTGAAGATAATGGCAGTGAGAGAATCGTTGTCAGATATCGACAGTTTTTTTGCATAGCTTCTCAATGAACTCTCTGTGCAGTAAATCATCCACATTTCATATGATTTTACCCCATAATCACTTCCATACATCAGGGTGTTTAAAATAAATCTTTCTGTGAGGTGATTCTGTAATCGTGTAATTAGTAATGCTGAATTTGCTGGGTTACGTCTTCAGGAGTTTCCCTCCGGCCTTTGAATGAGATTTACTGCTGATCACACAACTGTGCTTCCCTGACAAGATGTGCATAAACTGCAGCTAGGCTCAATTGCGTTTGTGATTTAATTTCAATTAAATCACTAAGACCTATTCTGGCCTGTACTTAAAAACATGTAAAAGAATACATAACCATATAAAATTGTATTAAATGTTACATTTAAATGAAAATGAAAATAAATAAAAAGGAGTAACAAAAAATAGCAAACAATGTATGAGAACATATGATGGAGTGTATTACGCAATCACTACATGAGCAGAAACATCTCAATTTCAAAGGCAGAATACTGTTTCAAGGTCTTCATGCCAGTTCATGCAATGATAAAAACACAACTTTTCAGTGAAATAGCTGACCTTGTCTACCTAAATCCAGAGCAATACTATGTTTTCATTCTGACCTTGTGCTAGAGGCCTTGAGTGGTATTAAAACACACAATACTGGAACCCTCAAACATGAAAATTAATTTAAAAGTTCAAATAGTTTGTATTAGCATGCCTGATCCGTTTTCTGTCCAAATCTCTATGGTGAAACCTTTTGATCTGCAAAAACAGTTCTTCTTAACAACGTTTGAAAATCCATCCATATATCAGCTGACTCAAAGTTCTGTTTTAAAGAACAGGAAAACTTATTTTGATTCATATTCCAATCACTATTTTTTTCTTATTTAGAGCGGGTTATTGTCCTAAGATCAGCACTGAAGAGCAACACTTATACTGCCTTTAAATCATGTCAGTATTACTATATTTATGAGAGACGAGTCCTGACTTTTCAAATTGGGGGCACGCCAATAAATCAATCATGGTGGGGGTGGGCAAAATTGTATTGACCATAATTAAATTGAAATTGTGACTGTTGATTGTATAATTTAGGATGTAAACATTCTGTACTCTGTTGATAAGGAATGGCTTCAATTTGCAATAAAGCTTGCCAGAAAATGCAATTAATTTAACCAGTTTATGAGAAGACACCAGCCAAACGTGACAAAACTACAGTCTGTTGCTGTTCAAAAGTTTAGAGTGTGTAAGATTTTGTTCTTATTCTTTTAAAGAAACTAATACTTCTATTCATCAAGCATTAAATTTGGAATACAAGTGACAGCCAAGCTAATACTGTAGCTAGACAGATTAACAGAAAAATTTGCAGACCCTTTAAACTTTTACATTTATTAATGAATCCTGAACAAAATACAGGGTACCCCCGGGATCCTCCAAATGAAATTCATGGCTTTTTAAGACCTTTTTAATACCATTTTAAATTAAATTCAATGCCAACTTTGTACCCATTCCGACAGACGTATAAGGGGAAAATGTCAAATCTGTATAAATTTTGAACCCTAGAAAATAATTCTCTACAAGTGGGCTACTTGAATTAAATAAAATATTTTATTTCAATTATCAGTTATATTTAATACATACGCAACAGCGTGGTCGTCCACCCAGTAGTGAATATGAAGGTCCAACTGCTTACATTTCGTCATTTTATTGAGACTCTGGTCAAACATGACCACAAACCCGTTGGTCTTATTGACTTTGTCAGTCAGTTCTTTAGTTATAAAAGGAGCCAATCCGAATTTAGTAATAGATGCAGTTTTGTTGCTTTCACACAAGAATGTAGCTGCAACCTCGGAGTCAGGAAACATGGTTTTGAAAACCACTGTAATGTTCTCTTTCGATATGTTACAGTGGTGCTCAGAGATTGTTTTAAGGACCCACATAACCTCTGTCTGCAGAGTTGGTGTTGAGCCACAGTAAGATAGGATGTTCCTTGGCTGTGGTGGCAATGCTTCTAATGTAGTAATTTCTATTTACTTTATTTTTTTCTATATTACTAATTACTAATAGCCAAAGCTTTTCCAGTAACCAAAGAGGTCTATGGTGCACAGAACTGCACCATTGGCGCTGATGAGCAGTACTACACACGGTGTGTTTGGCACCTCTCATATGGGAGTCCAGGGCCGTAACACCCATCGTCGCTAGCTTAAAAGATTTCCGGCACCAACAGCAGTAGGCGTCGCAGTCATTTCCTGGCACAGGCTTGACCCAAACGTAATTCGGATTGCTTGGCCACAGCAGATTAAACCGATACTTTCCAATTTAAGCCGACAAACTAGACTACGACTATCTTGTTCAGTACCTCACTTGCCTAGTAACCACAGTAAAGGGTGCGCACGCTTTCACGCTTTTTGCTATGATGTGGAGCGCGAGGTGCACTCAACGTTACGCTGCATGAATTTTTAATTAGCCTACATTAGTAACAGTTAATTTTGTTACGGTATGAACTTTGTAACGAAATCCAAGACTTTGTATACCAAATTTGAGGCTATTAAGGCCTTAATTTAAGATTATCAAATTTAAGACTTTTTCAATGCTTTTAAAGGTGCAGTATGTAAGTTTGACACCCAGTGGTTAAACTAGGTGTTGCACTCCTGGATCAAAACAAACGTGAGCGTGGGTTGCCAGTTTGAATACAAGGAGCGAGTGATTTAAACTGTGTTCTAAATAAAAGCAACGACACGCGATTGAGGGAATATTTTCCATATTAAAGGGAGTTTTTGTCCTAACCAACACCTCGAATTGAATGATTAGAAAAGGCTTCTATTTCTCACAGCTGAACTTGTGAAACCTATGACAGTGATCACCTCAGTTAAATCTCGTGTGCTTTATTCAGAGCTAAATGCTAACAATATGAGTTTGAATGCCATTTTACATTTAATGATGTTAAAGAGGGTTAACATGTATTAAACAGACTCTAAACCTTACCGTTTCATGAGTGAGTGCATATTCTGTGCTTCTGAAAGGCTGTATTCAAATTTCTGTCGTGTTTCGTCTGGTACAAACAGCCAAATAGCTGATCACTGCCTCTCTCGTCACAGCATGTTGTTAGGACACGCGGTTACAATGTAACCTGCTCACCTAATGTTTACGTTCGTAATATTTATGTAATTTGCTAATTAATAACCTCATGTGGAACTGAATCTTGTCTCCCATACTGTCCTTTTCGGTCACGGACGCACGCTTTCAGAGCGTTTCTGAATGAATTAATGAAATGCGCTGTTTTCCAACAAGGCAACCCGGGGTGCTGAATTATAATTGGCTAAACTGGCATCGTGCATGTGAAAATTACCTAAACAAAGACAGCGTTCCGGCACGGAAAAAACATTTTCAAAGCAGAATATCTGACTTCAGCATTGTTTTTCAGTTAAACAAGTATGTTCACTTGGGATGTTTCTTAAATATCTGCACACATATTATGGTATTTTTATGCTTTAGAAGAGTAAAAAAAACTTACATACAGCACCTTTAAGACCCTGCGGGTACTCTGATAATAAAATGGCACCTACAAATATTCTATATTAAAGATATTTTCGATATAGGCCCTGTTTATTTCTGGTTATACAATGTGTTATGGTCAGATCGAAAATCCATTTACAGCTGGTGTTTTATTTATTCATTTATTTCCACCCTTTAAATCACCTTCCTGATTTATATACGCCTTTTCTGATTGTTCAATCAAATACATTAACTTGTATAATTTAATTATGAACGTGAAAAGCGACAAAGGCCCAATCCCAATTCTATTTTTGTACCCCTACCCCTTCCCCCTTGAAACAGAGTCTAAGAAATGGGACACCACTACAACATCCGCACATGTCATCAAATGTCATGAGACTGACAAAGGCAACTGCTGTAGTTATTCAGGTCGTGTTATTTTTTGCTATTTATCTTCAGGAAATCACAGAACGCAATAATATTATGTTATCATAATAATATAATGTGGCAATAAGCCCATAAGTGTACTGTGCATTTACACCGTGTGGCCATATTCATCTTTGTAAACACACAAGAACAACATAAACATTATACCTCAAACTGTAAAAAGGTAATTCCCGGTCACCAGACTTTTCTGATAGGGTATAGAAGTGTCATCAAGTGACAGATGTGAAAGTATGTTGTGGGACTGCTATACAGGAGTTATTATTATGGATAATAAATAGTGAAATTTAGCGGGGGGGTTTTTTAGCGTTTTTTTTTTTTTTTTTTTAAAGGATGACCATAGATGGTGTATTCTGGAAAATTTTCCTACCCCTTGGTTTCGAGTGTACTCCTGAAAAATCTCAGTTTAAAGGGCTATCTAGCTCTTCCCCTTAGCCCTAGGCCTTCAAGCTAAAGAGAATTGGGACACCCCTACCCCTTCACATGAACACTCAAAACAAGGGGTAGGGGTAAGGTGGAAAGGCTTAGGGGTAGAATTGGGATTGGGCCAAAGTAAAGTGCTTTGGACAGCATGTAAGTGTCATTTTTGAACACTTTTGAAAAAATTTTTGACTCCGTTTACATCAGAATTTAGTCTGATCTACTCACAATTGGATTGACAAATTGTATCAATATCAGATGTAAAAACAAAATGACTGAAAAACAAGCAAAGAAAAATGATACTGTCTAAACTATCTATTTAATTCTGTTCAGTAGGAGCTCAGCAGAAGCGCTAGAAGATGCCATACGCACCCATTGTAAACCCAATACTGACAGAACGGACATGCTAGCTGTGTCACGATGGGGCCGGTTTGACATTTAAATGACTTGTGTGCCCACAGCTGGAGAGAGCTGGCACAACACCAGAGCGGCCGGCGATTCGCTCTGGTCATAAACACTCACTCATCACAGCGCTGACAGCAAATGAGGGGGAAAACAGGCACCCGCAGGTACCAGGAAGAGAAGACAAGGACGGATGCAGCTGCGCTTGGTCTTGTGGACCGAATGACCGGTGGGAACGCATCTGCCGTGAAAGGCGAGATGAATATATGGTCAAATTTAAGTAGGACTCTAAAAGTGTGAAATATGCGTCCACTCAAATCTCACAAATGAGCAAGGACACGAGTGCGCATGAGAATCAATCAAGAGCTTGGCTGACCCCAGGAAAAAGGTTGTGAGTGTAAACATAATGACAATGATGTGAGCTCTTAAATTGATGTGCTTGGGAAAAAAAGAGCCTTTGACATTTAAAGACAAGCTAATGAAGTTAGTCAGAGGGCCCCCTCCGTAATGGCTGGTACACGGCTGGCCTGTGGGTAAGACGTGAGAAATGAGTGCACTTCAAATGGCAAATGAGGAGACGTCGATGAATGACTCATCAGACCTGTGTCGTGTTTAAGGGGGGGAAAAAACAGTGCAACAACAGTGAAAAGAAAGGGCAAGCAAAAAGCAAACTGACCTTTGGCTTCTGTTCCAGCACGTAGACAGCAGAGCATGCAGTAAAAGAGACAGAAAGGAAGAGAAAGAGAGAGAGAGAAAGGGGGGATTGTTTGTTAGAAGCAGGTAGCCATATGGACTGTCATGCTTTATACTGAAATAAAAACTCTGAGCTGAGAGCTAAGTGAGTTAGCCAGTTGTCCGTCTGCAATGTGTAATGCAGTTAAAAGGCTATTAAAAAGCTCTAATTTACTCCCGCAGACAGTGCGGGGCAGATATATATTTATAAAGGCTGGGATTTGAAAGGCCGTGCTGGTGCCATTTTTGAACTGAGGTTATAGAATAGCACAAAAGACGGAGCTAATGTATGGCACCAAATGTTGCATGAAAAAGGCAATCTCATCAGGCATCTTCAGTGCGGCCTTTCAAATGAACTCCTCCACCTTTCTACCCGTGTTAAAACAAATGCTTGGGAAAACCGGGCTGAGAAAAATCACAATTAGACTTTGGCATCTCTGGGGATGGTATTAAAAAAGCTGGGATCAGGAACTCGCCAGCACTGCGTCATTAGCCTTTCTTTAATTCACGATTAGAGTGATAACCTGCAGGCCAAGCCAGACTGATTAACTCGTGCCGACCTGCACTTACTCAAACTGCCACCTGGGAACCCGAGCAATCAGAAGACAGACACCAGTCAGATCGACATGCTACATGCACAATCATAGTGCAAAGTAAAAGACTTTGGCTTGCTTTAGCATATGCTGGTTTTTAACTGCGTTTTTGAAGCTACTGAACTTACAGACACTCTTCATTTAATAGGAAACATCCCCTAAAACTGCTAAATCTGTCATTTAATCAGCCTCATTCAGTTCCATACCTGTAAGACTTACTTTCCTAAGATGAAAGATACCATTTTGAACAATGTTTCAACTGTTTTTGACCAATGGATTTCAATTGGCACTAGCAGTCATTGTAAGGAAAACTAAAATCTATGGGAATTTTTTGTATCATCTACAAGGCAAATTAGCTTAAAAAAGCAATATCACACCTCTCCAAATTTTGAGATATTGTTCATGTCTGTACTTCAAAAGCACTTTAAACAATGCAATTCAAAATATTAATAACAATGAAACCAAATATATATGTAGAATATAGCTGCAAGCAGCAATTAAGGGGTCAAGCAGTCCAGAGTCAGAATGAGCAAAGCAGTCCAGAGGCAAGATGAACACATTTGAGCACATTTGTCAAAGCTGTAAACAAAAATAAAAATTTGCCTATTGACACGAATTTCACAACACTTGGTCATCATGGTCTGACGATGACTCATCAAATTTGGTGATATTTCAACAAACAGTGTAGGAGGAGTTTGCAAATTAATTTTTTGAACAAAATCAATATGGCAAATTTGGTAAAAGTGTTCTTGGCCTGACCCAAGGAATTTATTTAAATAAATTTTACCAAATAAACATATGCAGTCTAAAGTTTTTAGCAAATTTTTGATTCATTATTGATGGTTAGTGAACGGTTTACCAAATTTATTTGTTGGGGTCATTATGAGTTGAAAATGACATACCTAAAGTTTAGTGTCAATATGTTTAAGCAATGCAAAGCCATAAACAACAATCGTTTCGCTTTCAATATGATTTACATAACTTTTGGTCAACATGGTTTGAAGATGATCAGAGTCAAATTTGGTGAAAATTGAATCAACAGTCGAGGTTGCAAAAGGTTTTTGAATAAAATCAATATGGAGGACAGGAAGTTTCCTTAAATATGCAAGTTTGGTATTTATGTTCTCGACATGACCCAAGGAGTAATTTGATATCAATTGTACCACAATAGACCTATGCAATCAATAGTTATTAGCCATTTTGGAAAATTCAGTATTGATGGTTAGTTAAGGGTTTATAATGCATGACCACTAGGTGACGCTGTTACCAATTTTATGTGTTGTGGTTATTGTGAGGCGCCAATGACACACCTAAAGTTCAGGGGCAACATGTTTAAACGTTGCAGAATTACAGCCTAAGACAATGTTTGTCATTGTGTCAGCACATTTGTCGGTGCCTTAAGCGAAAACAGTGTCGCCTAAACTGTCGCCTGAAGAACATCTGGGTGAAATTTGTTGAAAATCGAAAAAAAACGTTCTAGGAGGAGTTCGAAAAAACAAGTTTTCAATCAAAAACAAAATGGCGGACAGGAAATTTAGTTGATTTTGGCATATTTGGTATCAATAGTCTTGGCATGATCAACGGAATGTAACAAGACAAGTGTCATATTAATAAGGAAAGTTTAGCAAAAATTATTAGCATTTTTTCGGCGGAAGAATTGGAAGAATAATAATAATAGGAACGCTAACGAAAACAATAGGTGCCTCCACAGCTTCACCCCTAATGGCAATTCTAACTGATCCTGCCCATGCCAATACTTGCTGACACTATAGACTATAGTGTCTTTGTATAGTTTTCTAGATAAGTGCCTTCAAAGGAGATTTTTTTTTTTTGTACCTTCTCTAATAAAAATATAAAGTATTTTATTTAGCTATTTTCTTACTGCTTTTATAATTCATCAACTGGAAAAGCATAGAAAAGTAATGTTTAATAGTCCAGATTAAGTGTTGCAGTACAATGTTCTGTACAGGGTTTTGTTCAAATCCATAATCCAAAGTGTGAGTAATAGCAACAGAGGTGCTGCCTTCACACGTACAATACAAATGAACAGAATTCTGCTACCTTTAAAGGGGCACAAGGTGTCTTCAAGCTCGGCAGGTATACAAATAATGATGAACATTTCAGACACCGAATTCTTTGTTGAATGTCTACATGATGAATGACCTCCACGGATCCCCTGAGGTGTGTTTTACATTTTTGGAGGGTGGAAGAGTCTCCATCTTTGTCCGTGTATCTCTTCTCAGTGTGATTAACAGCTCTGCACAGAAGGCCGTCTCTCCCACATATCAGCCTGCTATGAAGACGAAAATTCCCCCAGCAACCAAAATAAACCTGCATTTTCCACCTGAAATGATTGCAATAAATAAAAGGGCCACATGAAGTGAAGAAGCCAAGCCAAGGAAAACAAGAGAAAAACCAAAATGTTCGGCTTCTGAATGTTTTTATAAGATCAAATGCTGTTTAAAATGGCAGTCTCATTGTCCCACAGTGAGTATATCACGGCAGACGGCATTGAAGATCTCCATCAGCAAAAGACACCTCAGGGAACAGAAAATGAGAGCGGTGCATTGGAGGAACGAGCCACAATGAGCATTATCTCAAACCTGTCGCTTTCCCTGAAGACAACGTTAAGAAGTTCTACCTCTTCGGAGAGGGGTGTTTTTCCCCCTTCTGTTTGGAATTGATTGTTTCCAACTCTCAATTCACAGAAACACAACTGCCCTCATCAATTATTGAGTTCAGAGCAGAGGAAATAGTCCTCATTTAAGCCAGGTCAAGGTCTATCGGCTGAATAAATTTAATATAACAAATAAATATCCCCCTAAATGAGCACAAAAAGAAGATTTAAATGCTCTTTGGGAGCACAAACGGCTGTATTCAAAATCCAAATGCACAACCTTGAAGGTTGGAAGCGTTTATAATTTAGATCACTTCCGGATAGGCTTCACGGCTGGTTCCCCAGACAACATGTGCTGTGTTCATAATATCAGTGGTTTCGTTTTATTCGCCGTTTATCAGATATTCGGCGTGTGCATGAGTGTGCGTCATTGTCTATTGTGCATGTGGGTTTAGGGACCCGACTAGCGCCCTTGTCAAGGTGATGTACGGCTTTGATTGGATCACAAACACCCCGCTCTATTCATACCACTGCATTCGCCGCCTCTGAACCGCTATGAGCAATGGGACATGAGTTTAATTCTATTCCTCGGAGAGAGAAGGCCAAGCAGTGGCAAAGCATCCATAATGCACAGACCATCCTCTCTGCCGGAGACTTTCCCAGTCATGTATTATCTGTGTTTTATGGGAAAATTGCTTTATGAGAGATATGAGATTTAATCAAAAGGTAAAAAATAAGCTAATGTAGCTTTTCTGTTATATGTTGTGGCTAGCGATAATGTCACAGAACTGCAGTATGGAGAAATAGAAAGCGTGTGTGGGGTTTCAATAAGTAGTGCGCTAAGACCAAAATAGCACTCTGCTTCTTTATCTTCCATTCTTTTTTACTCATTCATTGTACGTGTTGTTATAATAATATTTCTTAGAATTAGCAGGATGACGGGACAGACCAGAGCAGAGGCTTAGAGCTGCTGGTATTGTAAGCATGTGAAATCAGCATGAAAAATCATTTTATGTTGGATACTTAAAAGAGACATATTTGCAAGAAATGGAATATATTAAAGGGAAAAAAGTGGGGTGAAATATAGGCCAGGCCTGGATTTATCCAGTGGGAATTGATCAGAAAATTGCCCAAGTAGGCGATGTGGATTTTTTTTTTTTTATCTATTTCTACAAAAATCAGAAAGTCAAGTTAAGGACATATATATTTTTTTTTATCTTGATTTATCTCGATAGTCATACTTCAACTCAATCAATATTTTATTTTTATTACCTACATTACCTGTACTACCTTAAAGCTAGGCTAGGCAATTTATGAAAGGCCAGCAATAGCAAGCTAGCTTTAAGTCTGCAAAGCACCATAGAAAGACAGTGTTGGTTAAAGGGCAAATGCAATGCTTTCAGATGATCTCTTTCTTCAAACATAACTGCACTCAAAAAAATGATTTCTGCGGTTTGTTCAAATACCTGTTTAAAATGACAACACAATTCTTGTAATTTCTTTGGCCAATTTATTTGTTTTATGTTTAGTCCACTTCAATTTGTAAACCATTAAGTTAACTTAAGCTTTTTGTGTTGGGACAACATGAAGGAATTGTGCTGGTTCAACTACCTGGTTAGGTATTTGTAGTTGAGCACGCTTTGCGAGGGATTGAATTAAGAGAGGGAAATGTTGACAATAAAAGTAATATTAGATGTTTAAAGTTAATAGGAAGACTTGTTAGAGTTCAATCCTCACTTTAGTTTGAAGATTTAGAAGACTTTCATGTTATGCTTCGAGTTTTGATATGTCGGCAGCTCAATTAGCAAAAACGCAGTTTGTTGCTTTGCTCAGTAAGCAATAACTCTTCTAAAACTAGTTCTGAGATCAGTCTCAATCAACTCATGAAACAAGGCTCTTTTAGATCATTTAGAATAACTTCAAATAAAACTATGAAAAGACACAAAAGAGTATGTATGACACATAACAGATATACATAATATTATCAGACCTTCTAGTTCAAGTTAAATAAAAATACAAATGTATTTAAACTTTTATTTAAACAATCACGTTGGACCAACTCAATTGCATTAAATTGTGTAAATAGTTTTTTTTTAGTTGTTGTTGGTGCTAAAGAAATTAATTGGATTAAAATCTTGCCCTCAAATTGAGTCATCCAACAAGTTTTTTTTTTTTTTTTTAATATACAAGTTAAATGATTCATTCAAATCCATCAAAGATAAATCAAACCATGTAATTACTTGCCCAAAATAAACACTGCAACCATGATATTTTTCCAGAGCTCCCCAAGTCTAACTGATGCCTTCAGCCCTTAAAAATATCACCAATGTTTATTTTGATTTTAGTTTTATCTTTGAGATGACCTGTGATTGCATGTGCAAGCAGGATGCATGAAGATATGCAAAAACACAGGCAGTGATGAGTTAAATGCAATTACTGGATGAACATTTTATGGTCCTGAACCTTTCCCAGCAGTTCATATTAGAACAGAATACACATATAAAGGCAACTTGATGCAATAAAAAAGGGCCAATTTGGATTTTAAGTTGATTTTAAGTTGACCGTAGTGAGCCACACTTATACTCTCAAACTAAAACTAAGCGAGGAAGATGAATGACAGGCGGAGAGAAAATCAAATCTCCAGATGCGAGATGCATTTCTGAGAGCCACTCGAAAAGATAAATGAGATTCTGTAAGTGTTAGCAGTACTTCTGTTTTGGTCTTTGGTAGAGTTTGGGAGAGACGAGCCACCACAAATCCTCCCTTCTGATCTCTCCCAAGCACCAGAGCTCAGCCTCCAGCTAAAAACGATTGATAGTGCACATATTTTGTCTATATCAGAATGGACACAAAGAAAGACAGAGATGGAGAAGAGAGAGGTACAGTCAGAAAGCATTTGGAGCTAAGACTTGACTCTCCGAACTGCCTCATAAGATGCACAAAAAGACTTTTAGATTACAGAAAGATATTAAAAAGGCTTAAAATGAGTTTTCAAAGTGTTTTCATCCAGTTAAATATTAAGAAAAAGCTTTTGGCACTTGAATAAAAAGAAAGTGTCTTCAACTCCCTCAGAATGTACAGCTTCCATGTCTATCAGAAGAGACGAGCATGAAATTACAGCAAATGAAAGACAGAAAAATTACCTAAAAAGAGAAAAGACAAGAAAAGCAGAAAATTATATATTCATATTTTTCTTTTATACACAAGATGACACATGCTGAGGCGAATTCTAATGTTATCTGAGGTCGAGATGAGTGTGCGCGAGTGTGCGTACGTGTTCGCAACAGTAACTTGGCAGAGCGTCATAATTAACAGAGTGGAAAGGGCGCATTTCATTTTAATGAGCATGGAAATTGGAAATCAACAGCCTTTCCTGAGGCTACATACAGTCCCGGGTGTGAGGAGTAGTATTGATTTACTGTACAGGCTACAATTATCCCTCCCATTTATTAGAGTCTGTGCTCTCTGTCGCTCCCATCTCCTGTAGTCACAGCATCTTACACTGCTAACATCACAAGATTCTGGACACAGAGAGGTTGTATTGAAAAAAAAAAAAGAAACAGGTTATAGGTTATTTAGAACACATACAAATCCTACACAGAATAGTGGATGGATGGACTGGATGGACTGGATGGACGGACGGACGGACGGACGGACGGACAGGATGGATGGACAGGATGGATAGACAGGATGGATAGACAGGATGGATAGACAAACAGACAGGACAACAAAAGTATGGATTGATGGATGGATGGATCAAGGAATAGATTGATGGATAGATTGAAGGATGGACAGATGGATTGAGGCATGGATTGAAGAACAGACGGACGGATTTGGTGTATGTATGGACAGATGGATGAATGGACAAACAGAGAGACCAACTGAAGCATGGAGAAAACGATGGATGGATGAACGGTTAGATGGATGGCCAAACAGAAAGACCAACTGAAGCATGGAGAAAACGATGGATGGATGGACAGATAGACGGATGGACAAACAGAAAGACCAACTAAAGCATGGAGAAAACGATATATAGACGGACAGATGGACAGAAAGACAAACAGAAGGACTAACTAAAGCATGGAGTACATGATGGATGAACGGACAGATGGATGAACGGACAAACTGAAAGTCCAACTGAAGCATGGAGAAAACAATGGATAGATGGACGGACGGACAGATGGATGGATGGACAAACAGAAAGACCAACTACAGCATGGAGAAAACGATGGATGAACAGACAGATGGATGGACAAACAGAAAGACCAACTGAAGCATGGAGTACATGATGGATGAATGGACAAACTGAAAGTCCAACTGAAGCATGGAGAAAACAATGGATAGATAGATGGACGGACGGACGGACGGACAGATGGATGGATGGACAAACAGAAAGGCCAACTAAAGCATGGAGAAAACGATGGATGGACGGACAGAAGGACGGAAAGACAAACAGAAGGACCAACTAAAGCATGGAGTACATGATGGATGATCAGACAGATGGATGAATGGACAAACTGAAAGTCCAACTAAAGCATGGAGAAAACAATGGATAGATGGACGAACGGAAAGATGAATGAATGGACAAACTGAAAGACCAACTAAAGCATGGAGAAAACGATGGATGGACGGACAGATGGACGGAAAGACAAACAGAAGGACCAACTAAAGCATGGAGTACATGATGGGATGAACAGACAGATGGATGAATGGACAAACTGAAAGTCCAACTGAAGCATGGATAAAACAATTAATAGATGGACGGACGAACGGACGGACGGATGAATGGATGGACAAACAGAAAGACCAACTAAAGCATGGAAAAAAACAATGGATGGACAGACAGATGGATGAATAGACGAACAGAAAGTCCAATTGAAGCATGGAGAAAACAATGGATGGACGAACAGAAGGATGGATGGATGGACAAACAGAAAGGCCAACTGAAGCACGGAGAAAACGATGGATGGATGGACAGATGGATAGATGGACAAACTGAAAATCCAACTGAAGCACGGAGAAAACAATGGATAGATGGACAGATAATTGGACAAACAGAAAAACCAACTGAATCATGATGGATGGATGGATGGATGGATGGATGGATGGATGGATGGATGGATGGATGGATGGATGGATGGATGGATGGATGGATGGATGGATGGATGGATGGATGGATGGATGGACGGATGGACGGATGGATGGATGGACGGACAAAGACCAACTAAGCATAGAAAAATGATGGACGGAAAGACGAACGGGACAGACGTGAGGATGGATGGAAAAATGATGGATGGACGAATGGATGGACTGGCAGATGAATAGGCAGATGGATGGACGAATGGGTAGAAAGGTGGATTTAGCGATGGATGGACAGGTGGTCGGTTGGATGGATGAACACACAAAGAGATGATGAATGGATATACATACTGCATAAAGAAACACATTGCTTCAGAAAAACAGAGCCTTCGCATTCATTCTCATTATAGAAAAGTCATACACAGATCCACATCTTAGGCAGTTGTTTTGCTGTGCATTCCACCATGAGTGTTGTTTTCATGCATACCATGTCACATTAACAATAGTCCAATGTGAAAAAACACATCTCAGGCCCTCTGCGTACTGTTCCGTTCCATTGTGCTTCACTGAGTTGTTTTGCATGCTAGAAAACATCCTCTGCATCCACCCACAACACACATGATGATGAGCTTTGCACGTGTAAGAACCACTCACATTTTCTTCAGAAAACAAATCGGGTTCATCATTATAACTTTATGACTATTGTCTCATCCGCTTCTAGTTTGGCAGTAGAAAATGTACATTTCCTCCTTCCAACAATGTGTTAATTAAAACAATGTGAGACATGGCATTAGAAACAAACAAATGCATGTGGGATGACTAAAATTTATCCACGGCGGCATAAAAATTAATAAAGGACAGACAGAAGTAACCTCTTTCAAAAATCAAGCCTAAATAAACTAAAGCTGTAGAAATACAATACTCCTTACTATATACTGGCTACAAATGTCAGAAATGTACATGTCATGAACTCAGCCTTGTCTTTGGATAGATAGATTTGTGTCCTGACGAAAAGTATAATAATATAGACAAATAAAGCAAGGTTAAAGATGTGGAAAGATCTCTCATATTCTTCCTCCGCGGGGAACTATGAAATATTAAAGCTGCAGCATTTGGACAGCAGCAGCGTCATGACCCAAGATTAACTTTTAAATAATGTTTTAACATGCTTAATATTTAATCAGCTCAGCTATTAAGAGAGCAGTTCTTTCAAAGCACCCAAAAATAAAATTATGAACTGAGCTTCCTTAAGCTGGCTGGAAACACCAGATCTGACGCATACTTTAACACCACAAGAAAGTTTTACTCATTAATAGCTTTAAAAGAGGTTATACCAGTATTGTTATTTTATTTATTAAAAACAGATTCACTTTAAAGTCATTTTTTTGTTTGATAATTCAGTTTCCTATGACCATTTTCCAACGCCTTAGAATTTAACAGGCAATTTTTTTGGTTTGTTTGTTATTGCTTTGCAACTTCTTTCTAAAGTATCTCACTTTTTCATTAGTATTTTTGGCGAAAGCAATAACACTATCAAAAAGTGCACACTAGGGCTGCACGATTAATCAAAACTCTCCATTACCCTTCACACGATCTTAATCCAGCCAATTATGTTTTCAAGTCTTCACATTGCTTAATACACATTGCTCAGCTACATGGACACCTTCAAATTAGAGCTGCACAATATATTGTTTCAGCATCGATATCGCAATTTTTGCAATGTTGAGTTGCGGGATTATAGTTGATCAGACTACAATTGGGAATATATGAGATTTGTGGAGTCATTGCAAAGTAAAATCATAGAGTGAAACTTTGTTTTAAAAGCATTGCAAGAGAGTTTAAAGTGATTGGCCACAAAAAAAAAAGTACATCCGGAAAACACTGTTTATTTGACTTTTTTCATTGCTCTATTTTGCTTGTAATTTGTTTATTATTTTTATACATCATTTATACCCTTACAAATCAATCTAAGTAAATGATTTCTTTCTAAGAAGCTATTCAAGCCATATGGTGAAATTGTATCCAATTGTATCCAATTGTATACTAGATTTGTTCAATATCGTGCAGTCCTACTCCAAATATTGTGAAAAGAGTCGCATACTGTATTTATAAGGTATAATTCACCCAAAAATGTAATTTATGTCTTCATGTAATGATGTATTCACGGCCGCAAAGTCACACATGAGCTGACGTGTTTACAACGGAGAAGACGCGCACTTTAGTGAACAGAACCTGCATAGAGAATAACAGGTAATAATGTTGTAAATAACGTTCAGTTTGTTACACATAGTGAACGTTTGAGAGGCGCACAGGAAGTAGGCTATGATTTGCATGTATATTTTTTGTTTTGACACCCACAACGTGAACTGCACTCAGCAGTGAAAGTGAAACCAAACGCGCAAATCATTTAAATGATCATATTGCATGTTAGAGTTATGATTATGACAGGAATTTGATGGGGGGGGGGGTTCCTCTCATATCGTTGTGTTGTGCGTGAAAATAAATGTTTAACAGTGTTAGTATAACTAGCTACGAAAGAAATTAAAATGTTGAAAATAATGCAAGATGGAATCTGATAATGACAAATGTCTCATTTTATCAGTGAAAAAAATAAGTTAATAATGTTATCAATGACATACTGCAAGCATATATCTCAACTATAATGAATCAACTTTAGAATTATGAATAGTTGTATTCTGATGTCATCACTTTACTGTGCATTAACAGGGTATATGCAGGAATCCTATAGGTAATTTCAATACCTTTTTAAGACTTTTAAAAAAACCTGCTCAGAATATTTTAAAGGTGCTGTATGTAAGTTTTTGACTCTTCTAAAGCATAAAAATACAATAATATGTGTGCAGATATTTAAGAAACATCCCAAGTGAACATACTTGTTTAACTGACAAACAATGCTGAAGTCAGATATTCTGCTTTGAAAATGTTTTTTTCCGTGCCGGAACGATGTCTTTGTTTAGGTAATTTTCACATGCACATGCCAGTTTAGCCAATTATAATTCAGCACCCCGGGTTGCCTTGTTGGAAAACAGCATATTTCATTCATTCATTCAGAAAGACTCTAAAAGCATGCGTCCATGAGCGAAATGCTACAGTGTAGTGGAAAGTATCAGATGTCAAAATGAGACAGATTCAGTTCCACATGATGTTAATTAGCAAATGACATAAATATTAGGAACGTGAGCAGGTTACATCGCGTGTCCTAACAACACGCTGTGACGAGATTGTTATGAGTGATGAGCCATTTGGCTGTTTGCACCACAAAACACGGCAGAAATTTAAATACAGCCTTTCAGAAGCACAGAATATGCACTCACTCACAAAACGGTAAGGTTTAGAATCTATTTAATACATGTTAACCCTCTTTAACATCATTAAAGGTGAAGTGAACTTTCTGCTTTCAGTATATGGTAATACACGTCATGTAAAATGCATTCAAACTCGCATTGTTAGCATTTAGCACTGAATAAAGCACACGAGGCTTACCTGAGGTGATCTGTCATAGGTTTCTGTTGTTCAGCTGTGAGAAATAGAAGCCGCTTCTAATAAATCAATTCGAGGTGTTGGTTAGAACCAAAACTCCTTTTAATATGGAGAATATTCCCTCAATCGCGTGTCGTTGCTTTTATTTAGAACACAGTTTAAAATCCCTCAAACTGGCAACCCGGCGTACCTTTATTATGATTCAGGACTGCAATACCTAGTTCAACCACTGGGTGTCAAACTTACATACTGCACCTTTAAGACCTCATCGCCACTTCAAGTTGTAATCAGTATCAAACCTTTAACTTGATAAACAGTTGTTATTAAACAGTTGTAGTTAAATATATCAATGGAACACAACCATGCACAACTCAGACAGCCTTGGAAGAAGCAAAGCTTGGAAGAATAAATTATGCGGTTGTTTTTGCTTCAGCCACTGTTTAAACTCGTCTTTCTCCAACAAGGAGTATGCAAACTTACATTTTCCCATTTGCTGTCTGTTTCGCTCTATGGTTTCGCTACATGTAGAACGTCACATCACCTTCCTGCATTTGTCACAAATTACGTGACATCACCCAGATGAAGAAGCTTGGCCGGACGCACCCTGGTCCAAACCAATCGTGTGGATCGAGCACGTCGTTGTTAATATTAAGAGGAAAATAAATATATTTATGTTTTTTTTTTTTTTTTTTTTTTTTTTTTGGAGTCAAACACTTTGGACAAAGCTTGAACAAAATTTAAGACCTCGTAAAAGCATGATTAAGACTTTTTAATATCTTTTAAAGGCCCTAATTTTCTCATAATTGATTTATCAATTTTTAATACTTTAAAACCCCATGGACAAATTTTAAGCATATTCAACTCCACCATTCCAAGTCTATACAAAATATAGCATTGTAACCAATAGTAGACCTACAGATAATATCATTCTTGCTGTTTTACCATATGTTTGAGAAATAACAATAATAATAGCCTACTTATATTAACCTTTATTTTACATCTACAGAATCATAAGAAAATCGTGATCTTTAAGCAAAAAAAAATTTGTGATTCTCATTTTAGCCAGAATCGTGCAGCCCTAGTGCACATGTTTCATGACAAACACAATGGCTTTAGTATGCACACATACAGCACACAAACTGTGCAATGAGCTGACTACAAGAATATTCAAGAAACTTACTGTACAGCTGCTCTGCCTACACAATTTCAACAGTTTTATAAATTAAAAAGTTTCCTGAAGTTCACGCAACACTGTAAGTATCTTTAAATGATTATGTTATGTTCAACAATACACTAAACATGAATACATGTAAATGACTTGATCCTTACCACTTAACTTAAACAACAAACCATGACATATACAAAGGAATCATTTCATGGCATTACACTTGACAAGTTCACTGACTTTTACAGCACATTTACTGAATTGTTTAAAAAAAGACGAAGGGTTAGACACAATTTAGTAGTAGTGTTATCTCAATTGCACTTTTACTCCTCAAACACAACGCTAGCAGTGCGATGATGGTGTGCTAAGGGTCAAACCTTATATATGATGTGGTCAGTCAGGCGTATCAGTGTTAAAGCCTCATTACTCTTTTTTTTTTTCGTCTTCTTTCTTTCTCCGTCTTACTAATGGAACAAAAACTACTCAAAGAGAACTAATGCTGTCCTTTATCCATCCACACACGCCTACCCACGCGCTGCACTTATGTCCATCATTACAGACCCTCATCAAACGCTCCTCTCGAACACACTGGACTAGTCATGGGCACACAAGTAGCCTCCGCATGAAACAAAAGCAGGCAACCTTAGAGTTTCATTGAAGCCAGAAGGCCGTGTGTGTGTGTGTGTGTGTGTGTGTGTGTGTGTGTGCGTGCGTGCGCGTGCGTGCGCGTGCGTGCGCGTGCGTGCGCGTGCGTGTGTGTGTGTGTGTGTGTGTGTGTGTGTGTGTGTGTGTGTGTGTGTGTGTGTGTGTGTGTGTGTGTTGTGTGGCGATAGGAACTTTTTAGACATGAGAGCTGATAAAGCAAGAGGTGGTTAGGTTGAATGACACTATAAAATAATAATAATTATTAATTTTTTTGATATTTTTATTATTTCATATAAATCAAAAATATGTTTAATATAAATAAAAAATACATCAACATTCTATTTAACATATAGAAATATAATATGCAATGAAATGTATATTTTAACCCAAGAGACCAGAACAAACTTATGAAAATGGTTTAGCTTTTGTGCTGTACTTTTGTTTTTTTTTACCAAATGTTCAACCTGTCATACGATTCAGACTGTTATAGAGCAGCACAGGATAACTACCAAACAACAAATATCAAACTGGACAAAAGAAGGCCACACAGAGAGTCAAGTCTAAGAGGATTACTGGTGCACTCTTGCCCTCCTATCCAGGGCTTAAATACCTCTAGAATGAGAAAAGACTGGCAGGTA
This sequence comes from Danio kyathit, assembly GCA_903798195.1. NCBI lineage: Eukaryota > Metazoa > Chordata > Actinopteri > Cypriniformes > Danionidae > Danio > Danio kyathit. The sequence continues at coordinate 36,209,861 of LR812529.1, read as the reverse complement.
AAATCTTCTCGGACAGCGCACACACCCTGACCACAAACTCTGGCAGGGGCTACAGTTTACTGTCCACAACAAAACCACACAACTGTTTAACAACTTAATCCAATGAGCCTTCTTCATTGAACAGGTTACATTCTAAATTCACATTTAAAAGTAAAGAAAGTAAAATTCTGGGCCAAAACGAAAAAAAGATTCTGAATGCATTTGGCTAAAACCCAAAATCCAAAATGCTTTGTCATAATAATTATTTATTTCATTATTTAATCATTTTCACCAGCAGAAATCTTGTCAGTCTGTATTTATGTTAATATTTAAGTAATTTATACTTAATAATAAAATGCAATTTTTAGTTTTGAAGCAAGAGGGAATCAAAATATTTAGTTTTTCTGCAATTTACACTGCATTATGAACATAATATCACAAGACGAACATTTTGAAAGAATTCATAATTTAACATTGATTGGGATGATTTTTTTACTGGAGTGCATCAGCATTGAATGCACAAAATTATACAAAAAATGTATTTACAAAATAAAATAAAAAAAAAAAGCACATAAAAAAACAACAGAACAAAGAGAAAAATGAAATAAACGCTTTACGGCTTTCGCCATACCTGTCAACCCTCCCGTTTTTCCCGGGATTCTCCTGTATTTTACAGTTCTATATCATCCCGTAAAGGTATTTTCCCGTATTCCTCCCGCATTTTCAGTCTTTCTCTGAAGTGTGGCAAATAAACATTAAAGAGCAGAGCCTCTCTATACGCAACCCATACCGCCAAACCACCAGGGGCCGCCCTTTGCACTTAAATGTGTGCCTGTTCTGTGCTTTCGCTTTGTTTAGGCATGAAAACACTTTGAAATACATATAAAAACAGCAGGATTCCCTTTCCCTTTATTACAGGTGCCGTCTCCCCTTCATATGCAATCTTCAAAACAGTCATATAGCAGTGCATGACTATCAGCTGACACGCCCCATAGTGATAAATAGACGCTGTTTCCCAAACAGATTCTCTACACGCGATTTGAAACGGAGCGAAAGTCTGGGTTTTGGGTGCGTGTTTAAACAGACATATACACATAATTAATAATAATAATAATAATATCTAAAGATGTCGATCTTGGTGTTTTTTTTTTTTTCTTTCAAACAACTAATTTCGTCCTAAATGAGCATAAAAAGGCAATCGAATGCTTTCATTATAACATTAGATGGTTGCATTTTTAAAGAGACACCTGTTATTTAATAAATAAGAGATTCATTTGTTGCTCTTTAATTGGGTGTCAGTTATACAGTGAAGAAACGGCTAATGAGATTTGATAGCTTGATTTTATTTAATTATAATAGCTATTAATTTCAATAAGCTAAACTGTTTGCTAAAGTATTTGCTGCTAATGTATACTATTTATTTTTTCTTTTGTAAATAATAATAATAAAACCTATTACTGCCCATTTAACTGTTTATTTATAATGAAACAGAAGGGAGGGGGGGGGGGGGGGGGGTTGATCCCTTATGGTGGGCATATCCCTTTTTTTCACATCCCAATGTTGACAGGTATGGCTTTCGCTAGAGTCTAACAGTATTGAGGAATAAAAATTCAAGCAAATGTAAATTAATACTCTATAGTCTATATTGTATAAATATTTAAACATGGTTTACATTTACTTAGAATTTCTTGCCATCCTGCGATGTGACTGCACATTGCGATATAAATGCTGAATTAATATATTGTGCCCTAAACACATCACAAAACATTCCATCACACATACATGTACACACACTCACACATATATACAGTTTTATGCAAAAATTCGGGCACCCCTCTGTGGCTGCATAATTATGTCTTTCTTTATAAGAGAAAAATCACAGTAATATGCCATTCGGTTTCTAGAGAAAGCTAGATAATGTCATGTTTTTCAGACAGAAATACGTAGTGTAGCAGTATTGAGATATGTGAAATTAAATTGAAACTGAAATCTAGGTTAAGCAAAAGTTTGGGCACCCTCTCCTGTGGATTTCAAAATCTGTTGTCACTTCATGCTAATTGATTACAATAAACAATTGATTTGAGTGACTCAGTGAACCATAACAATCCTAACACAGGTGCAACCAATCATGAAAAAGGATTTTAAGATAGCTGATTGCTAGTTGCGCTTCTTAATGTGAACCAGAAAGAAGCAACATGGGAACCTCGAAAGAACTTCCTAATGACCCAAAAACTAGACTAATTCACCAACAGGAATTAGGAAAAGGATACAAAAAGATATCACAAAGGTTTAAAGTCTCTATCTCCACAGTTAGAAATATAGTAAGAAAATGGAAGGCCACAGAAACAGTTCTTGTGCAGGAAAGATGTGCTAGATCAAGAAAAATATCTGAAAGGCAAAGGCAAAAAATGGTTAGAATGGTCACATACAAACCACCTTCAAATAGCTCCAGGAACATTGTCAAGCCAAACTAGAATAAAAGGGAAAAAATCCATCCGCCAATCGGAGGGAGAGGCGGAAGGACATGGAGTAATTCGGCTTTCATGCAAGACAAAAAGGAAACTGAAACTCAGGCAGAACAGAATCTCTGCCAAAGCTGATTCTCCGCCAGAATTGAACATAAGAGAAGTGCACAACAGTCAAAAACCATCATCAAGTCCCGGAGTGGCAGCCGGTGATAACTTTACTTTGTTCAATACATAAAAATCGCGGCTGGCATGTCAGCATTTGAGAGCAAATCAACTGTGAAGCAGCATCTGAGTTCAAGTTCAGCACAGAGAAAAACGTGCTCCTACAGTGTTTATCTGCTTGCAGCTTAATTATTTGAAGTTACAAATAGTTTATTGTGAAACTAGAAGATGTTATGAAGCACAAATGTACAGTTTTGGTCATTTTGATAATTTTTGTGCTATCAGATTGACATTAAATTGTTAATTTTTTCTTCCGAGATTCATATGCGTGCATGAGAGGATCACGTGCAAATAAGCTGATCGCTGCAGTGGCTAATCTTATTGTATTCAAATGTCCTAAAATAAATAAGTTCAGTATATTTACCTGTACTTTGATTGTACTTTAACAAGTGTTACTTCATTATAACTTTTGAAAATGCTGTGTGGAAAATCTGACAAAATTCACAAATGTTTGTATAAATAAGTTTATGTGCAATTTAATTACATATCTTGTATATTTGTTTATTTTGAAGGTTTTTTAACTTTCTGCTGCATTTCTGATGCAATAAATGGATGAGTGGAATCCAGTTAAAACTCCTTTGATGATGTGTCTTCCTTTCAAGCGGGAAAACTTGTGCATGAGAGAAATAGCTTGACAAACATCTTCCTGCTGATAATGATAATTGTACATTGTCCCACAGTTCAGTGCATTCTTCACGAAGAACAGCTCATTGGAAGAGTGATGCAGAAGAAGCCAACAAGAAGAGTCATTTGAGATGGGCAAAGGCTCATCTGGACAAGCCTGAATAATTTTGGAAAAAGTATCAGCAGATTCTGAAGAATAATGTCCAGAAACTTGAACATCATTGAAAATCTACGAATTGATTTGAAAAAAGGCCGTTCATGCTTGGCACCCATCAAACCTGATTTAACTGGAGAAATTTTGCAAGGCAGAATGCCTTCAACAAGACTTCAGGGACTTATTCTTTACTATAAGAAGCTACAGAAGAAGCTACAGTACAGGCTGTTATTTTAACAAAAGCTGGCTGTACAAAAGATTAATGTGATTATTCTAATGGGGTGCCCAAAGTTTTGCACCTGTCTGTTTTTTAATACTTAAATTGCATTGCATCTGTTGAGTAAATAAATGTTATGTCAGAACTGAAATGTTGCTTTTTCCCTAGGGTATAAAATGTATCCAACGAAATTGCTGATTTGAAAGCCAGCAGGCTATGGCTTGCAATTATGAAAATTATCAGGGGTGGCCAAACTTTTCACCTAAGGCTGTGCATACATGTATATGTATAAGTTTCATGTTACAGTAAGACTTTAATAACATCTCATTATATCTTAATTGCAATTTTTCATTCTAAATTGACAATTAAAATTGATTAAAATTGACAAGTTAGGACTTCACATGTAATTGTGAGTTTACTTTCCTCCAAAATCCTTCGATTATTTCACAATTCACTTGTGAACTTACATCTTTTCCAGATGAATAAAAAAGCATAAAGGTATACGTTTTTTTTTTCTACAATCCTCACTCGTAAGTTTATATTTCTCAATTTTTAATTTTAATCTAACAATAAGCCTGAATTACGATGCATAGAAAGAAAAAAGGTCACAATTAAGAGATAAAAAAAAACAATAATCAATAACTTTTACATTCATTTTTATTATTTGGCTAAAAAGAATCCAAACCATATTAGCACTAACAAATGAATTAATGAGGGCTTCAACCGCTTTAATCACTCTATTACTCTCTTTCCCCATCGTCACTAACTTATCTCTCGTGAGTTTGAGCTGGAGCTGGTTAATCTGCGCTGGAGGGGTACTGGGGCAGGTGTTGGATGGTCTGGGAGGTTGGAGCAGGTGTATGAGTGATCTGTGATCTGTAATTGACTCTTTGAGTGCAGTCATCACTTACTATTAAGTGATGGGACCGCTCACACAGAGAGCCAAAGCAATTACGTTGCATTTTATTACATGCAGACGCACTGGCAGATTGGTTTAAATGTCGCTCAGTAGTGTCGAATCTACACAATTAGCACTATATGCTCTCTAAAACACAAGTGTACATATAAGCAGCGAAATGAACGCTAAATTACAGGATTAATGATAGGTGCCTATGTGCATGTTAACAAGGTGTTTTCACACATATGTAGTACAGCAACAACTCAATGAATATAAATGAATGCGTGACATTTCATTTTCTTGCGTCTTAAAGAAGCCTCTAAACTGAGTCGATAAGTGTCTTCTACTAGTTTTGTGGGCCAAAAGCCTGTAATTACAGGCTTAGAGAAACGCAGGTGTGTAAGTGTGTCCATATAAAGGCAATGTTCAATCATATGCCTCTTCAGACTGCATTAGCAATGAACCCTCAGCTGGCAGGTCTCCGAAAGAAAGGAGCAAGCAAGGAAGAGGAGAGAGAGAGATGTGGAGATTAATGCAAATTATCAACAACATGGGTGATGAGTGTAAAGGTGTGCAGAGAGAGATTCATTATTGAGAGTAAGAGGAGGAAGGGAGGAGAGGTTCGCTTTCAAGCTTTAAGCAGCGTACATGTGACTGCAAAGGAAAATATGCTAAAACTTTTAACAACTTGTGTTTTGAGATGAATCAAGGAACAAAAAAAAGCAAATTACGGTCTAGCAAAACAGCAACACTTTCAGTCTTTTGAGGCCATCCCACAAATATGCTACCGTTCAAAAGACTGGGACTGGTAATAGTTTTAAAAAATGGTTTTCAAAGTATGATACGCTCACCAAGGCTGATTTAATTTAACAATTTATCTTTCTCATGCACACTGTTTATTTCAGTAAACTATAAAGTGCAATTTATTTGTATTTCACTAAAGCTACATTTTCAGTGGAGTGTTTGATCAGACTTCAGTTTCACATTACTCTTAGAAATAAGTCTAATAAACTGATGCTCAAAAAAAAAAAAAAAAAAAACAATATAAAAATACAATATAAATACAATTTACAATACAAAATACAACATATAAAATACAATATTTAAAACTACTAAATGCATTCTGTATGTAAGTAGACATGTCCTGAACCAACATTTGTGAATGGTTTAATTAGTATATTACAACTCAACAGTTTGTCAGTCACCAAAATACTATATATAAATGTACATCAATGAAAATACATTTAAATTCAAGTTTAAAGCAACCAATTTAATTATGTTTTAATTGAAAAGTATTTTCGTTCCAATTTTAATTTAAATGTGCTCATTTATCTAATTTAAGTTTACATTTGATATTTTGTTCATTGCTTATAATTAACATCATCACGGCCAATGTGCAGAGAGAGAAATCGAGAGAGACACTGTGATTACTATCACCAAACTAGAATTTAATATTTCCAAAAAAATCTAGCACATTTATCCAAATTTTATGGAATTATCAAATTCAGAAACATTACATTATATTTTAGGTGAAAATTTCACAATGATCCCAACAGCAGCCAAATATGTGTCAGCCAGCCACAAACTCAGACTGTCAGCCAATGGACAAACCAAAAGCAAGAGCAATTCTTATGTTTATATTCTTGTTTATATTTCCTATTATTATTATTAACCTTATCTTTATATTTGTTTTTTTATTATAATTTTTATTTATTATTTATCTTTTTATTATAACTTTTACTTAATTTACTTTGTATATAATGTTAAATACATGTACCTATTGATTATTTTATTGATATATTTTTGCTCTATGTATTGTATACTTGCTTTGGCAATACTGTACAAGTTATGCCAATAAAGCTCATTTGAATTTTATTTATTTATTTAATGTAAACTTTATAAATGCTTTGGCAATACATGTGTAACATGTGTCATGCCAATAAAGTAATTACTGAATTGAACTGAATTGAGAGACAGAGAGAGAAAGAGAGAGAGCGTGAGCCTGTGGACAAAACTAGTCAAAAACTATTTTCACAAACCATCTTAATTGATGTACAGTTTTTATGTATTTATTTATTCTTCTCTTTCTATCTGAAAAAGATCTTTCTTTGTTGTATGTGTATTATATATTCACTAAACTCATTTATTCATCATGTTGAATGTAATGTGCAATGCTATGGCAATACTTGACAAGTCATGCCAATAAAGATCATCTGAGAGTCATCTGTGTGTGTGTTTGGTTTAAAGAAAGAAATGAACCAGGGAAAGGAAGCAAAAAGAAGTAAAAAGAAAGGAAAGGAAGCAAAAGAAGAAGAAAGTAAAAAGAAGAAAGTAGGAAAAGGATGGGATAGGATAGGATAGGATAGGATAGAATAGGATAGGATAGGATAGGATAGGATAGGATAGGATAGGGAATGGAATGAAAGGAAAGGAAGGGAAGAAAAAGAAAAGAAAGGAAAAGAAAAGAAAGGAAGAGAAAGGGAAGGGAGAAAAAGAAAAGGAAGAGAAAGGGAAGGGAAGGGAAAAGAAGGAAAGTAAAGGAAAAGAAAAAAAAGAAAAGAAAGAAAGAAAAAGGAAAGGAAAGGAAGGAGAAAGGAAGGAAGAAAAATATTTACTCCAAAAGCGAAATGATTCATAGAAAAGAACTGTAAAATGTCTCACTATAGATAAAAAAAAGATGCTAAAATTGCTCTAAGAATAGTGGGTGATGAAACAGACAGACATGCGTCATCTCTCTGATGTAAGAATCCAAACTCTGACAAAAGCAACATGTTCTGTTCCACAAACATAAACAAGTGAACTTCAAGAAGCTTCTGCTTATTTAGACCTTTAATATATTCTGCAATCATTTACATGATCACGATCATTGCATGTGTATTATTTGCATGTTTCTCTTACACAAATAGGCCTGTATTTGACACGTACATGCATCTAATGTCTCAAGAGTTTTGGACCATCTACTATCCAAATCACAGTATGTGAGTGTGTGTTTGTGTGTACAATTCCATCTGAAAATGAGTGGAAATGCTGATATCATACAACAAAATAGAATACACAGATTTTTTTACTAACATGTGACCAAAAGAATCCTTTCAATGTAGATATGCATGACTTATCCCCATTTCTTCCTCCACATCCTGTAATCTCTATCAGAATGGTTGTGAGAGGGCCATCTCTGGATGAAAATGAGCTCAGCAAAAGCTGTGCAAACTCAGCTCAAGCTTTGAGCTGTTTGTTCCCCCTTTCCACCTAGTTCTGATCATTCTTGTGGGTCTGGTTTTAGGGATTGTTGAGAATCCAGAGTGTGAGCAGTGCAAGTGGAGATGTGTTTGTGCATTAACTCCATGTTTATCTCGCTCTCACACAGTAACACTTTCTGCAGACAGGGAGAGAAAGCAAAGTGTGAAGTGTTTGCCATGGATTCCAGATATGCCAGGAACAGGAAAAGAGACATGGTAGGGAGTATTTCTGAGACACAATAGAAAGATGAGGATGTGTGCCTGAAAACGTAAATAGCTGTGCTTAATCTGTTTCTGGATTACACTGATGCACATCATGGCTTTTATCATTGATGTTCTTTTTAGAGCGTGTATCCATCTACTGTACCTATTAATGGCCGCTGGTGAACTGCAGCTAAATACAGCTATGGCTGTTTCAATTTGTAAACACAGTTTTGTTAATCAAGCTATGAAAACTATTTTAAATGTGTGAGGTGAAAAGTTCCCAACTGCTATTAGGTATTATTAAATTGTTACTAATTCAGTTATCACTGTTAATCCAAATGCAAACTGAAATGTGCCTGTTTTTATGAGGAGAGGTGTTAGCAAATTATAAATATACAGTATAAATACAAGTCTTATGGCTTATGGGTCACCAATACTTTAGTCTCAAGTTTCCTTGCATACATTCCTGTCAAGTATTAAATATATAAAAATACATGCTTTAATAAATGTTAAAAATATGCATAAAGCAACTATCACTACTAAACAAAATAAAATGCAATTGCCTATGCAATGAAAAAAAGACTGAAATGCAAAAAAATGTAATGGCTACTACAATAAACAAATGAATGTGTAATAAATAAACAACAAAACAACCAATCCCAACAAAAAAAAATGGAAAATAGTTTGAAAAAAAAAAAAACTGAAATGCTCTTACCTGCCCTATGAAATAAAGACTAAATACAGTGGGGGAAATAAGTATTGAACATGTCACCATTTTTCTCAGAAAAAAATATTTCTATAGGTGCTGTTGACTTGAAATTTCAACACAATCTCACGGCAATTCGTAACGTTTTGATTTAGTGGCTAATTTGTATGAATTCGTACGATCTAATTGGTACAACTTAGTACAATTTGATCATCACCCAATGACGGTTGGGGTTAGGTGCCACGCCTCCTTTTTAAAATCGTACTTTTTCGTACGACTGAACTCGTACAAATTTGTACGAATTAGCCACTGACCTGACAAAACATAAAATACTTACGTTTCCTCGTGAGATCAGGCTGAAAATTTGCACCATGTTGATAAGCAAAGAAATCCATATAAGAAAACAAATCTAGTTAGTTTACAAATGAAGCTGTGTAATAAAACGAAATGACAAAGGAAAAAGTATTAAACACATGAAGAAAGGGAGCTGTAGAAAGGCAGTGAAAGCCCAGACAGCAGCTCAAATCTCTCAGTAGTTATTCAGAAATCCTCTGCTCTTCATCATTGCAAATTAATATCAGCTGCTAATTTATATCAGTCCAACATCTACATTAGCAGGATGATGAAGATGAAACCAGAGTGAACATTCCAGGAAGAGAATGATCCAAAGTACGGCCAAGGAAACTCTCAAATGCTTTCAGAGAAAGAAAATCAAGCTGTAGAATGACCCTGCCAATCACCTGACTTGAATCCAATACAAAATACAAGATGAAGATCAGTTTGGTTAGTACAAAACCAATAGAGCCATCAAGATTTTTACACTCTATTGAAGTCTGTGGAAAAAAAAATATAAATAAAATATAAATAAATATAATATTATAAATAAATATAATAATATTACATATATATATATACATATATATATATATATTACATATATATATATATATACATATATACATATATATATATACATATATACATATATATATATATATATATACATATATATATATATATATATATATATATATATATATATATATATATACATATACATATTATATATATACATATTACATATATATATATATATATATATATATATATATATATATACATATATATATATATATACATATATATTATATATATATACATATATATATATATATATATATATACATATATATATATATATATATATATACATATATATATATATATATATATATATACATATATATATATATATATATATATATACATATATATATACTATATATACATATTATACATAAATATATACATATATATACATATATATATATATATATACATATATATATATATATATATATATATATATATATATACATATATATACATATATATATATATATACATATATATATATATATATATATATATATATATACATATATATATATATATATATATATACATATATATATATACATATATATATATACATATACATATATACATATATATTATATATATATATATAATATATATTATAATATAATATACACATATTATATATATATATACATATACACATATATATATATATATATATATATATATCTATATATATATATATGGGTGATTCTCACGAAAACTTAGTTTAAAAATTTTCAAACCAAATTTTTAAAAAATGTTTAAATTAACTTTTTGTTTTTGCAGATATTTGAAACAAAGTCTGGAGTGTTTGTCAACATTAATTTAAAAATATATACATATCATTTAGTGCCTTTTTGAGCATAATTTAAAAAATAAGTAATGAAAAATCTCATTACCGCAACAGTCTGAAAAATCAACTCTGTTAAAAAAGCGAATTCACATTGACATTTTAAAAAAGGGATTATTAACCATCATGTACAGTTACTTGAGATTTTGAAATAACAATTATTTTTTAATTAACAGGGTTTTTTATTTTGATTGTTTCTTCTCATTACCGAAACACCCTACACAATTGACAACCCTTTTTTTAATATATTTTGATTAAACCTGATGTATTTTCAAAATGATGTGGCTAACCTGAAAGGACATAACTTGTAGATTGTGCACATGCATTGAAAAGCAAACGATTAAAAATAAATAAATAATTAACACTTAATGAACATTGGTTGCGGTAATGATAAATAGGTTGCAGAATATAGGGTAATTATTTCAATATTGATTTTAGGTATACTATGTATGAGATAAAAAAAAAAAAACATTTAATTTAGAAAAAACAACATTGAATTTCAAATATTTATTTTTTAGTGCTTTAATAACAAAAAATTAATTTCAAAGAATAATTTCCACTTGCTTGGATAAGCTGAAATGAATCATCATCCCTGCTAGATGGTGTGGTCTCTAGTACAGCTTTAACCCCTGCTATTCCTTATTTGGGAATCAAACTTGTGGTCTTAGCTGGTCAAAAAGGGATGGACAACAGTAAAGTACCAACTGTTGTTGTTTTTGTTTTTTAGCTAATTTAATCAAATGTATAATATTTATATTATTTTGAATTTTGAGAGGGTCTTTATGCATTAATTAACATACATTTCCCCTATTGAAAACAATGGAATTTTTATAATTTTTATTTTTAATAATGTTTAAATTAGTGCTGTATTTCCGAGTAGGGTCTGTCTGTGGACTGCAAGACAGGTGCATAACATGAAGGGGCGTAACTTGTAGAGGCGTAACTTGAAGTTATGGAGACCCACATGTCAAACTATGTTGTCGGCAAAATGGCGATGTACCCATCAGTTATTAACATCTACACCACTCCACACCTAAACCCAACCATCACAGTTATTAATGCCTATACCTGCCTATATGTAATTCCACCATCTTGCCAATACATCTCATTGTGACATCTCACATGGTTCAATGGGATCTCCGTAACTGCAAGTTACACCTCTTTAACTTACAAGTTACGAACCTTCATGTTGCGCCCCTGTCTTGCAGTCCACAGACAGATACACTTGGTATTTCCAGGTAAAATAGAGACTGTCATTTAAAAACAAAAGGCAGATTAGCACCCTCATGTCATTAAAAAATACATGCAATGGCATGGTCTAAACACTAGGTTCTTGTATTACGATCTCTACAATGCTGCTTGTGAATTCCTTTCTAGACAAGCTAAAATATTTCTTTCTGACAAGATTTCGAAATTTGTTGTTTGACAAAGTGATTTGAAGTGTAAATTTTGTATTTTATTAAATTTTGTAGTTTGAAAAACTACATATGGCTATAGAGACACACAAAGGCTTAACATTTTGTATGATGCAGTGTGTTTGTTTCTCACTTAGTGTCACCCCTTTACACTTTTTTCAGAATCATAGTGAATTTGTATTTTTGCAAACAAAATATTTTCTAAATGTTCATATTTGACTTAATGGTTATTTTCTCTCTCACTCTCTGTGTGTGTCTGTGTGTGCGTTTGTACACTGTGTGTGCAGATTAAAACTAAATTATCACTGTAGAGTGTTTTTTTTAGTAATTACACTTGCTATGCCATCTCCAAATCTAACCTCTCTCTTTCCCTCTTTCTGTACTCCTCAATTAGTTCTGGGTTGTTGTATACAATTTTTCCTAACCTAGCTTTTGCTAAAGATTTTCTTTTTTTCACTTGCTGACTCTCTAAAATGAAACAAATCAAAGCAAATATAAACAGATAGTACATTTTTAAATTAACATTAAATTCAAAAGAGTTATTTGAATCTAGTATGCAATTTACTTAAATTCTCATTCCTGAAACAGAAGTTCTCTCTACCGCAACTGTCCTTAAATGGTTGCGGTTTATGAGAAAAGAGTTGCGGAGAATGAGGTGCCTCAATATGTTTTGCTACTTATAGGAAGCTATGATGATTTAGAAAAAAAAATCTCAGTGCATATAATTAAGACTTTTAAAAAAGTTTGTTTTCATAAAAATTTGTAAATCTAACTATTATGTAAATGTAGAAAACTACCTGTTTCGGTAATGATAATCAAAAAGTCGTTTAACCATTTTGACTGGAGAAAATTTTACATTAAACTGGAGAAATATAAATATCTTCTTTTCTGGCAGCCATCTTGAAACAACTGGCCCATGTGCTTCTTTATTCAAAATTAAACTTTTTAAACTCTTTATGTGTGTTTAAACAGTACTTTAAAATGGTTGCGGAGGATGAGAACATCCGTCATGGACACATCGTTTTTCAGTTTTTTCTCATTATCATTATACATGAATATTCTGTAAATTATTTGTTCTGTCATGTAAGATAATCTATTAGAACAATTCAGTTGTTTTTATTCTAAAATTGTTATGCCAATTTGTTTAAATTACAACATAACACACATTCAAACACACATGGACACGTTTCGGTAATGAGAATTTCAGTAGAAAATGCCGTAAAATTATTAAAAATAAGTAAATTATGTTGAAATTACACATTGTGCTTCGTAGAGAACAGTTTTGTTTTTATTATGATGTTTTTTGTATTAACAAATTAGCAAGTTTTATATTTAAAATCTTAAGTGCCATGTTGTTTTAGTGGTTTCGTGAGAATAACCCACATATATACATATACATATAACATATATATACTATATATATATATATATTAATATATATATATATATATATATATATATATATATATATATATATACATATATATATACATATATATATATACATATATATATATATATATATATATATATATATATATATATATATATATATATATATATATATATATATATATATATATATATATATATATATATACACAGTAGTTGAAGTCAGAATTATTGGCCCCCTTGTTTATTGTTTTAACCCAATTTTTAATAACTCGTTTCTAATAACTGATTTCTTTTATCTTTGTCATGATGACAGTACATAATATTTTACTAGATATTTTTCAAACACTTCTATACAGCTCAAAGTGACATTTAAAGGCTTAACTAGGTTAACTAGGCAGTTTAGGGTAATTAGGCAAGTTATTGTATAACGATGCTTTGTTCTGTAGACGATCTAAAAAAAAATATCTTAAAGGGGCTAATAATTTTGACCTTAAAATTGTGTTTAAAAAATTAAAAACTGCTTTTATTCTACACTCTCAGAAATAAAGGTACGCAAGCTGTCACTGTGGTGGTGTACCTATTCAAACAGTACACATTTTAACCTAAAAGGTCCATATTAATACCTCAAGGGTACATATTAGTACCTAAAAAGTACAAAAGTGTTCCTCTTAAGATTTTTAGGTACTAATATACACTTTTAAAGTACCAATATGTACCCATAAGTACAAACGTGTACCTTTTGAAAAGGTACAACCTCAGTGACAGCTCGCATACCTTTATTTCTGAGAATGTAGCCAAAATAAAAAAAAATTAAGACTTTGTCAGAAAAAATATTATTAGACATACTGTGAAATTTTCCTTGCTCTGTTAAACATCATTTGGGAAATATTTAAAAAAAAAAAAAATTCGAAGGGGGGCTAATAATTCTGATCTCAACTGTGTGTGTGTTGTGTGTGTGTGTGTGTATATATATATATATATATATTATGTAATATATGTATATATGTATATATATGTATATATGTATATATGTATATATATAATATATATATATATATTATGATATATATATAATATATATATATTATATAATATATATATATATATATATTATATATATTATATATTATATATATATATATATATAATATATATATTATATATTGTTTTTTTCAGCTACAGTCTGGGCTTTCACTGCTTTTTTACAGCTCCCTTTCATCACGTGTTCAATACTTTTTTCCAGTATCATTTAATTTTACTACACATTAGTTCATTTGTAAACTAATTAGATTGTTTTATTTACATATATTTATTTCTTTGGTTGCTATCAACTGCTGGTGAAAATTTCAAGTCAACAGCACCTGTATAAATGTTTTCTGAGAAAAACGATGAAGTGTTGAATACTTATTTCCCGCACTCTATATTTTAAAAAATAAATAATTAAAATAAAGAAAAAAATATTACATATATTTAAAAACTATATATATGTCTATGTTAATCGGTTTTGAAGGTCATTCTTTCAATTTGCATGAACAATGTATGACACAATCCATTTTAATTTCCATCTTTACAAATTAAAGGAACGTATGCAGAACTGACTTTGTCATTGCAAAAGGAAAAAAAAAACAACATTTTCTGGCAGTTACAACAAAATATGACAAAATGTTTTATAAACAGCAATGTATAAGTGAAGAAATAGGAAATAGGTTGAGTTTTATGAAGAGGAATTCCAACTCTACAGACATTTGGCATAGAATCTTCGTTACACAGCTTAATCTAGCAGAAAATCGAAAGCCAAGTTTCAGTTTATAAGTGACAACCTATATAACTAACAAAAAAATGGCCAATACAGCACAAATACACAACTACACAACTCCTCATAGAAAAACAGACAAAATATCTGCTGAATAAAATCCACCCTACAAGAAATCATATTTAAGACCCTGACATAAAGGACACAGGATTATATTACAGTCTCACCAAACTCAATTATGTTCATTCCATGTGAACCGGAGAAGTTTCTGGACCCATAATACAAATTCACATGCTAGATCTACTCCACGCCATTTCATCCACCAGTAATTTGGCAACTTTTGAACCGAGGGTCATATTGCACAACACTGAACTATATTTTCCATCCCTTCTGGTGTGGTTTTGTTTCAGGTTACAGTCTGACAGTTTTGTAGGTTGTTATTAGGAAAGCAGTACCGCCGGAGAAGCACTCCCTTGGGGTGTCCTACCAGCCGTTCGGCTCAGCAACACCACTTCGGCACCTGCTCTCGTGGGACGGGCCACATCTGGAAGAGTGGGCGGAGGAGAAATTTGGCCTCTGCAGATGTTATCTACTCACAGACACCACAACACCTGTGCTCACACTCTCTAACACACACAAAGCAGGTGTGACAGATGACATACATACAAAGTCACACATAGTGAACACGCTTACACCTGCTCCCTCCCACATTGGAGTCATTGGGGCAAGCAGAGGCATCTGACAAGAGGGAAAAGCCCGCCTGGGTACGTATAACTCACAATATCCTGAGAAAATAAGCAGCCATTAAAAGCTGCAGAGAGGACATTGTTAAAAAAGCTTGTAGTTGTTTCCTCTCGCTATTATTTCAGAAGGAGAAGTGAAACTTGGAATAAACAGGAAAGAATAAATAAATCGAGAGAAGTGTCAGATTTATAATGAAAAAGTTCACCACAATGCTTGTTTGCCAGCTTGAATAACAGCATTCTCAGTGTTGTAAATAATAGTGCTGGAGCTTGCATTTATATATTTATTTATACATCAGATTTTTTGGTTTCCTTTTTGTGTGCGGGATCAATGCTCTTCTTTTGTATTATATGACACAGCAGTTTGGCATAATGCAATACTAAAATACAATATTTTACAATCCTGAAAAGCACTGTGTGCATTTAATACGAATGAAGCATTGGACGGTTCAGCCAACAAAAGGTCAGTAATTAGAGAGGATAACTTAATACATTTTTTTTCCTCAGTTAGGCAGACTCTCACATTTTATCGTTTATATTTTTTATGTGGCATTCAATATTATCATCGACATATTATTCCCTATATTAAGTGTTAACTCACTGTGACTGAGACTGAAATGTTTGCAGTGAACAGCAGGATATTTATACACACTGATACTGAAGTGTGGGTAGTATAGACCTACAGTACTCTAGATGAGTTTCAAAAGAGCAATCAAAAGTTTGCATAATAGTCATTTTTCCATCATAGTTTCAACAGATGTTCTTTTTTAAATGAAGGTCACGATACATATTCATAGCAAAATGTTTTCTAAAATTGCAAATGGCATCACCAGTTTTGGTTTGCCTGTGTATTGGAGATCACTAAAAAACATCAGAGAAGTTTACAAATTCAAAAAGAACAAGAAATATTCAGTTTTCTAACTTGAGGTCTTGGTTAAACGCCACCATTTAAAAGCTGGCAAGATTGTTCATATTTTTAAAAAAGAAGGCTTAGTCACAGTGTCACATGTTGTTTCAGAAATGATTTAATTATCCTTATATCAAGAACAGATTTACTATTGATTCAGTAAGACAAGAAAAGTTGGAGTTTGCATGTTCTCTCCCTATGTTCGTGTGGGTTTCCTCACAGTCCAAAGACATGCACTATAAGTGAATTGTATAAACTAAATCGGCCGTAGTGTACGAGTGTGTGAATGTGAGAGTTTATGAGTGTTTCCCAGTACTGGGTTGTGGCTGGAAGGGCATCCGCTGCATAAATCATAAGCTGAAATAGTTGGCGGTTCGTACCGCTATGGCGACCCCTGATATATAAGGAACTAAGTCAAAGGAAAATGAATGAATGAAGGTGTCAAATGTTCCTGTTGTATATAAATTGGTGAAGCTTGTATCACGATATATGGTATTGTCACAGTATTAACATACGCTGCAGTAGTAAGGTTACTTTAACAGGTATAATAACAAATGATACTACAATATACTAATGTTGCTTTATTGTATATACATATTCAGAGTCAACAAATGTTTCAACCAAATAAAATTTTAAAATTAAGTACAACAGGTACAATAAAGTCTCATTAGTAAATGTTAGTTAATGAATTAAAATAAACAAGGAGAATCAGTCAGATTTATTACACTTACTATGGTAATATTAGTTCAAATTAACATTTGAAGGCATTATTAGCCATCAACTTAAAATAAATTGCATTTCAAGTTGCATTAAGTTTAACAAGTTTGTAGTTTGATTAATTTTCTTTTTGGCTTTGACCCTTTATTAATCAGGGGTCGCCACAGCGGAATAAACCGCCAACTTATTCAGCATACGTTTTACAAAGCGGATACCCTTCCACTCATTCACAAACGTACACTGCGACCAATTTAGTTTATTCAATTCACCTATACCTGCATGCCTTTGGACTGTGGGGGAAACCTGAGCGCCCAGAGGAAACCCACGCGAACACGAGGAGAACATGCAAACTCCACACAGAAATGCCAACTGACCCAGTCGGAACTCGAACCAGCAACATTCTTGCTGTGAGACGACAGTGCTAACCACTGTATTTTAGGGGTGTCAAAATTAATAGTTTCTTCGGTGCACCGCGATGCAGACAATTCGGTATCTGTTCAGTAATAAATCATAGCAAGTTATTACGTACGGACGTCATTCATCTCTTATGCACTATGCTGTGGTAGCTTACTATGGCGAGGGAGGAGAGTGCATGCATTTAAAACACTCCAACTACTTAATGCAAAACTCTGCGCAATTCACTGCATGTGTTTGCTGGACAGTCTTTTACTGACACTGAAGTTACAGCAGAAGTCCCTATTTCACTGCGATTGAGAAAAAGAAAGTAAACTATGTTTCTGCTTCTCTCTCGGTCTCTCACTCACTGCGGAGATCTGACCTGTTGGCGTGAGGTAACTTTTTCTCTCCACTCAGCTGTTACAGCTGATACTTCTGGTTACAAACACTAGTGTGTCTGCAGAGCGAGTTTCTCACAGCGCCGGAGCATTAGAGCCAATCGCAGCCTTTTCTGTTGAGCGCGTGACCAATCATAGGGGTGTAAGAACTCACTCAACAAGGCTCAGAAATCGAGCGGGATATTTACATTTGTTTATTTGCTGCAACTGCTCGTGTCGTCTGTGCAAGTACTTGTATTTAAAGGTACAGTTAATATATCTGACTGTATTAAAGGACATATTACAAATAATATATAACTGGGTATATGCAGGAATCCTAAAGGTAAGTTCAATACCTTTTTAAGAGTTTTTAAAGAGCTTCTCAGAATATTTTAAGACCTAATCGCCACTTCAAGTTCTAATCAGTATTAAACCTTTAACCTAATAAACAGTTGTAGTTAAATTAAATCAATGGAGAATAACCGTGCAACAGAACTCAGATAAGCTCGGAAGAAACGAAGCTTGAAAAATAATAAATTACTTGCTTGTTTTAGCCACTGTTTAAACTCGTTTTTTTTTCAACCAGGAATACGCAAATTTATATTTTCCCATTTTGCCGTCTGTTTCTCTATGGTTTCGCTGCATGTGGAGAGCATCACATCACCTTCACACGTTCATAAATTATGTGACATCACCCGGACGGAGGAGCTAACCAATCGCGTAGATCGAGGAAAATAAATATATTTATGCTTCTTTGGATTCAAACACTTTGGACAACGCTTGAACAAAATTTAAGACGTCGTAAAAACACGATTAAGACTTTAATACCTTTTAAGGGCCTTAATTTTCTCATGATTTATCACTTTTTAATACTTTTTAAGACCCTGCAGACACCTTGCATAAATATATTTATACATTTTAATACACGAATTGTTGTGCTGTGCAGTAAAATTTTAAATTGTTTATGGAAAGCATCGTCAATACACTGTGATGCACCGAGATATCGAATTGAACCGAATCGATAGCATAATATTTGTAACCGAACCAGGCCGTGAGACTAGTGTAGGTTCACACCTCTACTGTAATTGTAGTGCTAACCACTGCAATTGTAGTTTTCATGTTGAATTTAGTTAAATTAACTAAAGTTAACTATAGTAGCCTTATAAATGAATAATAGCCCTAAAAATAAACACAATTTTCAATCATTATTTCAGCGTGTCGTAGGCCAGATTAACATATGCAAATGTTTGAATTAAGCGAAATAACCAATGATGTCTTGAGCATTTGCCGCTGTTATGAACACCAAATACAAGGTGAATATTCTACAAAAGCACTCTAAAAGTAAAAGAAAACAAAAACATTAACAGTGCAATTCACTACAATAGTATTTTGAAGTGTCCATCATTCATATCTGTACTGTTTATTATCATGATATATTAATTATATTGAAAATATATTAAAAATATTGAACATCCGCATATGACTAACACAAAGTAATGTGTGACCAAGCATAACAGCATTCCCGATCCTTTTCCTTATACAGACTTGTGGTTCTTTCAGAAGTACATCCTGTGCTCAAACTGCCAGCGCCAATGAGGAAGACGAGGAGCTTTGTGACTGATGGATCATTTTAGCGAGTTGTGTGAAACTGCAGACGGTGGTATCAGGGCAGCAGATTGCAGGGCATGTTTTTGTGTGTGGGCTCTATTCCAGCAATCACTCAATGGTCCAACAAAGGCCTGAATCATTGTGATAGAGGGTTGATGAAAGTCAGAGGCAGGGCAAGCTTGCTCTAATAAGCCACTGGTGGTGATTGTTTCCTGCATGTGCCGCTCTGCCGGGAAGAGAATGAGGGCCAAATAACAGGACTTTAACAGATTTCAGACTGTAAAAATCAAGCCTGTTCAATCAATGCAGTCATTTTTGGAAGTGAACAATGGCAGCCAGAGAACAACAGCAGTGGGTGAAAATAAATATTTCAGCAAGTATAAGTCTTGATTCTTCTGGTTAATGTTTAATTGGGCTCCAGATGTCAGTGCACTTAAGGGAAATTAAGAGCGCTTGAGAGACGGGATGAAGAGCAGCGAGCCGAGGAGCCGTACGCTGGCGTTTCCGATGCCGCCCTGACGTGAGGATTCAAAACGTTAGCTTCTGCTCCTTAAAGAAATGCAATGAATAAATAAAACTGATACAAAAGCACTCGCCGCGGCTTCCAAAGACACTTGATGAGGAGTGAAAGGAGACAGAGAAGAGGAGTCCATCTGCGAGTGAGATGTGAAAGGATTCTGATGGGCCCCTGGGTGACCGGAGATGGTGCGCGCTCGGTTCTTTGAGAGGAAGTCGGGATTCCGGCTGTCATGAGTTCTGTAATCACGCCGGGGAACACGCCGTTCTCTGGCCTGAAGTAAAGCGAAGTGGAATCTGACAGGTTGTCTTCATTTTTCAAGGACTGGAGAGCGGATGACTGACAGCACCAAATCCTGCTTCAGGTTAACAGACAGAGCCGCTCCGCAACGCCCATCTAAACTCTCTAGCCTCGACAAAGCTTTTAGCAAAAACAAAGCTGCTGCAGACTCTTACTCTCGATGGTGCCTTTAAAACAAGGTATTTTAATCATTTCGATGCCAAATAGCCTGAAACATAATGATCTGACGAAGCAACTACCATCTAAAAACATGAGCAGATACAGGTGCGTTGGTTTTTAATTGTTACTGATCTGAAGCCAACAAAAAGCATCAAAAATGATGTGTACCCATTATTATGAGGCTTTTAAATGTGGAAATTGAAATTCCTTTCAAACTAAACCAAAATTAGTTTTCAAACTTAATCATTCCAATGCAATTTAAAAGATTAAGTGTATTGCTTGTAATTGTTTAGTTCAATATTTTGATCTGTGTAACACGGTGGCTTGCATGTTCTTCCCATGTTTGCGTGAGTTTCCTCCGGGTGCTTGGTTTTCCTCACAGGTCCAAAGGCATGCGGTATAGGGGAATTGAATAAACTAAATTGGCTGTAGTGTATGTGTGTGTGAATCTGAAAGTGTATGGGTATTTCCCAGTACTGGGTTGCAGCAGGAAGGGCATCCGCTCTGTAAAACATACAGTATGCTGGATAGGTTGGCGGTTCAGTCCGCTGTGGCGACCTTTGATGAATAAAGGGACTAAGCCAAAGGAAAATGAATGAATGAATATTTTGAACTACCATAATATTCTCATACGCTTGCAGTAATTAACATGTATGTGTGTGTTATTGCATTTGTTAGATGACGCATTTTGCTTCATTGGAAGGGTCCGACTCCTTCCCCTCTTAATAGCTTGTTAATAGATCTTATGTCATTTCTTTCTCGAGAAAATGTGAAGCATTCCATTCCGGGCTCTATTGACAAATTCTATAAAGCTTGAACCCCCATTCTAACTTTTGTTTGACTCTTTGACCTCATTAGATTCTGTCTTTATGTTGTACTTTGCCATCTGGTTGTGTGAGTTTTCTCCCTGAATTGTATTTATGTTATTTACTTTTTTTTTTTTTTTCATTTATGGTCCAAATACTGTACAGTACTTTAATATATAGTTTCATTGTTTATTTTGCGTACATTTGAAAGAGTCCGTATAGATTTCTCATTTGAGATTTGTGGGTGAGTTTGGGTACGTAACGTTGAATAGTTCTAGTTTGAACTTGGGCTTAAAAAAAGGGCAAATCCAGACAATGTATTGTTTTCTGTTGTGTTTTTCTATATTGCATATAGCAGCCTGTTCAATAAAGTATACACTCACCGGCCTCTTTATTAAGAACACCTTACCCTGTTAGCCAGCACTCAATTTGGGGATTTACACCTACCTAATTTTAAACAGTAACAGTTTCTGACTCCAGTAAGCTGCAAACACAAACTGGGTATCATTGGAAAGAAGACACTTTGAGCTTTACTGTGGAAAAAGTTATACATTATGAAGTCATGAGAAAAAAAAAAAGTTATTGTGTTCAATATTAGTTTTTCCATATACAAACACACAAAAACATTAATGTAATGTCCTAGAAAAAATATGACTTGAAAGCCAAGTGTCTCATGAGTTTATATTTCAAATTTGATGAAGATAGCATGCAAAATGAGATTCCTATTCAAAGTTTTCCGAGACTATATCGGTGTCCACCTTTCCCTCACCGTCAGAGGCACTTTCTCAAAAACAACCATCCCAAACTAAAACGCCTCCCTATTCTAATGCTTGGTCGTCTGCAGAAGATCGTCTTGACCATGTCTACATGCCTAAATACATTGAGTTGCTGCCATGTGATTAGCTGATAAGAAATTGCGTTAACGAGCAGTTAGACAGGGCCGATGAATGTTTTTTTTTTTTTTTTTGTGTGTGTATGTGTATAAAAACAATAAATTAAAATAAATAAACCTAAATATAATAGTACAAACCACAAAAACTGCAAACTAAGAAAACTATAGTTTTAAAAATCCCATTGGTTATAGTGGTTGACTGAATGTGTAAGATCTAGCCAGCCACACTTGAAAGTCACAGTGAATTTATACTATTTACTCTTTACGTGTAGATTCTCTTTGACTACATCTCTACTTTGGTTGCCTCAGTTGAAGTGATTTAAAATGACATTACCCGGAATAAAAAGGAAACACGCTTAGTTCAAAGCCTTCTCTTACAACAAAAAACACTCCAAAGCATCCAGTGGTGAGTTTGAAGCACTCATTAAAAAGTTTCGCACTTAAGTTCACAAGAAAGTAAAATAGATGAATAAAACAGCTTAGAAGAAAGTGAGGAGGAGGAAATCACAATGAGGAAGATGAACTTTGTTTACCTGGCGGAGTTGAGGATGATGCATGTTCGCATAATTAAAGTCTGATTCGCCGGTATGCTAAATATCTGCCTCGCACACATTATAATTTAAATAATCTGACAACCTTGTAAAACAAGCTTTCACCGTTTGCCCTATTGAAGCTAGACGTCTTAAACTGTGTGCATAATTCACGGTTCGGTCGCATAACATCGTCCCTGTGGGTACTGAAACGAGCGGAAGACAGAGAGAAAGACATATCTGCATACAGAGCTGGGTAGTGACAGGTAGACAATGCTGATATGAATAATTGAAAAAAAAAATCAAGTAAAGCAACACACTGAAGCAATTCAAAACAAGCTAAAAGTGAATAAATCATCAGAAGGCGTAGATCAAGCAAGAGAGAGAAAGAGAGAGAGGGGAATCTTAATTATCTTGTGACTGTTTAAATGACTACATCCAGTCTTGTTCTAGGTGCAAAACTAATTTCTGGTGTGTCTAACTCCCTTTGCTTTATTTAGTGTCTGTGTGGGCAGAACAGAAACCCAATAGTAACTGCACAAGGCAACAGTCATGTTAAAGTGTCGGAGGGAACATTAAAAATAAAATAGATTCTGACATAAGTTTGCAAGTCAGTGACTTAAGCCCACATCTTTAAGTAATGAAAGGTTACTAAGTCTGACTAATAGAGATAGAACAATGCAAAAGCAGATTCTTGGACAAAAATTAGTTTTTCCTTTCTAAACCAAAAGGTGTTTATTAGAAGTCTAAATTTATTCCACACTGCCTCAGTGGCTCAGAAAAGAATATTGAGAAAAACTATCAAAAATAAGTACAAAGCATACCAAAAATTGAAATATGCTGCCAAAAAGTGCACATGTTTGGACTGGCACTGAATAAAAGACACAAGGAAGTATGTGTACAGCATATTTCCTACACATTCATTTTAAATTTAACAGTATTTCATACATAACAAATTTATTTAAAGGACATTATTCTGAACATTTTCATATTAGGCATGGCATGATAACCGTTTTCAAGGTATACCGAAGTTTGGAAAAGTCAAGGTTTTAAAACCGCCAACATTTTCTGTTATACTGTTCCTACGGTATATGTAAGATTGTTAATTTACGTTTTTTTAGGACAACAGTATCTCCAGCCAAAAAGAGATACAAAAATGTCATTTTAAATTGTAAAGAAATCTGTGTTTTTGAAACTAACGAAGACAGCAGAAGTCAATTATTTATTTGAAATATTTAGCCTGACATGTTCATTGTTCTATTATACTTTAAATGTTTCCCAAATTAAAATATGTTATGTTTAAAGGGGGGGAAGTTGTTGGCTTTTATCCAGACATTTAAAAAGAATATATATTTAGAGCAGGAATCACAATGTCAAACCGTGATATTTTTATCCAAGGTTATCATACCATCAGAATCATATACCGGCCCATGCCCATTTCATATTATGATTATCTTATGATTTAGAATTTTCTAATTTCTCAAGGGGGTGGGTGGGGGGGAATCCCTTATTATTATAAACATTATTAACTAATAATAACAATAACAACAACTCATTATTATAAAACAAATTGCATTTAAGCACTCTGCAACCATTAAACATGACAGTCTTGTGTAATTAAGCAATACAGACTTAGTAAAATATAGTACAACTAGTTTGTACAATACAAAAATAATATAAAAGATAATTTAAACTCATAATAAGCAGCTTATTGATCCTACGAGCTATTAAAACAAACAAAAAGTGCATTCGCAAATTCAAAAACAGAGAGGGGAGGGGACTTAAAACTTAGAATACTGCCAAATAGTTGATGGATGTCAATTTAAGCATACTTTAAAATATGTCTCCAAAATCCTGAGGTTAACAAAGTCAAGTGGTCCATCCCCAGACTATAATATAGACTTGGAACGAGAAAAGATCACAACATAGTCTTTCATAATCACCAAAAACATTGATGAGACAAGCACACAGATCATATTCTCAGCAAAGCCCTCAGTGACCATACCATAGATCCATACATCCAGCTTAAATACGACATGCAGCACCAGCTGGGTGATGGACCTCTAGGATGTAAATCTCCAATAACACTGATAAGCCAGTCATCTTCTTCATTCGCTGGGCCAAAGGAAGACTGGTACAACTTACTAAAGAACTTTGCACACTGAAGTCAGACATTTTTGTACGCGTTTTTTAATTTTTTATTATTCAAATCTAAAAATTTGTCACACACACAGAGTCAGAAGCATATTAATTGACGCGTCGTGAAATAATTTGCAAAACAATACAAAGTGGAGTCTTTAAGTACTGAAGATGGTTTATGTTGTCTTCTACCTGCTTAACAAAAGAAAAAGAAAGAGAAAATATTGGGTCCATCTATTCGTTAAATTGCGGAGAGAGAAAAGAGAGTTCCTTATTAAAAGAGCTGCAGGATTATCCTGACCAATTCAAAGTCTACTTCAGGATGTCCAAAGCTCAGTCTGATACTTTGTTAGCAATGCTTTGAACCACATATTAAAATGAAGACCACTAATTTCCGTGAACCAACTGATCCTGAACATAGACTGGCAGTTTGACTAAGGTATGGAGACAAAGACAGACACACGAAAACTGACACGCACACCAAACCATGCTAGCATACAATACACTATAGGGTTGCACGATACTGGAATTCGGTACCAATCAATACTGAAAACGTCCATTTCCTGCTAACATTTGAGCGCTATTGCGCACGTTCTTAAACAGAGCTGATTTGCCGTTGTGTTCACGTGTTCAACAGAAATGACTGTGATTGGCCATAAAGGTCATCAGTTCACCAAACTCGCCGCTGTTTACTGAGTGTAAACACAGACACAGGGACACTGGAGCATTTTAAATCCACGATTCAACAGCGGATCGCTCGTATGTCAGCTTATAGACAAACCAGCTGCTTGACGTGACTTTGAAACACTACAGTATCACTGTATCTGTGGTTACACTCAGTAAACAGCGGTAAGTTCGGTGAACTGATGACATTTACAGCCAATCACAGTCATTTCTGTTGAGCACGTGAACACAATGGCAAATCAGCGCTGTTTAAAAACGTGCTCAGTAGTGCTCAAATGTTAGCAGGAAATGGACGTTTTTAAAACTTCAGTATCGATTGGTACTGAATTTCAGTATTGGGACAACCCTAATACACTAGCATACAATAAACCACAGAACATTTGTATTATTTTATATTAATTTCTCCGACGTCAATCTGGGTTTTGCCTTTCACTTATATGACAGCCCAGAATTGTCAAAATACCTCTCAGAAGGCCTTTTTGGGTGCAAAAAAAAAAAAAAACCTGATTCAATTTTTTTTAATGGTAGACAAAAATTTTGCAGGCATTGTGTCAATATGACTGATGTGTCAATATATTTAATATGATTGACTCAGCCACATCACCCTGCAGACCAAGACTGGTTACTCACTGAAGCTAACAGGGCTGAGCCTGGCCAGTACCTGGATGGGAGACCACATGGGAAAACTAAGTTGCTGTTGGAAGTGGTGTTAGTGAGGCCAGCAGGGGGCGCTCAACCTGCAGTCTGTGTGAGTCCTAATGCCCCAATAAGGTGAAGGGGACAGTATACTGTCAGTGGGCATCGTCTTTCCGATTGGACGTTAAACCGAGGTCCTGACTCTCTGCGGTCATTAAAAATCCCATGACACTTCTCGTAAAGAGTAGGGGTGTAACCACGGTGTCCTGGCCAAATTCTCTCCATCGGCCCTTACCCATCATGGCCTCCCAATCATCCCCATCCACTGCATTGGCTCTATCACTGTCTCTTCACTCCAGCAAAAGCTGGTGTTTGGTGACGCAGTTGTCCTGTGGCTGCTGTCGCATCATCCAAATGGATGGTGCACACTGGTGGTGGTGTGGAGAGATCCCCCCCCTCATGATTGTGAAGCACTTTGGGTGTATGGCCATACACCAGGGGTGCTCAACCCTGTCCCTGGAGATCTACCTTCCTGCGGAGTTTAGCTCCAACCCTGATCAAATGCAACTAAACCAACTATGTAGGATCTGAAGGAGCACTTGGTAATTAAATGCAGGTGTGTTTGATCAAGGTTGCAGGTAAACTCTGCAGGAAGGTAGATCTCCAGGAACAGGGTTGAGCACCCCTGCCATGCACAATATATGCGCTATATAAAATACACACATTACACATTACAACGTGAGGTCGAATCAATTTTTTTAACGTACAGAAATTTCAGATTCAGTGTGCAATAAACTTAAGCCTGAATTCTCCCAAAGCTTCTGTTTTCTTCCCATTTCTGCCACCTGATGAAACATGCCAAGGCCACCTTTGGCCTGCTTAGTTGGGGTCAGTAAAGCTACCTTACAATTGAATCACATTCTTCAGTAAACACAGTCGTATTAAACCAAACAGAATTAACACTGAACTGACTTAATCAGATAAACATGTCTTGCAGAAGAGAATAATGCTGTAACACACTAATTAAAAATTACACTATTCTACTGTTTCACCTGCTAATATTGTATAAAGCAATAACGATGAGCTGACTTTAACAGCTCTGCATTATTATCTATAAGTTTAATGTGTTAAATCAATACTAGTTTGGCTGTGCATTCTCAATAGGATCTAATATAGATGTTTGCCGTCTCCTCATTCAATATCAGCCTCTTTACAGAGCTGTATGCTATTATAAAATATTAACAAAACAATATGAGCTGAAATGTGCAAAATAGAGCCTGAAGGTTAAACTGTAGTGATCAGGAACCTTCAGCAATTTGTTAATAACACTGCAATTATTCAGCAAAAAATGCAGTGCAGCAGGTGCTACACATAGTCAGGAAAAACTCAAGGTTAGAAATAATAAATCTACTTCCTTCTTATCGCCACATGGCTTCTAAAAAAATCCAACTGTCGATCCTTAAAGAAACATTTAATTATGCTTAATGCAGTATGTACTTCTGCAATGTGCACCACACAGAACTGTAAAAATAGACTGACCGGCTCGCTGTGTGCCGAAGGTAACAGACAGCCTGGTGAGCAGGTCATCATTCTCATAACGATCCTCTTTGGCAATGACCCAAAAACAATTCTCGGACAGCTCCTGGGGTGAGATCTACACAGAAAGAGGAGACAAAGAAAAATACAAATAAAATAAATCATGGCTTGATATCGTAATGACTCATCATGGGAGGTCAAAATGCTGGAGTTGCTAGGCAACGTGAGGCATCTAAACAGTGAGGTGGTTTATGAAAAAGTAAAGAGGAAACTTATTCAAATATTCATGTTGTGTTCTATTGCTGGTCTTTATTTTGTTCTCCTACATGTCAGTGCGTGTGACGGCTGGATGCAGCACCAGAGAGACTCATTCTCGAACATCTCAGTACATGAACACACAAAGATCCAAGATCTCCATCAGAAATCATCATACAAAAAACATACGTAAACACACATGAAGCACTGCAATGAGGTAATCAAACTGGTGTATGCCTAAGTCTAACACAAAACAGACCAAGACAAAATAAAGATATAGAAGGAAAAGAAAACTAAAGGAAATGTGTATCCGGGTTTCTGCAGGTTTCTTTAAGTCACATTTAAGACTTTTAAGGCCCTTTAAAAACCATTATGAATTACATTTTACACTAAAACAGGGCTAAACACTAAGAGTTTTTTCATATGGCCAAGTTACTTCAGTAATAGTTTTTGTATTAATGGAAGATCATGTAAAGGGATGTGTTGCTTTAGTTTTCTTTCCCCCCGTTTAGGGAATTTTTAGGAAAATTTGCTGTCAACATGTCAACAGCTGTTGTGAGTCTCTGCAATAAAAACATATATTTTTTAATTATTATATATTTAATATATTATATATATATATTATATATATATATATATATATATATATATAATTATAATATATTATATATATATATTATATATATATATATATATATATTATATATATATATATAATATTAAATATTTCATTTTCAGCATCATGCAATCTGGGCTTTCACTGCCTATACACATACACACTACACTGTGTATGTAAGTATGTATGTATATATATGTGTATATATATGTGTATATATATGTGTATATATATGTATATATATGTATATATATGTTATTATGTATATATGTATATATATGTATATATATGTATATTTATGTATATTTATGTATATTTATGTATATATATGTATATATATGTATATATATGTATATATATGTATATATATGTATATATATGTATATATGTATATACGGACGGACGGACGGACGGACGGACGGACGGAGGACGGACGGACGGACGGACGGACGGACGGACGGACGGACGGACGGACGTACGGACGACGGACGACGGACGGACGGACGACGGACGGACGACGGACGGACGGACGGACACGGACGGACGGACGGACGGACGGACGGACGGACGGACGACGACGGACGGACGGACGGACGGACGGACGGACGGACGGACGGACGGACGGACGCGGACGGACGGACGGACGGACGGACGGACGACGACGGACGGACGGAACGGACGGACGGACGGACGGACGGACGGACGCGACGGACGGACGGACGGACGGACGGACGGACGGACAGACAGACAGACAGACAGACAGATAGATAGATAGATAGATAGATAGATAGATAGATAGATAGATAGATAGATTTAAGTGAATTTGAGACTTTAAGGGCTAAAATTTAGTTTTCTGAAATTTAAGACATAAGGACTAAGACCTCGCGGGCACCCTGGTGTATGCATGAGGACACAAAAAAGAAAAGCAAGAAACAGGAAAAGAAGAATGAAAACAAAAAGAAAGAGAAAATATTGAAAGAAAGAAAAAATATTAAAAATCAAGAAAAGAAAGTTAAAGAAAAATTTAAGATGACAAAAAGATGTATAAAGTCAAGAAGAAAAGCTGGGGGGGGGGGGAGAACAGAAAAGCATAAATCTTGAAGAGGGAAAAAGTAAAAAAAGAAATAAAACTGTTTAAAGTAAATACAGTTAGAAAACAAAGAGAATCAAATTACAGATAAGCGCTTTTATCATGTTGACAAATGTGAAGAATGTGTGGGAAAAAAAATGTGTGGAAACAGATACAAAAAAAAAAACCTACTGTTCTCTCCTCATACACAGGGGTTCTGCAGGTTTCATCAAGTCAAATTTAAGACTTTTAAAGACCCTTTAAGACCTTTATGATGAAATAAGGCTAAACATAAGAATTTTTTTCCTTAATGTTTGCCACAAAAAAGTCATTTATTATCCACATATTTTAATGTCAAACTTAATTGTATACACTTTTTTCAACATAAAATTGTAATGTTTTTTTTTTTAAATGACAAGTTTGACCTTTGTTAAAAGTGTATTAATTATGGAGACAATTGCATGAATAATGAAAAATATATATTTGTTGGCCTTTTTGTCCAAATTGAATTTAATATAACTCATATATCAACCCTTAAGTTTCATGCCTATTTATAGATTTTATGTCCCACTCCGCATTGTGTAAATAGTTTTTGCATTAAATGGAAGATAATGTAAAGCGATTTGTTGGCTCTCTTATTAGTAAGTTATAAAATTGTATTGGAGATGGATTGTTAGTGATTGGATGGATGTCGGTCCGACTAGGCAGCTTTACTTGAACAGAGAAAATTAAGACCTGTTTAAAATGATAAAAGACCTACAACACAATATTTCATTGGTTTTAAGGACTTTAATGCCTAAAATTGTTTTTGAAATTTAGACATTTTAAGACCCAGCGGACACCCCACATACTGCACATACATACTGTAGATGGGATATGTAAGAAAGCATTCCAAAACAAGGTTTTCATAGAGTATTTAGCTACAGATTATGAGATATGAAGTTTTTTTGCTTTCCCGGCTCACTCACATGCTGTGTAACATGTTTAATCATTTAACAGTACTCAAACATTATACTGAGTACTCCTCTAAAAAGTGATAGAGGTGTGATAAAATAAAAGGTACGGTTGTCAAATAAATCCAAACTCAAAAGTCACACATTTGATCACATGGTAATACAAGTATTATGTTCTTGCCTGCCCCAATAATGATTGATGACTAAAAATGTATGTAAATACCAGGCAGAAACAGGGTCTTAGTAGTGCTCTAAGATCAAATCTGTTTGAGTGAAAACAAGCCCTGGTAACGTTGGGGAAAGAGCAGGGCATTGTGGGATGATCAGTTTAATGGAGTCTTCTGTTGAGATAAAGACTGAAAGGCTAATCA
This sequence comes from Danio kyathit, assembly GCA_903798195.1. Classification (NCBI taxonomy): domain Eukaryota; kingdom Metazoa; phylum Chordata; class Actinopteri; order Cypriniformes; family Danionidae; genus Danio; species Danio kyathit. The sequence goes on along the minus strand of LR812529.1, from coordinate 36,178,602 downwards.
ATGAGACCGGCTGTGCTAATGAACAGACCTCACACTCCTGCCAAATACCTGAGCCAATAGCTCTTTCAAATCTGCTCCACGAGGACACGTTCAAAGGAAATCAAACAATCAGGAAGCTGACTGAACATGGGCCTGAAGAGTAGCCTCTCAGTGGAAGTGATTAACCACGTTTCCGACCGGTGTTTGGTGATTAATCGAACACGTGCTGCTATGTTTCTGCCCCTCTTGATGGGCGCAGGGTGGCATGTTTCCCATGATGCACCAGCTGTCTGGTCTTTTGGCTTCCTAAGCTGCGAAGCTCTTGTTAATGAGTGATAAAGTCTTGGTCAGGAGCCATGAATATTGTATGGCGTCGGTTTCTCAAGCAGCTGTTTAAAAAAGCCTCTTTGTGTCCTCCTAATGGCTAATTACAAACAGGTTCCGGATGAGATGAAGCATATGGTGGAATCTTTAAAAAACCATCTGTATGATGGTGGCAAAAAGGACAGAGATTAAATATTAATTGTAATGTTATAAACTAACACAACTCCAACTACACTGCACCACAACATCTGCTGATAAACAAAAGACAACCACACCAAAAAGTGTGATCCTTCGCAGCGGAGCAACATTTTCTTTAATGATGCTTGGCAGCAAACACAAGTAGTTTTCTTCAGTTACTTTGCAAACATCTGTCCTTTTATGTTGTTTTCTAAACCTTGTTTAAGCACAAAAGAAGGATTGTCTCCCATAGGAGTTGGAGAGAAGTTAAAGACTTTAGAAATAGAGTTGTTTATGGTACAGAAAATGTTACCTTAGACCAATTGAGACGCTTCATGAAGGTATCAGGCTTGAATTCCTTCTTGGGGTGAAGTGAATTCAGTAAATAGATTTATCAAATACAAGAATATAATAAAAGTAGAGTACATTTAAGTAAGTATAACATTCAAAGTTTCCAGGTCAGATTGCTACACAAACTCAGCATCAATAGAATAACTTTGCAACACCCTTAAACCAAATCAAACTCTAAAGGGATCACTCCAGCAATAAGTTCATGGCATTCTCATGATCTCTCCCATAGGGGTTGGAGTAAAGTTAAAGACTTTAGAAATAAAGTTGTTTATGGTATAGAGAATGTTACCTTGGACCAATTGAGGCGCTTCATGGAGGTATCAGGCTTGAATTCCTTCTTGGGTTTCAGGCCGAAAGGCAGTATGTATTGGACTGCGGATGTCAGTGCACCGAATCCTAGAGGAGGTGGAGGGGGTGGAGGCATCCCGGGTATGGAGGCACAGCCTGGTGGAAGTGGTGGAGGTGGAGGGGGCGGTGGAGCTGGACCTCCAGGAAAAAATGTTGGAGGAGGAGGAGGTGGTGGGGCAGGTGGAAACGTGGAAGAGGTGCCTGAGGACAAACCAGGAACCGACTGCCCTGAAGGTAAGACCCCTGGAACGGCTCCAAACTAAAAAAATTAAATAAAACAAAAATAAACAAACATCAGAACCATGCATTAAATCATGGGTCTCAAACTCTATTCCTGGAGGGCCGCAGCTCTGCACAGTTTTGCTCCAACCCTAATCAAACACAGCTGATCCAAACAATCGAGGTGTTCAAAAGAGTCTCGAACACCTTGATTGGTTGCATCAACTGTGTTTGATTAGGGTTGAAACTAAACTGTGCAGAGCTACGGCCCTCCAGAAACTGAGTTTGAGACCTATGATTTAAATTAAAACAGTTCCTTAAAATGTAGAAGAACTTCAGTCCAAAATCTTGGTGTCAGTATTTAATTTTACTGTTTTATTTTCTTTCTTTCCTTTCTTTACAGTGTTTGCTTCAACTTCTATACTGTTTAACATTATAAGAGCCTTTACTCTCCCTTATGACTAGTTAATATATCTTTAATTAATATATTCTGTTGATCAGTAGTGCAGAAATGTACATTGACCAAAACTTTTATAGCATTAATATAAAAGTATATTAATAGTTATTAACATTTTGTTGTTGTGAATGAAATTGTTGTTTTCATGATTGTATATTAATTATTTTACATTTAACTATAACTTCAATGTACCCCTGCACTCACTATTTTATGCCTTAAATTCATAACTGATATTTAAAATGACATTTAATTATATTTTCCAATGAAAATAATTTCTTCTGGTCTTAAAATGATATTCATATAATAGGGTAAGAAATGTGAAGTTTCAAACAATGTTTCTGAGATTATCTTTGGTACACTGCAGTTTTAAGAAGAAAACACTCAGCATGGTGCTGAATGATGATTTTAAACATTGTTTGTCTTCAAGCTAATTAAAAACACCAGACACAAACACTGTTAAACACCTTAAAAATCATTTTCACCACATGGGGGTACTTAAGTTGCACGAACAAACTAATTAACTTTAATTAATTATGCAAAAGAGTATTGTTACAAATGAGCATTAAGATTGTTCATTCATGATACCTGAGATTAACAAACCATGAAGCGCTACTTATTATTAAATTAAAGTAAACAGAACACAAGTAAATAATAAGCAAGCAAAAGATGTAATTGAACAGAAGTGAAGAAAACAGCAACAAAACAAGTCAGATCACAAAAAAAAAAAAAAAAAAAAAAAAAAAAAAAGTGATTTTATGCTAATATTTTAGCCCCATCCTAATATATGTACCATAATTCTGTTTACATTTCCCCAAGTAGGTTTAAATGCTGCTGGCTACAGCTGTAATGCATTTCTGGGGGGTGAAGTGAATTTAGTGAATAGATTTATCAAACACAAGAATATAATAAAAGTAGAGTACATTTAAGTAAGTTTAGCATACAAAGTTTCCAGGTCAGATTGTTACAGGAATCCAGCATCATTTCCTTAACTGTGCAACACCCTTAAACCCAGTCAAACTCCAAAGGGATCAGTCCAGCAATAAGTTCATGGCATTCTCATGACAATATTGAATAGTTATTAAGAAAGCAAATAAAAATAAACGATTCTTTGAGGTGCAAGGTTACGTTTTGTGTACAACAGAGACATGCAGTACCTGTCCTTCCAGATTTGCCCAGGCAGTTAAGTAAATATAAAAGATTAATAAGGCCATAACCCTTTCCCCCCCTCAAAACACCTCCATCTCAAATCTCCATCAAACATTCAGGGAAAACAAGTAAGATACATTACTCTGGTGTATTCACTCCATTCAACCTGAATAGCAAACAGCTGCAAGGGTGTGGAAAGGGGGGGATTTATTGAACAAGTAGATGTGCTTTAATTCAAACGGCGCACATGCCGGCCTCTAGATAATTCACAGGCTAAGAGTCAGCATGACTGACGCTCCTGCATATGTGGAGAATTGACTGGGTGATTACGCTTTGCGTTGCTGCAAACGATCGCACCCCAAAGAGATGGATCAGCTTAACTGCCTGTACTCCAAACTTTCACTTCGCTCATTGGCCACCATTATTTAGGAATTGATCTGCTCTATCGACGATAGCCTGGTAAGCCAAAAAGCAATTGATCAAACAAACTGTTCAGTTGATGCCCTATTTGTCATGTCAGTGTGAGGGGTTCAGGGTCCATTTAAACAAAAAACGAAGAGTGCTGAGTCTCAGGGCAGAGTTGAGGAAAGGTGGAAGATGTTCTTCAAGAGTTCCCAAACAGGGTTTAATCTTTAATTAAATTTGCAAAAATAATGGCAAGAGTATAATACTTAACTTCAAATATGCCCAAAATATAAAGCATTTAAAGTTGACTGATGAATATATGATCTATACAGCGGGGAAATGTAAGTAGTGAACACGTCACCATTTTTCTCAGAAAACATATTTCAAAAGGTGCTGTTGACTTGAAATTTTCCCTGAATGTTGGTAACAATCAAATGAATCCATGTATGCATAGAAAACAAATCTAATTAGTCTATAAATTAAGTTATAGATAATAAATGACGCAGGGAAAAAGTATTGAACACATGAAGGGAGCTGTAAAAAGGCAGTGAAAGCTCAGACAGCAGCTGAAATCTCTCAGTAGTTCTTCAGCAACCCTCTGCCCTTTGTCATTGAGAATTAATATCAGCTGCTCCAGTCCAAAATCTACATTATTATGATGATGAAGATGAAACCAGGGTGGACATTTCAGCAAGACACTGATCCAAAATACAGCCAAGTAAACTCTCAAATGCATTCAAAGAAAGAAAATCAAGCCCGAGAATAGCCCAGACAATTGAATCCAATCCAATTGAATAGATTTTTACACAAGTCTGTGAAAAGCTTACACATGAGCAATTCATGTGACCTCATTCTCCATATGAGAGGTGTCTTTAAGCTGCCATAAAAAAAAAGCCTTTTATATAAATTATTAAATACATGTCAGTAGTTCAGTACTTTCTCCTTGTATCATTTCATTGTTATTACACATAACTCATTTTTCAGACTTTTTTTGTTTGTATTGTTTGGGTTTTATCAAAACCTAGCTCAATTCCATGTCAACAGCACCTTTAGAAATATTATTCCCAGGAAAAAGCATGACATACTTATTTCAATACTTATTTTCTCCACTGTATAATTTACCAAATAAAAAAATATATATATAACAAAATTAAGAAAAGGACTTAAGGACTTGCTGGAGGACAATGCACAACAATGTAAGCAAAAAAAGAAGAAAATTAAAACAAACAGAAAAACAGCCTTCAAAGGTTTTATTAGGAAAAAGACTGATGAAATATGGAGTAGCTAAGATTGGGGTTTTTGAGCAGTATGCTGTTCTTATAGCAGCTGTTCTGGCTGAAGAAGAGACAACATGAGGACAGATTGTGTCAATCTCAATTAGTGAAAGCACTAAAGTGGTAAACAAGTTTAATGTTAGCTCCAAAATAACCAAAATTTCTGTGCACATAAGGCTAGGCAGGATAAAGGGACATGTTGAGCATATTTGGCAAATATGTAATCTATTTAAAGACAGCATGAATGTCAGTGTGAAGATTCTATTCATTATAATTATGATATAATGGAAGATATGCATAAAGGACTGATGGAACTATATTCTATAATTCTCTGTCACTTAATAATTTGCTTTGGGTGTATGGCCATACACAATAAATGTGCTATATACAGTACACATACACATTACTTACTATATTACACTGTATAAACACAGCAACAGGGCACACTGGCCAGGAAGAACAGATATGTCAGCCTTGCTTGATCACGACTAAATCAAACCACTAAATAAGGCACAAGAACTTGATTTTGCAAATAAACACAATGTATAGAAGCATTCCATCTACCACAAATCCAAGTAGAACCTAAACAATAACTGGATTAAAACAAGTTTTATACTGTACCATTGAAAAGGTAAATATATCTTTAAAAAGCTTGATATTTATATTAGAAAAATCCTCAACAATAAACCCTCAAATTGTGCACATGGGTTGTTTACTTTGAGATAAAAAAAAAATTGAATTAAAAACAACACATGGCCTGATCCATCTTTATTTTCAACATACCATCTAAAATTAATAGAGAAAAAAAAACAAAAAGGAAAAGAATGAAACAAACACAAACCAGAAAGACAGAGTGAGAACAAAGAAAGCAAGAGAACCCCAGAAGAAATGTCATCAAAAACAGTAACAGAAGTGTCCAAAACAAAGAGAAAAAACACAGCATCCAGTAGGTACCTGGTTTCTGTGAGCCTGAAGTTCTGCTTCCAGCTCATTGATCTTCTCCTCCCTCTTCAAAAGCTGAGCTTCAGCTTCCTGTCTGCCCAAGAACTCCTCATCCAACTGAAAAACAAAACCATGTCAGCAAAGACAATTGTTTAAAGAAAACACAAACATACAAACACAAATCCATCACAGCAATTCTCCCTAGTGTTTGAACACTTCTTAGATGCGTTTCTTAGTATGAAGAATAAGCACTAATTACTGAAAAGAAAGATAATTATAACACTATGAAACAAATACAAAACACAGCAAATTCAATTAAGAATAGGTTTATGCATCTGAAAAAAACTAAACTTTAGAAAGAGAGATCTTTAAACTGCTTCACTATGCAAAGAGAGTAAAAGACAAAGCTTTTATTACTTTAAGAGTTCCGATTTCAAACAAATGTGGTTCGTTTGAACATTTCATTCATGAAAGTATCTTGAAAACAATCTGTTTCTACAAAAATATTATGATTCATACACAGGTTTATTTATTTATTTATTTATTGGCGAGAAAAATAAAAAATGATTTGTGAGCACCAGATTAACATTAGGATGATTCTTAAATGTGCCCTATAATGAAAATCTGGGTATACCAAGGCATAGTAGAATAATAAAAGATCAGTATATGGAAATGAGCATACTGTGAGCCTCAGACACCACTGTTTCCTCATTTTCATGTGTGTAAAACCCCAGTGGACAACGGGCCAATCAGAAGACAAAACAATCTATGACAAGATTCACAGGCCATGCTCTCCGCATTTGCATGTATGCACCAATTTGAGTCGTTCATTTGGGAATTTAATTTTGAAAACGTAAGCGCCAAATTGTTTACTGTGTGTTACTGGGCAACGGCAGCACTAGACATGTTTCAAATTCACCTCAGGACGCAAAATGCAAGATTTACAGATTACACATTAATTCATCTCCACTCTGAAGAGGCATAATGTATGTTTATTTACATCTTTTGTTAATTTATCATGTTTATTGTGAAATTTGACGTGTTGACTGCTGAAACGTTTCAAATTGCTCTGCTCAACTGTCATATGCAAGCATGTGATCAGCCGAGGACAAAAAAAGAAGGAAGACGAGAATAGTTTTATACTTTGTACCTCAATGTCGGGACAGATCCACACACCGCCCCTAGATGGCGCCCCCAACTCGGTTAGTTCTCTTCTGTTCACAGAATATAACTTTCCTTGTTATTTAGTCGACTCTATGTAAGCATACCTTGTTAGTAAGACTTTATCACTTTCCCTTGGCTTAGTCCCCGTTTTTAATAGCCTAGTTTTAATTGATTTTAAAATCTATTTTATAAATTTGCAGTATCATCTAAACTTGTGACATTTTCAGGTATTAAAATTTGAAGTGCTAGGCTGTAGCACTGAATTAATAAAGACATAAGGACAGATGACTTGCAGAGAACAATAAAAAATGTGTGTCCTGCAGCTGTATTTATAATGTACATTGAGTGCACGTGGTCGTGACATGCAAATGTGAGCGCGGAAAAATTGCACAGCTCCACACAGATTCAAAGCAATTTCATAATCTTGCATATTGTCAGCGGCTCATTATAGGACTACACAATAACCTAGGTAGGTCTACAATTACATCCCTGAAAGCGGGTTGTTCGCTTTGACAACGATGGAGATGGTGTGTGTGTGTGTGCGTGCGTGCGTGCGTGCGTAAGAGCAGTACGTCAGTTAGTTAGTAAGTTTATTTATATTGCACTTTTTTACAACACAACATTACCTAAATTGCTGAACACAATCAATACTAATTCAAATAAGTCCTACATCACATACATACCAATTAAAACATAAGGCAAACCCCTCAACCTTAAAAGAGCTCAAATGCTAAAGAATAAAAATGCAGTTTAAGAAGGTTTTTAAAAACAGATACGGTTGGGAGTGTGTCTGATGTGGGATGGAAGCCCGTTCCAGAGTTTTGGGGCGATAACAGCAAAAGCCCGATCCCCACTTCGCTTTCACAGGGACCTACCGTGATTCACCATGATCTACCAGGATTATATACATGTAGGAAGTCTGATAAGTAAGGCGGTGCCAGATCATTTAAAGATTTAAAAACAAAAATGACCTAACAGGCAGCCAGCCCAGAGAGGAAAGAACTGGGGATATGTGCTAATACTTGCGAGTCCCTGTCAGAAGTCTCGCAGCCACATTTTGGACTAATTGCAATCTATTCAGGGCATTTTGACTAGTACCCACATTTAAAGAGTTGCAATAGTCAAGTCTCCCCAAAATAAAAGCATAGACCACCTTCTTAAGGTCATTAAAAGAGAGAAATGACTTCACTTTTGCAACAAGTCATAAATGTAAAAAACTGGATTTAACAACTGAATTTAATTCAGTTCACTAAGATCACTATTGAACTGAAACCCTAGGTTTCTAACAACAGGTTTGATGCTTGATAAGTTGATAGCTCACAAAAACCTAATAATTCCAGTCAGAGCGGAGCTCACTAATATTTACAACACGAGCCATACTGTATAAGGTCAATCATAGACTTTCTGATCCTATGGGTATTTTATGGAGTAATAAATGATCTTATAAAACAGTTTCTGGTGATGTTTGAACTTACCAAAGCCATAAACCAACTATGTAGATATCAGAGAACTTAACTTATTAAATCAATAGAGTATATGGCACCTGTAATGTATCACGTGACGGCGTAGACTGAAATAAAAGTGGCTGAAAATGTGAAAATCTAGTTACATTTTGTGGAGCAAACTTTGATAAGTCTCAATAATGTATGACAATAATAGATGTAAAAGGATGTAAGACCATAATAGCTCTTAAAGGATGTAAAACCATTTTAAATATCCTTTTACTCATTTTAAAAGTTAACTAGCCGCCTGGAAAGGATGTAGTTAAAGAGCTGTGGTTTGGCATCTATAGATTTGTTGCCCTCGACCACGTACATTTTGGCCCACAATTATAAAGGAACGCTCCCAACAATCAATACAGGGGCCTTTTTAATCTCAGAATACTGTTAATTACAAATGGCTGTTTGAACGATTTCAAGTAATCTCGCCTTAATTAAAGAAAGCTAAATGGTGCGGTCGTGAGCGCTCTTCAAAGGCGGCATACTTCATTAGAGGAGCCAGAGTGAGAAAAAAACAAAAAAAAAAAACAAGAGATGGGTGGAAGATAAAGAAGAGAAGAAAAAAAAGCTCACTTGCCTTTTGAGCCAACTCTGAGGCCCTCACTTCAAACTCCTCAGTCCTTGCTTTTTCCACACACACTTCTACAGAGAAAACATGGAGAAATTGACCATTTCAGTCTGAAGTAAACAAACTGCTCGTATAAAAGAGCATAAACACACCTAATAGATGGCTGAAGTCCACATCCAGACGTTTGCGATAGCCAAAGTCAGGATCTGTGCCGTTACGATGAAGGATGATTTGAGACACGCACTCTTCTATGATCTTAAAATACTGAGGCCTAGAGGAGAGAGAACAAGAAGAGTGTGAGAGAAAGAGAGAAGGGAAGAAAAATCAATGCGTTGTATTATCTTTTTGAGAATACGGTACCATTGACTCAGGCACAAAATGAGAAAAATTGTTAAATTAACTCTGAATCCTCTGACAGCAGCGATACTGGCTTATACAAGCTATTAACTGGCGCAATGAAAATGACTGAGTCCTTTAAATCTGCGATGCTGCTCAACATTCACATAAAACAGAAAAAGAGATATAAAATGGAGAGGGATATGAAGAGAGACGTAACAAAAGCGAGAACGGATGACGTATCCGATAGTGTTGAATGTACTCGGCCACATTTAACAGCATCAATTTGGCAGTCAGCCAAAGGATGTGCCCAAGTTCATACAGAGTCACTAGCCATGTTTCCATTCAAAGATGTGAATTTGACTAGTGCGCAAAGCTGGAATAACACATAAAACACTAGAGAATAAAGCACTGTTTCTTAACGAAATCGTCACTTCCTGATAAACTGGCAACAATATCAAAAAGAAAAATTTTATTTTTCCACAACCCACTGTTTTTTTGTTTTTTGTTATATATATAAAATTCTGCATCTGTCAGCGCAATTAGCCCAGTGTTAAAGAAATATATAATGACATTTAGCATCAAGATGCTCACTGCAACCCAAGTGCGATTCCTGGCTTGAGTTTCTTTGACGATCCTTCAGCTCTCTTTCTCTGCTGCCCATTCATTCCGGTCTCCCTCGATACGGTCCGATCAAATAAAGCTATTTAATGCCTAATATATTATATATTTATTAAAATTGTAAAAACATTAAAAAAATTCCTGTCTCTCTGAAGATGAAGACGAAACAAGATGAACGTGCGGTGGCTTTTGGTGGAGTGCACTTCTGGGAGTTAATCATTTTCAAGGCCATTTTGATGACAGACTTTGGCTCAAGGATTTTAGAATGTCATCTTAGATGTTTTACAATGTGGTCAGTCATCTGGTTTGTCTATTAATGATGTTTCATCGCAACACTTTTTGTTATCACATGATCTGTTAAAACAAAATCCTGTCTTTTTTTGATGCAAATGCTGGGCAAATGCGTTTCCATAGCAGTTTATGCACATTTTTTTCTTATCAGTTTATACTACTCAGTTGTGCACATTAATTAGTATGTGCTTAAAAATGGTTAAAGCACCACCCAGCGATCAAAAGCTGCCGCCGTGGTGACAGCAAGCGCGGTGGCAGAGGGAACATACTGAAGTGTTAACATCTGTATGGGCATCTTGCCGTTTCCATTAAGCAACTTTTATGTGATATTCCAAAATGCTCATAAGAATAGGTGAATGGAAACAAAACTAATGGTAAAATCAAACCAATCTGTTTTTTTTTTTTTTTGTTTGTTTGTTTAGCCATCCTAATACCTGTAATGTAACCTTATCATAATCATTAATCATCATTATTTTCCTTCGGCTTAGTCTCTATTTCAGTGGTCGCCACAGCGGAATGAACCTCCAACAATTCCAGCATATGTTTTACGCAGTGAATGCCCTTCCAGCCACAACCCAGTACTGGGAAACACCTATACACACTCATTCACACACACTTATAGAGTAGACAATTTAGTTTAATTCACCTATAGCGCATGTCTTTGGACTGTTAGAGGGAAACCGGAGAAACCCGAAGAAAACCCACGTCAACAAGGGGAGAACATGCAAACTCCACACAGAACTGTCAATTGACCCAGCCAGGACTCGAACCAGCGACCAACTTGCTGTGAGGCGAAAGTGCTAACCACTGAGCCATCGTGGCGCCCTTATCACGATCATATTTTAACATTTTAAAAAGTTGTTTTTGCTTATATATCATAAACTGGGCTAACATGTTTAATCAATCCAGCCTTTGGGAACAAAACATTCAATTAAAGAGCCTTTTTTTGTTAACTAGTAAAAATTTGCATTGGAAGTGGAAATAAATCAGGCTGAAGTGATGCTCTGATCTGAGATGATCATTCTGACCTTTTACAGACATAATTTCTAAGAGGTACAATGAAGTTGATGCCACATAATTGTCTAAAATTCAACACCATAATAATGTCTACAATTCAATTATAATCAGTTATAATTACCATCATCATGCTCAGTATTCTAGGCCCATTAATCATGTTAATCAATTGATATATTAAATAACGGCTCAAATAAAGTGCCTAAATCAACCACATAGTGAAATGTCAAACACGCTAATATGGTTTACATGAATTAGGATGACACATACAAATGACCATGTTTTTAGATTTAACAACAGATAAAACCACAACAGACACTTTTTGTTGGATTTTGTCAGATTAGTGTGTTGTTCGTGTTTTTGTCTGTTGGCAGTTGTTGAAAACTAACTCAACCTGGCGACTCAGCGATTGCAGAATGTATAAACGACATGTTAAAATCTGATTGTCAATGTTTAGCGATATTTGGTATAAATTGGCCTTCAGTACGGATCAGCTTTGAAAACATTTAATGTCAATGTTCATTTACATATGGAATATCTGCTGGCCACTTTATTAGGTACACTGTGGGCACAAATGCCTTGTTGATGCCTGAGATCATAGGAGAATGGCCAGACTGGTTCAACCTGATAGAAAGGCAACATTAACTCAAATAGCCACTCGTTACAACAGAGGTATGCAGAAGAGCATCTCTGAACACACAACACATCGAACCTTGAGGTGGATGGGCTACAGCAGCAGAAGACCACACTGGGTGCCACTCCTGTCAGCTAAGAAAAGGAAACGGAGGCTACAATTCACACAGGTTCACCAAAAATGGACAATAGAAGAAAAATGCTGCCTGGTCTGATGAGTCTCGATTTCTGCTCCAACATTCATATGGTAGGGCCAGAATTTGGCATCAACACCATGAAATCATAGATCCACCCTGCCTTGTATTAACAGATCAGGCTGGTGGTGGTGGTGGTGGTATAATGGTGTGGGGGATATTTTCTTGGCACACTTTAGGCCCCTTAGTAGCATCATGTCAACGCCACAGCCTACCTGAGTATCTTTGCTGACCATATCCATCCCTTTATGACCACAGTGTACCCATCTTCTGATGACTACTTCAAGCAGGATAACGCGCCATGTCATAAATAAAGGGCTAATCATCTCAGAATGGTTTCTTGAACATGACAATGAGTTCACTGTACTCAAATGGCCTCCACAGTCACCAGATGTCAATCCAATAGAGCACCTTTGGGATGTGGTGGAACAGGAGATTCGCATCATAAATGTGCAGCCGACAAATCTGCAACTGCGTGATGCTATCATGTCAATATGGACCAAAATCTCTGAGGAAGATTTCCAGTACCTTGTTAAATCTATGCCACGAAGGATTAAGGCAGTTCTGAAGGGAAAAGGGGGTCCAACACTGTACTAGTAAGGTGTACCTAACAAAGTGGCTGGTGAGTGTAAGCAGTATGTAGCTATGCCTCACTCTTTTCCACAGTGACCGTAAAAATAAAAATAAAAAGAGCAAAAAGCTCACTCCTTGACCAGAGCAGCAATTGATGTGAATGAGTTTATTAATGAAGGAGGTATACATTGCCTAAGCGTGCTGCTTTTTTAAAACCTGAGTAATATATCCTGTATTCTACATATTAGTAGTCTGCCTTTTGATCAAGACCAAGTTTAACACATCCCCAGCTGTGAGCTCCAAGACATGTAAACTCTCTTTGAGCAGACGCCACAGATAAAAAGAGAGGGAGGAGGAAAGAGAGAGAAAGAGAGAGAGAGAGAGAGAGAGAGAGAGAGAGAAAGAGAGAGAAAGAGAGAGAGAGAGAGAGAGAGAGAGATGTGTGGGGGGGTATATGGAAAGAGAAGAGTAATGTGGGCATGTTAGATGAGAAGAAGATGAAAGCAGGCTCATTCTCTTTGTTGGACAGTGTCATTGGATGGTTTGCGGGGATGAGAGCAGCAGGGCGTGTGGACTGCCTGTGTAGAATAAATAGTGCTCACCAGCACAGTTTAGACAGAAATGTTCATGAGGTGAGAAGAGCTTACTGGGAGGACTGGGACCGTTTAATAAAAAAAACTGGCCTAAATTTACAGACAGGACTCTAAGAGAAGATAAAAGACAATTATTTATATGGTCAGAATGTTGAATGAATGGGCAACGTGTTTAGAAATGCGCAGAGACGGACAGAATCTACAGACTTTTAATGCTATTTCTGCACAGAATAATGTACTACATATCTGCGGATTTAGGTAGAATGATTTTGAGAATGTTATAACTGAAAAATAAACGTATAAATAAAAAGTATAACTTTTTATTAATGGATTACCATGCAAATCCAATTAGAACCACTTGTTTGGTAAACGACACTACAGGAAGTCTCTCATATAATATATCTACTAAAAGACAAAAAATATTACTTTATTAACTAGATTGTATATAAATCATCTAAACACATATTATTAACATAAGTATTATTTACATAATATTTACATTATAAATACTAGGGACTGCACGATATTGGACAAATCTCACATTGTGATATTTTATTTTTGATTTGAATAGCTCTATTTGGAATGAAATCATTAACTTTGATTAGAATAGTCTTTTAGAGGAGTGAATCAAAGAAATTGCAAGCGTAAATGTGAAATAAGTTGTCAGATATTCAGGTACAGTATTACGATACGATATTATCATGATATTTTACTCCTGATAATGATAGATCATGATATCAGCGATATATCACAAGAAAAACATCCAGAATTTATCATGATATTTGTAAATGACTGGGGGAAAAAGTTGTAAGATACATTTCTTTTATTAACAGCACATATATTTGGTAGTACTGCAACATCAATATATGTTCGATCCGTGATTACAAGAAGCGCCACACTTACCAAATTTACTAAGTGGTAAATGGTAGCAGTGCAAGGCTGATGATTTAATTCAGATCTTTTGTAACTTTAAATAAATATCACCTGGCTACATTGGTAATGTATCATAGGTGAAATTATCCCAATAAATCAGCATATTGATATTTTGTTCTGCCCCTATTATTGAATAATTATATGTAATGTAAAATGTAAACACTGTACAATCTTGGTTGCTGATCAACTATAGTATAATCCCAACTCGCAGATACTGCAATGTCACTATTGTGAATGCACACATTGCAATTTTATTTATACATATATATATATATATATATATATATATATATATATATATATATATATATATATATATATATATATATATATATATATATATATATATATATATATATATATATATACACATACACCACATGTATACATTTATATACTGTACATATACATTTATAAAATACGTAAATGGATTCGATGGGCTTAAAATCTGCAGAAAACTGAATTTGTGGGCCTGGAAATGAGTAACAGTTCTTTTATGATTAACTACAGGATAAGGTGAAAAGATTTTTGTCAGGACCTCCCTCCAAATATCTATACATGAAATAGTTTTGTTACTTTCCATGTTCATTATTTACAAATGGTTAATTTGAATGTTCATACAGTATATGAAAATCTGTCAACCATACTGTAGATTAGATGAATGAATGATAATGTGCTCAATTTATAGATCTGCTATTATTAGAAATGCATCTATGCATCAGTCAATAATATGTATCAGCAGAAAAAAAAGCTATTTTCTCCATTCTAGGTCAATTGTTAAAAAAAAAAGCAAATGATCAGAGCTAATATTGCTGATTCCAGGAGAGAGTGCCTTTCCAGTCATGCTGTTTTAATAACGCATTCTGTGATCACACTTCTCACTTCACTTTCTTTGAACTTCCGATTTTGAATTGAATGCCCTTCTTAAAAAGTCAAGTGTTCAAAATAACCTTTTCACAAAAAAGATTACTGCTGCCCCATAGCATGTTAGCAGGTTAATAAACAGTTTCGCAGCCTTTGCATCAGATGAACTACTGTATCAGTACAAAGCAAGCAGTTCATCCATGTTCATCAACCACAACCAAAGACCAGAAAAGTCCTGTAATATGAATGAATAACATAAAAAATAAAAAAATACAATTATGAAGAACAAATCTGTGTGCCAAAACAATCTGTAAAAATGACCTTGCTATGCATTGTCTTATCTTCCTTTTAGGTTGTCATAATGTGCATTTACTATGAGCATGGTGTGCATTTTACTATGACCAGAACAATACATTGCCAATCGACTCAACAGGAATAACATGCAAGTGTAATGCCTGTGGTAAACATACATCCCAATCTAACGTGGAAGATATAGGCAAAGAAAGTAATAGTTAGTTTTTTTGCACACAAGAGTGTTTTTGGAGTTTTGAGCCACTGAAAGCACAAGCAATGTTTTGACTGTGGTTTTGGTTCCGCTTTCTGGACTTTGAATGTCTTGGGACCGTTGCTGTATATGGAGGATGAGGGAGCTCTCTGATTTAATCTAAAATATCTTAATTTGTGTTCTCAATTGGAACATGAGGTCCAGTAATTACTTAACCATCTACAACTTTTTTTTTTTAGTTTTGAGCATTATAAACTCCAGATAATGGATAGTAAAGTCCAAAGTGTCTTCTTTCCAAAGATACATGAACTGTGCATGTAGAACAAATAATTCAGCAACTATTGGTTTAGTTGGGAAAGTGCCTCTGATGGTGTGGGAGAGAAGGACACTGATAGTGTCTCGGAAAACTTGTTGCAGAAATCTAGATTTGCATGCTGTCTTCATCAAATTTGAAATAGAAACCAATGAGACACTTGGTTTTCAAGACATATTTTTCCTAGGCTTTTACATGACTGACTTTGTGTATGAAAAAAACGATTTCTCTTTCTCATTACTTCATAATGTACAGTATAACCTTTTACATATTTTAGCATTAAACTTTCTAGATGGACCATAGTAAAGCTCAAAGCATCTTCTTTCCAATGATACTTAATTTTTTGTTTGTAGTCACTGGGGACAAGAATTGTTACTATTTAAAGTTAGGGAGGTGTAAATCCCCATTAGTGAGTGCTAGTTAATTTTTTTATTTTTTTATTTTTTTTTTTGGGGGGGGGGGGGGGGGGGGGGGGTGAGCTAACACTAAGTTTAAGTTAAGAATTATAAGTAACGCTAGTTTCTGCTTATGACTGAGGCCAGTTACTCTAAAACAGCTTATTAAAATGGATTCGCATTTAAAAATTGCAGAAATAATCATCATTTATTTAAAAAAGGTATATAAAAATAGATAAATTAAAAGAATCACCAAACTATCAGTATGAGCATCAGCTGATATCACTCTGAATACTCAGCTGTCTATTTTGGTTGATTTTTTTTTTTTTTTTTTTTACTATCAGCGCATCTGCAAATTACATTTCAAAAGGAGGTTGGATAGATGGACACATCAGTAGCCAAGATCGACAGACAGACACAGCAGATGCAGACAGAACGACAGACAGACAGACAGATATTTGCATAAGCTGATCCTTCTAAGCAGAACGACCGTTTCTCGTCTCCGGTAGTAGCGCACAGCAGATGGTCTCTATCTTTACACCTCTATTTCCCTTTACACTTCTCTCGTCTGTCAAAGCTGTTATTCTTAACACAATACAGCTCACTGGCTAAAGAGCTGGAAAAGCTGTTCTCCAACACACAACACACTGAGTCATTAGTGTGGACCTTAACATCGAGAGATGTATGCTGTTGCATCACTGCCACTAATTAGTCAGAAATTAATAAAAACCTTAGACTACATTTGTAAGAGAAGAGAGGTGGCATTTTCATAAAAATTCATGAATACAAAATGAATGTAACGTGACTTGAAAAAGCTTGTGTTAGATTTTGAAAGATATTTTCTTTTCTTTTTTTTTTTACAGATTTATAAAAGGTAACTGCGTATACTACGATGCAAACATTTAAACATGGTGACTACGTTTACATGGACCTCAGTAATCAAATTGTTCGCCTTAATCTGAATAAGACAATAATGTGATTAAGGTGTTTACATGAGTTGCTTTTTGAATGTTTTTTTCATGATCACATTTTACATGTTATAGCACATAGAAATTGATTAACGTCATTGCGTCAACACGCTATCCACATTTCCTGCAGAGTTTCATGTCATTTCGGGTGTTACGTTTTTAATTTGTTGAGTATGAACAGCTGGAAGAGTGTTGTTTTAATGGAGTTTGATACCGCACGCCGTATGAGAGAAAAAACCTCTGCATTTTGCGATGCAGGTGTTTGTGGTCCTTCGCTGACTCAGTAGGTGCAGAGAATAGTGTCAAACACCCTTGTGTATCAGTGCTTCCCACAGGTTTGAAATATACTTGCGGTGGTAGCCGGATTGAAGTATCTTTTACACACAGCGCATAAATGGTCAACTACATGCAACAAACCAAAAAAAATTATTTTAACTATATTTTTATTTATTATGACACTGTTATACACCTTCTCTTTTCAATTGGTTAAAGTTATTTTTAAAAGGCTGTTATAAAAAAAAAGTTATGATATTTAGGAGCCATGTGCACCCACTGACAGGTAAATGCTGCTCTCTTTCTCTAAAGTTATTTTATTGGCATGATATTTACAGTATTGCTAAAGCATTTCAGATGTGTATAAAAGTATGTAATACATTAACATTATTAAATTAATAAAAATAAGGCAATAAGGCAAATGAGTTGATTAGCCATTTCTAATGGTGTACAAATATTTTGCAATCAGCATACTTTGTCTCTGAGTATATAGTAAAGTTTATCGAAGTCATTTATTAAATGATTAATAAGTTATGTTTCTCGCGGCTGTGCGCGCATGGTCAGCTGTGAAAAGGTAATGCAAAAACGCATACAAATAACGGCAACTTTAGAAAGCAAAAGTAAAACCAGAATCACAAATATTTCATGAGACTCAGAAACTACGATCAAACCCATTTTGGCAGAAAAGCATGTCTCTGTGGGAATAATGAATTTCTTTTATTTCAACAGCCTTTGGTTGAAAAAAGGTGTATAACAGTGCCATAATAAATAAAAATATAGTTAAAAATCATATTATTTTTTTGGTTTGTCGGATGTAGTTGACCATTTATGCGCTGTGGGTAAAAGATATGTTTCAATCTGGCTACCACCGCAAGTATGTTTCAAACCTGTGGGAAGCACTGATACACACACGGCTGTTTGACACTATTCTCTGCACCTACTGAGTCAGTGAAGGACCACAAACACCTGCATTGAGAAATGCAGAGGTTTTTGTTTTTCCCCCATACGGCGTGAGGTATTAAACTCTATTAAAACAACACTCTTCCAGCAGTTCATACTCGCGTCCAATATCTCATTTTTCACAGGTGACATGCATGAAATGTGGGTATTGTGTCACCACTAAATATACTTGGGCGGCTGTTGATATACCTGGGAAGCCTGCTCAAATAAAGTCTATCCTGTCTCAAAATGCGGTGAAAACCCTACACGATGGTTTGATTGTGGTGTTTACATGTCTGTACTGCACTTCAATAACGTAACTAAAATTAGCATACTCCTCGACTTAACTCCATTTCTGTTTAGTTCGATTATGACTTTAGTCAGATTAAGGTAATCAAAAATTGCAGTTTACATGGTAGACTCTTAATCAGAGTACTGTCTTGATCACATTAAAATTTGATTATTGGTGTCCATATAAACACTCACTAAATAATGTTATTACTTTTCCAAAATCTATAAATTATTAATAAAAAAATTAAAAAGAACAAAATGAACTAAATAAAACTATGGGATTGATGTGGAGAATGTTTAACCAAAAAAAAATCATCAACAGTAGACACATTATAGGACTTCACAATTTAAATGAAATGAAACAAAAAGAGAGCAAATGAAATAAAACACAAACTCACCGTGTGAAATAGTCATTCCTGACCAGTAGCAGGTGCTGCAGTATGGATAGAAAATAGTTCTCAGCCCCTGTGTCCTTCACAGAACAGTATAACACATTAAAGACATCCCCAATATCGGTACGCATTGTGTTAAGGAGCACTCAAGCACTGGTCAAACAAAAGCAACAAATGGAAACATACAGAAGAAAAGAGCTCTCTATGCCTGCAGTGTAGATGCAAACACACAGCAATGAACTATTGACTAGTACGGTCACAGCATGAAACTTGTAAAACTCCACTAATGAAATCAAAGAGTTCAGGATAATGTATGGTTATGATTACATTAAAGAAACTAACATTAATTCTGCCAGTGCATGGTTGGCATAGATAACAATTACATTCCACATGACCATCCTAATATTTTTGGAGGTTCTCTAAGGATCAAAGTATGAGTGGGAGAAAGAAAGAGAAGAGGACACAGGGGAGGACCAGCTTTTTGAGAAGCGTTTAAGTGTGGACAGAATATGAAATGAATTTGTATGCATGTGAGCATCAGAAGGATATTCCAGTTCACTCCTGATGTCCTCCAGGCGATGGGAGAACTCAATCATGTCCTCCTCCTTGTGTTCCTCAAAGACCTTCAGCTGGATATCCAGGGCATCATTTTTTACAACACTCAGGCTCTACATTGAGTGAAGGGCAAGGGGAAACCAGAAAGAAAAGAACAAATGAAATGGGTCACAACACTGAAATCTTGCTATTCTTTGATCTTTCTAAAAAAATATATAGATGTACATACTAGACATACAATTTATAGTTCACTTAAAGGTCACTTAAACTGTATTAAAACTAAATCCAAGTGTACATTACAAGACTGAAGTTTTCTGTCCTTTTAAATTCACAATGCTAGTCTGGAATTAATTGAAAGCAATAAACCAGGAAACCTACGCCTCTGTTCACTTGTGCACTTGACATTGGAATGCAAAAAACAGGACTTATGTCATTTAGAAAATAATAGCAATAATGATCTCAGAGCCATAAGTACATTAACACATAACAACTAACATTGTCCACCAACCACAGTCCATATGATGAGGTATTACTGTATGAAAGTGATATAATAACGACAATAACAAACCTATTAGAAATAGGAAAACAATATGTTATGATAAGCACTTGAATACACATCACATAACTCAGGATATCTGGACAAATGGTTAGTTTACCCAAAAATTACATTTATATTCCAAACCCCAGAGACCTTCATCGTCTTTTGAGCACAAATTAAGATATTTTACATGAAATCTGAGAGATCCCTCATCCTCCATAAAGCAAGGTGTAGTAAAGTCCAGAAAAGTACCAAAAACATCCTCAAAACAGATCAAATGCCTTCAGTGGTTCAATCAAAATTCAATTCAATTCAAGTTTATTTGTAAAGCCCTTTTTACAATAGTTTCAAAGCAGCTTTATTATTATCAACAGCAATAATATAAAGCTACAAAAATACTTTTGTGCAAACAAATTAAAAATAACTCCTTTATTTAACAGTTTAAACTTTGAAATAAAGCACAGGAGCATCTGAACAGTATAGCTTGATTCACACAGGGCCTCAGCGTCAATGCTTGACAGAGGGCGTATCTGAAGTTGGGGCTGACACGATCATCATAGTAGCGTCAGCCAATGAATTTAGTCCGCAATCGGCTACTGTCTGAGCTGGGGTACTTGCATAAAGCGATCTGACTGGCTGATGCTTCCGTTGGCGATTAAGAAGTTGAAAATTCCCAACTTCTATAGCGAGTAACACCACTGAAGCGCCGTAATCCACAATTCAGTTCGGCTTGAAGTCACCCATTCAAAGTGAATGGGAAGCGTTGACGCTGACGCCCGGTGTGAATAGGGCACAATGCACCTGAGGCTCGGCCAAGCATGACACATGAACGTGCACACCCTATACAGACTCTGAGAAGAAGAACCTGTTGTATACACTTGTTATTATAGGATATTGTGAGCACACAAGTATTCTTATAGCTTGATACAGTAATATTCTGATTGAACCACTGAAGGAATGTCGTCTGTTTGAGGATTTGTTTTTGTGGTGTATTTTTTTTCAATTTTTCAACTGCAAAATTATATGGTTAAAAATTCTATTCAAGTACTTTTGTTGCAAAAAAGCATGACTAACATTTTAAGTGGACTTTAAGGGGAAAATAAGCCAAATGTGCAGAATATGAGCATGTTAAGACGGGGGAAAGAAAAGCAGTGACAAAACCCCACTTTCAGAAATTGATAAATGTTTTTAAAAATAATAATTTCACTTCCATTTCAGCTCTTTGTATTCTGCCGTCCTGTTTCCGAGGCAGTGTCTGTTTTGAATAATGAATAAGACATGCGTGAGGCAGTAATCTATCTCACTCGCACACTCTCTGGCTTTCATTTCACACACTTCTGCTGTTTTGTTCAGGCAGTTTTGAGTCGTTTGTTGATAGAACATAACCACATTCAGAATGCCAAGAGGAGACGGACCGAGAGAGAAGGAGACCAATCCAATCCTGGCTGTAGGTATTGATTCAGCAGAGCGACCTCTCCTTCAGGCCTTATAAATTATTTGCAGACCCATTTTACAATATTTCACTCAAGTGGACAACTCATTTAAATATTAATACACAGGCAGTGGTCGAGCCGCTTACCGGCAGGATCTCTCGCAGGCCGCAGCGCATAAATTCATTTCGGATGTGCAGCCTGAAGTCCAACTCATCAGGAGACGTTACGAGGGCATTGATGAGCTGCATGCAAGCCACCTAAAGGGAGAAGATAAAATTCAGTAAAAGCATTCAAGTGTGTGTGTGTGTGTGTGTGTGTGTGTGTGTGTGTGTGTGTGTGTGTGTGTGTGTGTGGTGTGTGTGTGTGTGTGTGTGTGTGTGTGTGGTGTGTGTGTGTGTGTGTGTGTGTGTGTGTGTGTGTGTATGTATACACATTGCAGGTCTGAGGGTGTCAATTTGAATTGCAAAGAGTTTAAACGTAATCATGTTAAAATAATAAATTTATCTTCATTAAAAAAATGTTGGTTATAATTTCATATTTCATATATAATTTTACACATACATATACTACCTAAAAGTCTTGTCGCCTATGCAAGTTTTAGGAACAACCAATAATAACTTGACTTCAAGTTGATCATTTGCTATCAGAAGTGGCTTATATGAAAGGCAAAGGCCTTTAGATTACGCTTATTGTACCAAAATAAAATATGATTATGTCTTGATTTTTAATCAATTAATTAGGACACTAACGTCTGACTTTGCTTAGACAAAAGTCTTGTCACTTAACACAAATAATGTACAGTATAGAACAAAGTCATGGTGCAGTGGAAAAAGAATGAATGAATGAAAAGAATGTTCATTGTCTGGTGATTGGTTTGGCCAATCCTGAAGCATCTTGACCTTCTTTGCTTTTAGGAACTTTGATATGGAGGCTGAAGTATCAGAGGGAGCGCTATCCTGCTGAAGAATTTGCCCTCTCCTGTGGTTTTGTAATGGGCAGCACAAATGTCTTGATAACTCAGGCTGTTGATGTTGCCATCCACTCTGCAGATTTCTCGCACGCCCCCATACTGAAAGTAACCCCAAACCATGAATTTTCCTTCACCAAACTTCACTGATTTCTGTAAGAATCTTGGGTCCTGCGGCTTCCAATAGGTCTTCTGCAGTATTTGTGATGATTGGAATGCAGATCAACAGATGATTCATCGAAAATAAAAATCTACCTTCTGACACATTTCCAAATAATCAACTAGAAGTCAAGTTATTATTTGTTGCTCCAACAACTGGGATCAATGACAAGACTGTCAGGTAGTGTCTACACTTCTATAATGATGTTTAGCTCGGTTTATTCTGTTTGTTTGTTTTTAAACATAGCAAGGATGTATTAAATAGATAAAATAAAGCCTGTTGGATGTGGAATAGTGTTTCACAATCAAGTAAACCCTGCCTTGGTAAGCATACAGAAATAGTGTTTTCTCAATAAACCTTTTAGTTTTTTTGAATACACGTATATACTCTTAAAAATGCATAAAATTAAACAGATTTTACACAAAAATTGTTAAAAATAAATACACACTGCTGTATTATTTATTTAGATCAGAAAGTGGTAATATTTCAGTCAAAGACCCTCAAGCTTAAACACTTGTATAGCTTAGTAAGAACTCAAACAGTTCCAATTGGTCAGACCTCTTAGTGATTAAGGTCAGCCATGCAGATAGCAGTGCTATCTCACAATTAAAACAAGGCAACCACATTGAAGCTAAATCTTACACCAAATGTTCTCAAAAAATTGTCATGTATTTTGCAACGCCACTGTGAGTTTATTACTAGGTTCACATGGTTTGGTTTTGGAGAAAAGAGTTCAAGGCCTTGAAAATCTGGCTGAGGTAGAAGCTTGCATTCAGCTTGCAATGTATACAAGACTGCAGTTTGGATCTGTTGAAGAGCATCACTGGAGTTTATGACTCTCACAGAGAGCTCAGCCAACATAAAGGATTCCATCACCTCAGTCAAAAACTACTATTCATCTCCTCAAGCAACACAGATCATCAATTATTGATCAGCCTTCTCCACGACGTCCTCAATCACACGTGTGAGAGAGAGTGTGTTTAGTTAAAAGGCACTGGTGCATTCAGAGGACTGAGGTGTATTGAACAGACAGTGAATTGCCTGTATAGCTGCGTGTGTCTGTACCTCATGTTCACATAATGTCTAGTGGTTTAATAATAGATTATTACTCAACGATCCACACCGATTCCAAATTATTTATAGTAGTAACTCTTAACAAAACAGGTTGGGCACAGGGTTGGTTACCACAAGGATCGGTCAGACAAATCCTTATGATATCTCAAGAGCCTTATAGTGTGTTCTCAAACTTGTAACTTGGTTGTCTTGGTCTACACTAAAACCGAAAACAATGCATTTAGTTTTGGTTAGCTTAGTGTTCACAGTATCATTTTTAAGACTCAACGTAAACATCAGTATACATTGAATACTTTGATCTATGTTTAGGTTACATTCCAGATAAACCATTCCAGAGTTCATTTGGAAGCACACAAAGATCTCCATGTATACACGACAGCGATGCAGCCAAAAACGGAAAGGTTCTTCCCTTGCCTTTTAAAAAGTTTCACGTTTACACAGCATTTTTCAAAATGATCCTGCATAAACAGGAAAAATGCTTTATTAAGTATGCCAGAGCAGTATTTGGTGCGGTCAGCTCTTAATAAACAGTATCATAGGTAATGATATCATTGGTGTGTATGTATTTGCCATGTTTGTATGATGGGTCTCCGCCGTTGATTGTATTGTGAAGTAAATCCACACTAAGCTGGTGAAGCATTAGCAAACACTTGAGCAACAGCAATACTGCCATCCGTCACTGTTGCGTGTTTGTTTGTGCTTTCTTTAATCTACACCTTCATGCCCATGGATGCCTATGATGTCCTTTTCAAAGGCTCTTGTTTTCGGGAGTTTAGACAGACGCAACCAACAAAGGCAGTGTTTTCAAAAAAATTCTACTTTGTAACCCTTTTGAGGTTTATGTGCTTTCAGTCCCAAAAAAAAACTATTGTGTTGCAAACCAACAGGCAAATGTGTAAAAAAGTTTCCAGGTTTTTGGCTAAAATATTTTGCGCAAATGGCCCCTAAAAACCTAGGTCTCTGTCGTCTTCCAACTGTTGCAGCTTGACTGGAATGCATCATGCTTTATTGGTGAACATTGGCAGCATTTATAAGCATTTAAACGAACAGCATAGTGCATACACACGGTTTAGTTTAATCAGATAAAACATGGCAAGTGTAGATGCACATAATTTTTATTTAATAAAATAACTTGTTCATTAGAGTTTTGATCATTTTAAATAATGCATATTTACTACAGCCTACAACAATTGCAGGCAATATTTCTACTCCTGAACTCACAGGTCAAAAACCAATGTTGAATATAAATAAAAATTATGACAACACATAATCCACCTAATTAATTCCACAAAGAACTTATAAATGATTCAAACTCCTAAGTTCATGACTACTTTTAATAATACGCTAAATAGGCAGGTTCACAAAAGTAAATTGTTTGTAAATCAGACAATACTGACTTGTCAGCATTGTAGAGTATTTTAAAATACAAACAAAAAGAAAAGCCATTTTTGCTTGTGAATCAGACCTTTTGTGCTTTATGGTTTTAATTCCACTAAACAGTACTGACTGCTTCAACAGCTAATTGATTCAATATTTACCCCTAACCTAAAAAATTATATAATATTTCAATATTTCAAATGCCAATCTTAAGGGTCAAAACACAAGACAATAATGAATACAAATAACAACAATCGCAAGCAAATAATTGATTAGGGAATCAGACTATGATGATTCACTAACAAGTAGTTCAAAAAGTAATTTAATAAAATATATATATATATCTTTACTTATTTGCTCAAAGATCAGGATGTATTTTTTTTTATAATCCAAAACTCAAGGGTCAAAAAACAAGACGATAATGATTACAAATTTGAGATGGGATGTTTATGACATTTTCCACAAAGCAAAAGTAAATCAACTTCAGCCCTTTACAAGATCTGCTAGTGCAAAATAGCTCTTTCATAGGCAGCAGCCTTTGATTTAACAGTCAATGACACTGTATTATTCATATTTGTGTGGCTCAGCGTCTAAACTGTGGAGGAAATCTCTGCGAAGTTGAGCCTATAAGAGACACTCGCTGACAGCTTTCATGAAGGAAAGGAAAAACATATCTGCCATTAATAACTTTACTCTTTTCTTAATCTGCCTGCTTCAGATGCACGGCAAGAGATGGGAGTGGTGAGAGAACAGGATGAGAAGAGAAAGAAAAAAAAATACATTCCTGTGAGAATCGCTTACCCTCCATTAGCTCAGACTAATACAGTGCTAAAAGAAATATCCACTAGACAGACATGAAAACAGAAATTATGTAGCGATAAAAAAACATGCTGAATCATTTACTAACTCCCATGGATAAGCACAGACTCGAGCAAAAAAAGAAAATACTCTGTATCCTCAAGCTTGAAAAATTCCTCAAAAATAAACCTCTCAAGTGCAGTGTACGGCTGACCCTGAGCGCTCCCTGCCTCTCACTGCTACATAAACAAACTGAACTTTATGCAGTCTGAGTATTTGTCTCCAAGAGCATCTATTTGAAGATACAGCCCCTAAATATCTCCAGCTAAAACCGGAGAGTGAAATGAGAAAGAGAAGCTCCCAAATAGTTCCCAGCGATAAGAGTCTTTGATAAATGATTTATGTGGTTAAGAAGAGATCACTGCTGACTATTAGCAAACCGGAACAATGACCAGTCAATCAATACAACTTTACTAGAGGTCCCCAACCATGGGGTTGATGGAGATTAACCAGCTAGTCTTAGGGCTGTTTTCTTCTCTCATTTAAGCAATAACAATCTAATTGAGAGAAAACAATGGATAAGAGTCTGTTTCCTGTGTGACCTGTTTAATGTAGTTCATGCAATTGCTTCCCATTAACTATTCAACACTATAAAAAGCTTTTGGACTGGAGATATTAGTGTGTTCTTAGCATGCTGAACATAATATTTGACTTTGAGTGCTCTAACCACTAATATTCTGCTCTATACAGGTCACAGTAAAACATTGTGTCATTAAGTCAGAAGGATATACGTTTTTACTGAAAATCTAACTGCTGAGTTGGTGTTTTATGCTGAACGCAGGATATGAGGAAGTATGTGCACACGCTATGCATGTTTTAAGGGAAAGCTCAGTGCCTCTTTTTCACCTCCCTCTGCTACCAATTAAACTAAAACACTGCTACTTTGATCATCCTCAACAATGAAGCTGCAAAGTGAACACAGCTGAAGCAGCGCATGTCGTTCTGTAGGGCCAGCACACTGCAGAGGAGCTGCTCTCAAATATTAGGCACACACTAACATGCAACAAGACAACATACAGATCAGCAGCTTTTATTTAGTACACAGCGTAATCAAACACAATAAACCAGAAGAAATCTGCATGGTCAGAAAGGCAGGTAGACATACAGACAGCCAGGAAGGTAGACAGATAGATAGACAGACAGACAAGCATATAGAAAGACAGGCAGACATACTTTATAGACAGTCAGGAAGGTAGACAGATAGACAGACAGAAAGATTAACAGACAGACAGACAGACAGACAGACAGGCAGACAGGCAGACAGGCAGACATGTAGACAGACAAAAAGGCAGACACGTAGATAGGCAGGCATCCATATAGACAGAGACAGCGAGACATATAGAAAGACAGGCAGATAGACAAATAAAGACAGGCAAACAGATAGATAGGCAGACAGAGAGATATATATACAGACAGACAGATAGAAAGAAAGACCTATAGACAGAAAGATAGACAGACACATAGGCAGACACATAGACAAACAAGCAAACATATATCACAGACATGGAGGCTGATGCATAGACAGACAGGAACACAGACAGTCAAACATATAAACAGACAGGGGTGCAGACAGACAGACAGGCATAGACAAAGGCAGACACATACTGTAGACAGACGTATAGACAAACAGATGGACAGACACAAAGACAGGCAGACATATAGACAGACATGGAGGCTGACACATAGACAGACAGACATAAAGTACCTACATATAGAGAGACAGACATATGTCAGACAGGACATATGACAGACAGGAATGCTGACAGACATCTAGACAGACACATAGAAAGACAGGCAGACATATAGACAGACAAGGAGCCAGACGCATACCAGACATATAGACAGACAGGAATGCAGACAGTCAAACATATAGACAGACGGCAATGCAGACAGACAGACACATAGACAGACAGAGAGGCAGACACAGACAGACAGGCATAGACAGAAAGGTAGACACATAGGCAGACATATAGACAGACAGATTGGCAGACATATAAAGTCAGGCAGACATTTAGACAAACAAGAAGGCTGACACATAGACAGACAGACAGGGAGGCTGACACATAGACAGACAGGGAGACAGACAGACAGACAGACAAACAGGAATGCTGACAGACATCTAGACAGACACATAGAAAGACAGGCAGACATATAGACAGACAAGGAGCCAGACAGACATACAGACAGACAGGGAGCCAGACCGACAGAGAGGCAGACAGACATACAGACAGACAGGAATGCAAACAGACATACAGACGGACACAAAAAAGACAAGCAGATAGACAGGAAGGCAGACAGGCAAACACATAGACAAGCAAACAAACATGACAGACACGGAGGCAGACACACAGACAGACAGAAAGACATACAGACATACAAACAGACAGACAGATATATAGACAGAAAGGGAGGCAGACAATCAGACATATAGACAGACAAGGAGGCAGACACAGACAGACCTACATATAGAGAGACAGGGATGCAGACAGACATTTAGACAGACAGGAAGACAGACAATCAGACACATAGACAGACAGACACGTACGTAGACAGACAGACGTAGACAGAAAGCAGGGAGGCAGACAGTCAGACAGGAATGCAGAAAGACATATAGACGGACACATAGAAAGAAAGACAGGCAGACATATAGACAGACAAGGAGCCAGACGCATAGACAGACAGGGAGGCAGACAGACAGACAGACAGACAGACAGGAATGCAGACAGACATATAGACGGACACATAAAAAGACAGGCAAACATACTGTATAGACAGACAGGGAATGCAGACAGACATATAGACAGACAGGAAGGCAGACAATCAGACATATACGTAGACAGGCAAGGAGGCAGACAGTCAGACATTTTAACAGACATGGATAAAGACAGACAGACAGACAGATAGACAAGGAGCCAGACAGGAAGGCAGGCATATAGACAGATAGGCAGACAAACAGAAAAGTTATCAGACACCAAAAGACAAACAGGCAGGCAGACGGGCATACTGACAAGCAGGCAGAGCAATGAATAGGCAGGAAAAGTACATAACAAAAAGCAGGCAGACAAACAAAAACACAAAAATGTATCATGGTTTCAGAAAGGCCATTTAAATAAGCGGATTTTTACATTTGAAACCACTTTAATTATATATTATTTAAACGCAGCATATAGAATTTATTTTCCATTGCCCTGATTTAGTCATGATCTATCCTGTTATTAAAATCAACCGCAGCTTATGCATCAAGAATACCAAACAAATGTGATGTAAATTTCCCGTTGGAGCACTTCAGAAAACTGTCCCTCACAAGATTTGTGGTGCACTTCTGTCCTATCTGCGGGCACAGGGCTAAACACAACTAATCAAATTATTAATTATTTATGGAATGGCTATGTTAAATCTCATCAGGGATGTTTGACTAATGCCAGTTTATGCTTTACAATGCAAATGAAGAGATATAACTGGCAGCACTAATCTCTGCGCTTTACAAGTATCCTGAGCCCCCGAGTGTGCTGGCTAAACAAAAGGTCATGTTGACTTGTCAGAAAGAGACTGAAAATGAAGTTATTTTTAATGTTTCATTCATTAAAAATAAAGCGCAAAGTTAATGCCTGCATAAGCACCGTGCAGCTTAAGGGAGCATTAAGCATCTTCACTTATATAAGCTTTTCTAGTATAAAAGACTGGTCGTTAACAAGCAGACTTGCTCATTTGTTTTTTGATCCTTTTCAATGTAGGCCTCTATACACAGACGCCAGGAGATTTTAAAGTGTAAATTGCATTTTAGAGGTGATTCAGGGCCTGTGACTTCATCGTTATATTGAAGTCACTATCAAGCAAATTGCTGGTGCTTCATCTCAGCATGACCATTTACTGGCCCTCAACTCTCCTAGGGAAACTTTCAAAATGGAATAGTATATATAAAGTAAATGTATTTCCCCACCTGAGCAATCCACACAACACCAGTCTGTCACAACAGTGCGAACAGCACTGTGAAAATGGGTACTGTTACTTTATACAGAAGTGTTAATTAACAGGCGACTAGGGATTCTGAACATTAATGTGTGCAACCACTGAATGAAAAAAAAAATGTTCTTAATTATTAACTTTTGTGTTGTAACATAAAAACGCACTTAGAATAGATGTTTAGCTAAGAATTGTACTGAAGTTTCATCTGATATTCTAAGAAGAAATGAATAGCTCCTTACATTGTAAATATATTAATAGTATCACAGATTGGTTTGGCAAAAGTTCATTACATCTTAATATTGGAAAAACAAAAGAGCTATGTCTGGAAAGTCAAACAAGAGCAGTAGATACTAGATTTTATAAACCATTCATCATAAATGGAAAAATAGTAGAGCAGGGGTCAGTTTTTCGTACCTCGCTTAAATGATCTAAAATGATTTGGCAGATCCTGGATCTTTTAATCTTGATAACTGATCTCTGGCTAATTTGGTTCTTCAAACAAGTTCATGAATCAGATTAAAATGTCTGGATGAACTGATCTGAGATCACTGTGTGTGTTGTGAAGGACAGATTTATTGATCCTCGAAATCATGATCGGCAATGCAATGATTGGCTGACGGCACAGCAGCGTAATGATATCATCTGATTAATATTCAATTATCCATGTGAGCAAAACTACATACAATTCGTAGTAAACGGTTTGCTAAATATGAAACCCAATCATTTTCCACATTTGTTGTGGGCTGCAGGTTTTACACTTTCATGAGTCAAGAGTATTTAGCTACTAATATTTATTTAGATTTACATTTTAGATAGGATTTTCTTTATTATAGTTGCCTATGCCTATTCAAGTTTCTTAATCAGCGTAAGGAATTTAAATTAATTTAGCATCAAAAAAGCATTTTGAGATTAGTTAAGGCATCTGCAACCTTTGCAAAGCATCAAATTACCAGCATATTAGCAGTCAAAGCACGTAACATGTGCATGACTGCATAAATGTAACATGTGCATGAGTGCATAAATTATTATTCCTTTATAAAAATAAAAAATAAATAAAAAATAAAACAACAGTTGAATATTGTTTGTCAATAATCTTTCAGAAATGGTACTAAAGCTGGATTGGTACCTTTAAATAGTACGCATTCGTATCTAAAAAAAATCCACATTAATAAATGTCCTCTTTGATCCCCTTGGGGAGAACCACCCTGTTTTTGTGCTTTTATTTACTAAGTTTTATTTATATATTTTTTTAAACGTGTACGTGTGTGTGTGTGTGCATGTAGTTTTGAAGAACAAAACGATCTTGTATCATGTCAAATCGTCAATAACCAAATCCAGCTAATCGAGTAATCCACATACAAAGAACAGACCCCAGGTCTCAAATTTTAAGTACTTAGCCACAATTATTGACAATAAACTGAATTTTGATAGTAATGTAGAGGCTGTTTTTAAGAAAGCAGGTCAGCGCCTCAGTGTCGTCCGCAAGTTGAGAAGTTTTAATATTAGTACACAAACTTTAAACATGGCATATAGATCATTAATAGAGTGTTATCACATATAACAGGATATATGCAGGAATCCTAAAGGTAAGTTCTATACCTTTTTAAGACTTTAAAGAACTTCTCAGAATATTTTAAGACCTCATCGCAACTTCAAGTTCTAATCCGTATCAAACCTTTAACTTAATAAACAGTTGTTAATGAACAGTTGTAGTTAAATAAATCAATGGAGCACAACCAAGTAACACAACTCAAATAAGCTCGGAAGAAACAAAGCTGGAATAAATAAATTACGTGGTCGTTTTCAGCGGCAGGCTTCAGCCACTGTTTAAACTCGTCTTTCTCCAACCAGGAGTACACAAACTTAAATTTTCCCATTTGTCTGTTTCGCTCTATGGTTTCGCTACTTGTGGAGAGCGTCACATCACCTTCCGGTGTTTGTCGCAAATTACATGACATCACCTGGACGGAGGAGCTTGGCCAGACAAGCCTCGGCCCGAAACAATCGCGGGGATAGAGCAAGTCGTTGTTAATATTAGGAGGAAAATAAATATATTTATATTTTTTATTTTTTGGAGTCAGACACTTTGGACAACGCTTGAACACAATTTAAGACCTCGTAAAATGCAATTAAGACTTTAATACCTTTTAAGGGCCTTAATTTTCTCATAATTGAACTTTTAATACTTTTTAAGACCCCGCGGACACCCTGTATAATATTGTTTCATGGTTTGGTAACACAACACCTAAACAGAAGAAGAAACTAGCGCAAATTATCAGTCAGGCAAATAAGATAACTGGTTAAAACATTCGCTGCAGATTCTATTTGACTCCTTTATAGAAAAAGCAGCAATTGCGTTGTTAAAGATTTTACACGTCTCCGTCACTCAGCATTTCAAATGTTACCATCAGGACTCAGGTTTAAAATTCCTAAAGCCCAAAGAAATGCTTCTATTTTTTTTTTTTTTGGTCACACTTTATTTCTATGGTCCGTTTGTTGAATTTAAGTTACATTGCATCTACATGTCAACTAATTCTCAATAGATTATAAGTTGACTGTAAGGTTGGGATTAGGGTTAGGGTTAGTGTAAGTTGACATGTACTTGCAAAGTTTCTTATAGTCAGTTAAATGTCTGTTGAAGGACTGTTAAATGTCAGTATCAACAGATATTAAGCAGACAGTCTACTAATACTCAAATGGACCATCAAAATAAAGTGTTACCCAATAAAGTTTAAACTAAACTAAATGTTTCATATTTCGCAAGTGTACTGACTGAAAAAAGTCAAATATTAAAAGAAAAAATATATGTTTAATAGATCTCAACATACACTGAATAGGGGGGAAACAGAAAAATTGCATGTACACAGGTCACAGTAATCCTATTTTCAGTTTCTATAGAAAGTGCCACCAATTCAACTCGGGAGCAGTTTTCAGTAGCAGTTATCAGAGGTATAAATATGTATACGTGTATTTTCAAATAGGAGGTCATGAGGGTGTTGTAGGGAAAATGAATGAACAAGAAGCTATATGAAGAGCGGTGAACGCTTACCTGTAACTGGACGGAGCGAACACTAAGGCCTTGGACGATTGGGTTAAATCGGGCCACCCCTCTTCCTTCTGTTGCCGTGGTGATGGCTTCAAGGACCTTCTCCAAACTTCATGCAGGAAATAAGCAAAAAGTTAGGGTCACGGCTTTGATTTGCCTTTACATTTTTCATAGCGGGTCATGCTTGGATTGCACATCGCTTCGGTATGGAGGATGCCTTGAGTGCACTTACTGCTGCTAATATACCTTTCACCGAAGACAATTGATCCTTTCAGTGTTTACACGAAGCTGATATTTAAAAGATGAAGTAGTCATGATGAATGCAATGTGCGTGTGAGCTAAATGTATGCTCTGTTTATAAGCTCGATGCAAAAAGACCAAACAGAATACAAAAGAGCAAAAAGGCTCAGTGAGAATGTGCACAAGGCTATGGAATTACATAAATAGGCCTCGCAGAAAGGGTTGCTTCAAATAAAAATTTAAAGAAATTGTAAAGTGAGAGTTTACAGCAAATAAGAAATGCCAGTATCATGACGCCATTGTGTGTAAGCCCGACAAACGGCAACCCAAAAACACACTGGGCCACTTAAAAAATATATGAAATGAATATCTGATGTTTGATGATGCTGATGTTGAACTAAATTACAATGGGGACATTAAAGTCTAATAGAAAATCTATAATTGAGGGGGTTTAAATAATGGAAGGAGGCTGAAATCAGAAAGAACAATAATTGCATCATAATCAAATTGAAAGAAGCGAGGCGGGAGGCTTACGTATTTTCTTCTCCCACAATGCAGATTGCAGAGAGCAGTTTGACCACATCTGTCATCATGGCCGGCTGACAAGGGTCAATGGCTTGGGCCAACAGTGCCAGACTCGTCTCCTCTCCAAGGATCCGCTCAAGTCCATACTACAGAGACACAGAAAACATTATGCAATGGCAATGCTTACGCATCCTATGATGTTTTCTCAATGTAAAAAAGCTAAGTTGTATTTGAATAAAATGTATTCAAGATGGACGGCACAAAAATCCAATAAAAAAATATATATATATATATATATATATATATATATATATATATATATATATATATAAATCTATTAAAAAGTATATATAAAAAAAAAAGATCACGTATACCACAAACCATATAAAACAAACCAAAACATAGTAGATAAATAAACCAAAAACAAAACATTTGAACTATAAAAACTTTAAGAAAAAAATGGTCACACTTTATTTTGACGGTCCGTTTCTTGAATTTAAGTTACATTGCAACTAATTATCATCAGATTATAAGTAGACTGTAAGGTTGGGGTTAGGGTTAGGGTAAATTGACATGTAATTGCAAAGTTTCTTATAGTCAGTTAAATGTCTGTTGAAGGACTGTTAAATGTCTGTGTCAACAGATATTAAGCAGACAGTCTACTAATACTCAAATGGACCATCAAAATAAAGTGTTACCAAAAAAATATGAAGGAATAAAATCCAAAGTGGTAATTATAGAGAAGAGTTTTATGCTTAAAATTAGAGGTGACTTATTCAAAAGTGGAGAAACCAAAGAAGGACACAACATAGCTTTCCTGTTGCTTTGTCCTTGAGGTAAATGACAAAAATGCGATCGGGGATATGTTAATAGTAGCGTGAAAGAGAGAGGGAGGGTAAAAAGAGAAAGAAATGGCAAGCATAAAGGTGAATGAAGAACACAGACACAGGACAGAAAAGCCTTAGGGGTCTGGAACGACAAGAGAAGATGGAGACCCGCAGAGAGATGCGAGGAGTCAAAGAGGGGAGAATATCCACGTCTGAACACAGGGGGGTTCGGTTAATGACGACCGCAGCGCTAACACCACAGGACCCATTTCTCATTAATTCCAAACACACTGATGTAACTTAAAAGACAATATTTCTGTGCTCGGTCAATCTTTAGGTGTGAGAGATTCACTTGGTGAAAAACGATTTCACAAAAAGTTGATTTTTGTTATTGTTAAAAAACTGAAAGTCTATAAAGATTTTTTTACTGATAATGCAATCACACTCTGTGCTTATCTGGCGCTTTAAATCCACAAACTTAGAAAGACTTCCTAAAGCTGATTCTGATTGGTTGTAAATGTTATCATTCATCATCTGAAAAAAAACAGAATATATTTCAAATAAATTAGTTTTAATTGGGTATGCTAAATTGTCCGTAGTGTATGTTTGTGGACGATAGTGTATGGGTGTTTCCCAGTGACGGGTTGCAGTTAGAAAGGCATCTACTGCATAAAACACATGAATAAGTTGGCAGTTCATTCCGCTGTGGCGACCCCAGAATAATAATGGGACAAAGCCGAAAAGAAACTAAATTAATGAATAAATGAGGACCGAATGTTTAACTTTATCATTCTTAGTGTGCCTTAAAGAGACAGTTCTCACAAACATGAAAAATTACTGTTCATATCCTCATCTTTACACCAACCAAAGTCTGTACTTTTTTTCTTCAACAGAACATTAAAAGAATGAACCTCGGTCATTGGTGATTTATGTAACAAAACCAGCACTATGAGAGTTCAAAAAATATATACAGGCAAAAAAAATTAAATACCCATCGCTCCTGATCATGAGGAGAAATAATTGGTGCAGGAAAACGAAATATTATTTCCATTATTATCTTTAATCCACAGCCTCTGCAAATCAAACTGAATGTATTTACTACAGTTTAGTTTTAGGTTTCATTTTGCAAGACTTCAATGTCACCAACAACAGCACTGAAAAAATAACTAAAGATTTACTTGATAAAATCTTGATAAAATCCTTGCAACAATTTGCACAAGCAAAATTCAAGTACATTTCAGGTAATTAACTTGTCAATATCATGTCAAATTTACTTAATGTTTAACCTAACACTCCTAAATAAATTAAGTAAAAGTTAATTATTTTTTATTTTGAATCTACATTTACTTAAAGGGCACCTATGGTGAAAAATCTACTTTTCAAGCTGTTTAGACAGACATATGTGTAGGTATAGTGTATAGACTGTCATATTGTGGTGATATTAGCACACTCAGTCCTTTTTTTTTTTCAATTTAACAACATAAAAACGGTGGACCAATCGGAGCGGTTTTGAGATCGACCGAAACTTTACGTAGGAGTGCGGTCCCCCCGCCCACCAATATTGATTGACAGGTGCGCATTACCATATGCTCAGTTTGTTTTCACGTCTGCCATTTTCAGCGTGTAAGTCAAAGCGACGTCACCAAAATAACACCCTTACTCTATTTTTAGATGTAAGGCTCATTGGGCTCAACATTCACCACGTTATCACTCTCCTCGCCGCCAGTGTTTGTGAGTTTTGGGTGGGTTTGCATACATGTGTACTTTTCATTGCGTCTTCCTTAAACTTCAGCGGTTTGCATTTCCCGCAGTCATAGAAGCTCGCTGTCATCTTAACTAGGTGCAGCTGGAAAGTGCGAGCGCATTGCATCACGTGCGCGTCCCTCCATTGGAGAGAGAAAAAAAAAAAAAAAAAAAAAAACGAACTAACGACGCGCAGCGCCATGCATTTCGCGGATGAAAGTGAGTACCGGGAGAGGGGGGGTGCGTGTCGCGGATGAAAGTGAGGACCAGGGGGATTCGCTCACTATTCTGCCTTACTATTCATTTTAAATAACATGCGAATGTGCGCGTCTGGTATGCCATGTCGTGGCTCTGAGCGGCGCATCCGGTGTATGGCGCCCTTTAGTTATAGCCTCAAGCAGGTCGTACACCAGAAGCCCCGCTCAGCGACACGCAACAGCATGCATTTCTGATTTCTAAACATAAGTTTCTATCGGGACACACACCGGCGCCGCAAGACTCGGTACACAAGCTCGGAGCTTTAAACTAGCACACAATTGTCTGTAAAACTATACAAAGACACAAATGATTTTGTAGTCTCTGCTTGGTCTGTGCCCGAGTCGTACATGTACAGCTGAATGCTTGTCCTCTCACTCATGTTGCTTCTCTCTCGCTGTTCTCATAGGGAGCTTTTGGCTCCGCCCCCTTGTTACGTTGGGCGGGAAGTCGAAACTAATTTTCATGTGAAGCAACACGCCCCTAAAACAGCGAACTGTGTATACGCCCCCAAAATGACACTTTTTAACACATCATAATAAAAAAATCTGAATTGTGTTTTGAACTGAACCTAAACTGTCACACTCAGAAGAACCATAATATTAATATTACATCTTTAAAAAGGGTTAAAATAGGTGCCCTTTAAAATAATCATGTCAAGTTCTTGTTTTAGCAGAAGGAACATTTGCTTTTACCAATTTAACCAAATCCTATTAGATACAAAATTAGTACATTTGGTGTAACTCAAATTAAGACAAAGATTTCCACTGACTTCATTCATTCATTCATTTTCCTTCGGCTTAGTCCCTTTATTCATCAGGGGTCGCCACAGCGGAATGAACCACCAACTTATCCAGCATGTTTTACACAGCGGACACCCTTCCAGCTGCAACCCAGTACTGGCAAACATACTCATTTACACACATACAGTATAGACAATTTAGTTTATTCAACAAACCTACAGCACATGACTTTGGACTGTGGGGGAAACTGGAGCGCCCGGAAGAAACCCACGCGAACACAGAGAGAACATGCAAACTTTACACAGAAATGCAAACTGACCCAGCCGGGATTAAACTCTAACAAGATTAAACTCTAACAACTCTTTATCTCAAGTTTAAACGCCTAAAATTGCTTTTATTTCCAAAATATTCTTCTCTTAATTCAATCCCATGGAAAGCATGCCGGGAACTACACATCCATTACTATATATCCATTATTAAAATTATTTAATATTACTAGTTTTCAACAATTAGAAAATATTTAAATATTACAAGTAAATGAATATTAATATTTAACACTCTGCACTTATTTCATTTATTACACCAAGTAAATGTGTACATATTACGTATTTTACTTAGGAAATTCTAGTTATCCTTGACATTTAATATTAAACAAATTCACTTTTTGGGAACTGTGTTTTTAACTCGATAAAGACAAAACACTAAATTTGGGTCATAATGAAAGAGTAAACTTAAAAGACCCAAATCCTTTACCATCTTAAAGCGTCGCAAAAAAAAGAAGAAAAAAAGAAAACTTGACTCAACTTTAGCAATTTTCCAGACATGAATCACTTGGAGAGAATTAATGTCTGACTAAAAAGCTATAGGACAGCAAATTCACCAAGTTGTGTTAATTGCTTCATAACTCATGCCAATTAATGGCTTCGACTGCCATATCTCAGGCTTGTTGTCATTCAGAACAGATGTTTGTGCAGTTTTTTTTATGCAGACTTAGGTATGAAAACATCCTTCCCGTCTCAGAGGCACAGGGGAGATAACACGTTATCACAGTGTTTACGCGCAGTAATGGATGTAAACATATTTGAGCCATTTTCTGTCTTCATTTCGCAGGAGTTGGTGACAGCTGGACGGGAGCACCTGGCTGGGTGGAATATGTCCCATGATGCTGCGGGGCTGAAGCGAGAGGTCTGGAGTGGTGACAGGCCTCTGGGTAAATAAGGCTCTCGGCACCTGTCGGGTGCTTGGGATTACACCAGACCTTTAGAGCCGAGGGGTATGTGCAGTAGATTTTGAAACTCACAGACTGGGATCTCCGGCAAAGTAATTCCCAAAATGACTACGCAGAAATAGATGGAGTGAGTGCTTTTTTTTTTTCTTTGATCCTAGAGAAACAGGCCTGAGGAAAACAACGATGGCTTCAACCCATTTATATTTCTTCAGTGGGTGACCATGACAGATTTCCAACTGAAAGATTCACTGATGCGCTTAATTGCTTTGCTTCCGTTTTAAACAAATGGCATGTCAATTAGAGTCAATGATGAGACAATTGAATACAATCACGGTTAGAAAAAAAACGAAACTTGTGAAGCTCTTGAGAAAAAGAAAACTCAAAACGGGCTGTAGATAAAGACTGGATTTAAACGATGTTAAAATATTCTGGAGTGCCTTTCGTGCACTTTAAGGTCATTTCTTTATTCCAGAATTAAAATCTTTACTTTTTATTTGCTTATTAATTATAATTGGTGAAAGAAACAAATACTTTTTTTACACATTTCAAGTGAGAGCAAGGTGTTACCTTGTATAACAGCAGTTCTCAATGTCTACATTAAAAATCCAAATCTGAATTTATACAGTATTAAGGTTAAAGGTCCGGAACAATTGATATATTATAACCTAACATCCATAACATGCATCACAAGTCAACACTATTTATTTTTCCTTAAATAAAGTGGCATTTGCATTCAAAACACATTAAATACAATACAAATGTGGTAAAACTACTAATATAAGCGCATTTTTGTACAAAACACCAAAAGGTAGGCCAATAGTATCTGGATGCAGCCATGATGATGCAAGCTGAGACTGCATATCTCAGAGATGCAATGTCAAGCACAATGCACTCAATGGAGCTAGCGTCGTCACTGTGAGGGGGAGGGTTAGGTGTGGGCATTAAAAAGCATTGCATGCAGGTCAACTGCACCAGGTCTGCATCCAGACCTCTCTCCAAAAAAACAGACATACAAAAGGTGTGTAATGAAAACTTTAGGTGTTGTAGTTTTGCGGTCCTTGCATCTGTATTTTGTGGATACTGTCGTTCAAAATGTCCGTGGTTTCGTTTCATAGTGGCGTTTCACCTTTCCACTCTTTACAAATCAAGCAGAATGGCTTTGTGCTGGCTTGTGCCAAAATAAACACTTACTTTTCTGTCCATTTAACTTTGAACTATTCTCTTCATCATTCTTTTCCATGAGACCGTTATCTCCATCCATTCAAACGAACGCTTTGCTGCAGTGCATTAAAGCAGGTGCGCGTATGATCACTGGATGTCATGACAACAAAGTCACGCAGGAAAACTTTGCTTAGATTATATTTTGGCCTGTATTTTTTTAAACAAAAATACAAACAACTAAACAGTCAATTTACCAGGTTCATGTACTTATCAATGAAGGAAATCCACAATTTGAATCCTTTACGCATGGTCTTGCAATACGAAACGGAGTTGGGTCCGGATTGAATACCCTCGCCGGAGTACGGACTTTGAGAAGTCCTGTTGTATAATATATTGTGACAGTTTTTGTGCCAAATACATCTATGCAAAAAATATATATATATTTAATATGACAGAGATCAAAATCTGATATTCAATTTATTGCATTTTGTTTTGCATAAAACTCAAGGTTATTCAGTGCATCTTATACTGTATTCTAAAATGATCTGGTATTGAATACTGCACGGATTTCATTGAAAAGAGATCATAGGTTTATTTAATCAAAAGTTTAAAGATATATGAACATGCTTTAAGTTTGCATAAAACTGAAGGTTATTCAGTACATCTTATACTGTATTCTAAATGTATCTGATATTAAATAACGCATTGATTTTATTGAAAAGACCTCATAGGCTTATTTAATCAAAAGTTTAAAGATATATGAATATGCTTTCAATTTTTTAAAGACACAAGACAATGCAGGAAACAGAGGCCAAAGTGTGGGCGAAATAATGTTTGAACCATTGGGTGCACATGGTC
Source organism: Danio kyathit (assembly GCA_903798195.1). Lineage (NCBI taxonomy): Eukaryota > Metazoa > Chordata > Actinopteri > Cypriniformes > Danionidae > Danio > Danio kyathit. The sequence goes on along the minus strand of LR812529.1, from coordinate 36,138,067 downwards.
CTCCTAAATGGTTCTGTAGACCTTTGCAGCGACACGCCCATCTAGCACAAGTACTGGGCCGAGGGAATGCCATGATATTGCAGTCCAAACCATCACTGATCCACCCCCATGCCTCATTCTGGGCATGCAACAGTCTGGATGTTACGCTTCTTTGGTGCTTCTCCACACCGTAACTCTCCCAGATGTGGGAAAGTCAGTGAAGGTGGACAGAGAACAATACATGTTTCATAGGCCCAATCCCAATTCTACCCCTTAGCCCTTCCCCTTACCCCTCGTTTTGCGCGTGCCCGCCAAGGGGTAGGGCTGTCCCAATTCTCTTTAGCTTGAAGGCGTAGGGCTAAGGGCAAGGGGTATACACCCCTTCGAACGAAGATTTTCCAGGAGCACACTTCAAACGGAGGGGTAAGAATATTTCCCAGAATACACCTGACACAACTGAACCCGGAAGTAGGGAGATCCACAAATTAGTATTTTTTGTCATTATTACGAATTTTTACGACAAACAAACACATGTTTTAGTATATTCATAACCGCGTTCATGTTTTACGGTCATGCTTTTTAAAAAAAACGCAAAAAAAAAAAACGCTAAATTTCGCGATCTATAATCCCTAATAATAACTCCTGTACAGCAGTCCTACAACATTCTGTCACTCGATAACACTCGAATACCCTTTCAGAGCAGTCTAGTGGCTGAAAATTAGCTTTTTACAGTGTCTGCTATAATGTTAATGTTGTTTTCGTGTGTTTACATAGATGACTATGGCCACTGTGTAAATACACAGTACAGTTACGATCTTATTGCCACATTAGATCGTTATGATAACATAATATATGCCTTCAGTGATTTCCTGAAGTAAACACCACAAAATAACACTACTGCAATAACAACAGCAGTCGCGATCGTCTGATCTCATATGAAGCAAGAGATCGTGATGACATATGATGACGTGTGCAGGTGTTGAAGTGCTGTCCCAATTCTTAGGGGTAAGTTTTGAAGCCCTTCCCCTTAACCCTCGGTTGTAAGGGCCAAGGGGAAGGGGAAGGGGTAGGGGTACAAAAATAGAATTGGGATTGGGCCATACTGTCCACAGCCCAAGACTTGCTGACCTTCACCATTGGTACGAGTGAACAGTTTGGCTATAGCAGCGCAGCCATGTTTATTGACCCTGTGGAGCTCCCAAAGAACAGTTTTGGTGGAAACAAGGGAGTTGAGTTGCAAATTTAATTCTTCAGTGAGTCTGGTAGCTTTGGTTTTATGCATGTTGGATACAATCTGGGTTAGCACCTGGACATCCCTTTCAGACAGCTTCCTCTTGCAACCCCAGTTACTCCTGTTGGATGTTGTTCGTCCTTCTTGGTGGTATGCTGTTATTACACTGGATACCATGGCTCTTGATACAAGACTTGCTGTCTTGGTCACAGATGTGCCGGCGAGATGTGCACCAACAATTCGTCCTCTTTAGAACTCTGTGCATTACCATATTTTAAGCAAATCTGTGCTATTACTGTGCTAATTATTAAACCTTCACACTCTGCTCTTACTGGTGGAATGTGCAATCAATGAAGATTGGCCACCAGACTGGTCAAATTTACCTTCATTAGTTATAAAACAACTAGGATAAAAAATATAATTTGTTATATAAAAGTAGGTTAAAATGAACAATGCATTAAATATGAAGCATTATGGATTCTAAATAGATTTTTATTTTTTTTCTTAGAAATATCTAACAGCAATGTGTGGTAACACCAATGCTTACTTTAGAAAAAAACATTGATGATCGTCATCTTACCAAAACGCAGAGTCAGGCGTGTTAGCAAGGCTGATAGATGACTGCTAACAGCTTCTCAGATAAAATCAGTTCAACTTCACTCAAACACCGTGGGATATGTTGACACCTGACAACATGTCTGTGTAACATCTGCCACATACCCAGCGAATGAACACGGATCAAAACACCACAGATCTCTATCTCCAGAACGCACTGTGTATGTATGGGTGCACGAGGCGGGGGTAACTCCTCAGACCCCGGGCTATCGCAACAACATCAGAGAAACCACTGGAGATCCACTTCTAACGCTTCTCTCTTACAGGAGTGTGGAAATCATCAAAAAGCCCCCTCAGACCTCTCCACCTCAGCCCGTGCAGAGTAACCCCCTCCTGAGTTCAGAGTGGTGTCTGCCTGCAACCGCCTTCATCTGAAGCGCTCCTCTTATCGCTCCTGACCATTTGAAAGCTGCCGCAGGTACGAGCGTCCAGCAGGGTGGAGCGGGAGCACGGCGAGTTAGCGGAGATGCAATGTGTCGGTTGATGAAGGGGTCGGCTGACACAACGGTGACTGGAAAGAGTCTTGTTTGAAGCTGCTGCTTTAGGGTAATGATGAGATTTTGACTTGGGCGTGAAATACATCCAAAGCAGATATGAAAATATGCAACTTTTTGTATGATTTATTCCACATTTTCGATGAGAAAATGATCTTTGGAGTCACTACTGAGATGACGATAAATGGTATAGGTTTGACATATGTGACAGTGGACCATGAAACTAGTCTTATGTCGTACAATTATATTAAGGCAGTAGACAAAAATACATAGGCTGTTTCTCAATGAGCATTCTTCAGCAATCTTGCATCCTTGTGTTCTCGTACAACGTCATCATCAACTGTCAAAGTTCAGTTCCAAAACTCAAGACTGCAATAACGGAGGACGCATGACAGAAACCTGATGCATTCTTGAAAACTTGCTTGAGAAGTCGCAGAATTAATTGCGGCTGAATAAAGGATGTGTGAGGCGCAGCATTTTATAAAGATTTATTATTAAAGTTTCCAGTAATGTTGGCAGGTATGAAGTAAACATTGACATGAAAATCTTAAAAACATTAAGGGTGTTTATTTGCTGAAATTCGTATTAAAATTTGTTTAAAAGTATATTTGTAAGGGTTTTGTGCATGTTAGATAGATGATAGATAGATAGATAGATAGATAGATAGATAGATAGATAGATAGATAGATAGATAGATAGATAGATAGATAGATAGATAGATAGATAGATAGATAGATAGATAGATAGATAGATAGATAGATAGATAGATAGATAGATAGATAGATAGATAGATAGATCTGGAAAAGCTTTTAGTTATTTTCTAAAAAAAAAAAAAAAAAAAAAAAAAAAAAAACAATAAACAACTGGAGTTATAAAATATTATGTAAACTATTTGGATAATACAATTATTTTAGTGAACTGTAAAGGGAGCTCAATTGTCAATATGAAGATTGCTAAAACTGAACTAAACAATACATTGAAAAGCAAATTACACAAAAGATAGATGACTTCAATGCTTTCATTTTTTTTTTAATCATTCCCAGTTTAAACTTTAGAACGTTCAAAAGGAATAGGGTACAGGGGGGATAACTGGAAATAGAACACAACCAGGAACTATGCTTCTAACTACAGCTCTAGAGAAAAAGTTGCAAACATTCAAGTTTGCGACACAGTTTGCAAATGTTTGTTGAAACGATGGATTTGGGAAACACCAAATCAACAAACTTAGCGACCTTAGTTGGGTAACAATGGTTTTTGTAAATGCATCCCTGGGCAGGTTGTTTGATTTGGGGGGCGTTCGCTCACACTGGCCCGACAATGGAAAAGCGTTTGTTCCTTGCGCCACCTGGTGGATATTGCGTAAAGCACAAAAGTGCTGTTGTTGTTATTTTTTATGAAAAGGCGGCCTTTGCTGCTGTGGCACAGCACATGACTGCACGTGACAAATTGCAGCACTGTGCATAAATAAACATTCTCAGTGGCCACATCTGTAGTATGGGTGAAAACTCCAAAAACATTAGAACATTAAGAAAAGATCATGTTCCATTAAGATATTTTGTAAATATCCTACTGTAAATAAATCAAAATTCAAAATTTGATTAGTAGAATTTCTTTTAAAACAACTTTAAAGGTAATTTTTTCCACTCAAGAACTATATTGTTACTTAAATAGGTACATTTGATGAGAGGCAATCATCAATGCTAATTACTGTAATGTATTTAGTATTTTTTTCCTGCAAATCCTGATTTTTTTCTACAGCGTATCCAACAGGATACATATATAATACTAAAAGAAAACATAGCTATTACAGTTGAAGTCAGAATTATTAGCCCCCCTGTTTATTTCTGTTTAACAGAGAGAAAAAATGTTTAACACTTCTAAACATCACAGTTCAAATAGCTCATTTCTAATAACTGATTTATTTTATCTTTGCCATGATGACAGTAAATATTATTTTACTAGACACTTTTTAAGACCCTTCTATACAGCTTAAAGTGACATTTAAAGACTTAACTAGGTTAACTATGCAGGTTAGGGTAATTAGGCAAGTTATTGTATAATGATGGTTTGTTCTATAGAAAAAAATACAGCTTAAAGGGGCTAATAATTTTGATCTTAAAATGGCTATTAAAAATTAAAAACTGCTTTTACTCTAGCCGAAATAAAACAAATAAGACTTTCTCCAAAAGAAAAAAATGTTATCAGACATACTGTGAAAAATTACTTGCTCTGTTAAACATCGTTTGGGAAATATTTAAAAAAGAAAAAAAAAAAATCAAAGGAGGGCTAATAATTCTGACTTCAACTGTGTTAAAAACTGAACATTCTTTCTGGGGACCGGTGACAATGTGCAACATTTTCAAAGCTGAACATAATTTATGCAAATATACCATGACATCACCACCACCAATGGAAGTAAAGAACAGTGGATGTCACATTGAAAGGAGTCTTCACAACTATATTTAGCAATACTTTGTATGTGCATGTTTAAAACTGATAACTGTTCGCTTTGAGATGACAATTATTAAGTGAGAGGAACTTGAGACCCAGCAGCTCGGTGACGTTATTACCTTGTTGTTCATAAAAGCCTTGAGGCACTGAATGACTTTGTGTTGACTCTTCTTATCCACCTTCTCTTGGCTGAAAAAACAAAAAAAAACAAAAGAAAGAACGAGTCAGTGAAAGTGAGGGGCGCTCAGTGGGTTACCAGAAGACAAAAACAGAGTCAAAGAGTTTAGTTAACAAACTGTTCAGAGCTATGAAGTAGCATGCTGAGAGAAGAACACACAGCTAGTTTAAAACCTAGTAGGAAGCCTTTGCTTTAAGAAATGGGGGTAATGGAAACGTGTTTACTGTTTTTTGAGGAGGAGCTTCTCCAGCGTATCCAACAGGAGACCCAGACCCTCATGGCCAAAACTCTGCACCCAGCTAGAAAGAGAAAACATCATATTAGAGTGGTTCTGGTGTTGTGCAAAGACACGCAAGACAGATATTAGATGTTGAAACACCACTGGCTCTCGAACTTACAAACTAAATAATTAATATTGCCTAATAAACAACATCGTATTGCATGGCAGAACCGAACCACAGGAGTCAATAAGCTTCATCAGAGCAGAGTCTGTTGAACGACAGTGGATTTCACCTTCTTCCACAAATTAAGCTCTCCCCCTGGAGCTCAAAGTGAAAGGCATTGCTAATGGAGCAAAGATGTTTATTTTAATTCCATTCCGACACAATCTTGCGCTCTACATCTCCATTGATTCGGCCTCTATTGTCTGTGGGAATTGCCACGGCGGAAATTTAACTCTCCAATAACGAGAGGGGAAGCGTGTCGAGTGAAGCATTGATTAATAATGAGGGAATTCAATAAGCATAAACAAACCGATTAACCCATTGTGTGTAGGAAGCAGGTTATAGAGTTCATTCAATTACATTTGCAGCATGTGACAAATGTTTCTGTAAACACAACCTTGTTTGGATGTAACTGTAATGGAATGGCTCAAAGGGGAAATATTTAAAAAAGAAAAAAAAAATAAGTCAAAGGGGGGCTAATAATTCTGACTTCAACTGTATATTGCGATGTGAATACAGCTTTATTTGGAAAGAACTCATTTTAGATCGATTGCGGTGATTTTGTAGAGGATTGGATCTCGAATAATATATAACAAGCATAATAACTTATAAGCATAGATAAAATATAGCAAAGATAAAAGTGAATCATAGTTTTCTGGAGAACAATCAACACTATATAGTCTTTATTGTATATAATGTAATCTTTATTAAAGTTACAAACACTAAAATTGCTTGTGGCCGGATGTTTTAAACTCTGAAATGTTGAAATGTTCACAAAGTCAAGGACCTTAAAGGGATAGTTCACCCAAAAACTAAAATTTACTCATTATTTACTCAACCATGACTCATTTAGGAGTTATTAAAATATCTTCTTTTTGTGTTCAACTTAAAAAAAATGAAACTCATAAATGTTTGAAAATAGTGAGTAAAGTTACATTTTTGGGTGAACTACCATTTTACTCCATTATTATTCAACTCTGCATTGATTATAATCAACTACAATCCCAACTCAACATTGAAAACCCCGCAATATATATTGTGATGTACATACAGCTTTACTTTGAAACAATTCTTCATTTTAGATCGATTGCTTAGATTGATTTTGTAAGGGATTGGATCTCAAATAATATTTAACAAGCATAATAACTCACAAGCACAGATAGATAAATAAAATATAGCAAAGATAAAAGGAAATTATAGTTTTCTGGAGAACAATCAACACTATATAGTCTTTATTTTATATAATGTAATCTTTACTAAAGTTACAAACATTAAAAATGCTTGTGGCCGGGATGCTTTAAACTTGGAAATGTTGAAATGTTCACAGTCACAGGCTTTAAAGGGATAGTTCACCCAAAAACTAAAATTTACTCACTATTTACTCATTTATGAGTTATTAAAATATCTTCTTTTTGTGTTCAACATAAAAATAAAAATAAAAAGAGTCTTATAAACGTTTGAGTAAAGGTAATTTTTGGGTGAACTACCATTTTTACTCCATTACTATTCAACTCTGCATTGATTATAATCAAATCCCAACTCGACATTGATGTGACTATTGCGGATGCACAGATTGCGATATCGATGCTGAAACGATATATTGTGCAGCCATAAGTCAGAGTGTTTTCTCTGTAATTTTATGCAACTTTTACATAAATGTATGACAACAGAACATTATTTCACACAGATTTCATTTGATCACGACTTGAGGTTTTGCTTTCACTTTTGGGAGGAACGCATACAAGTTTCCAATGGATAGTTGTCACCAGTATAGTATGTCACCATTACATACTGTAAGTCCATTAAAAAGAAAAAGTACTAGAGAATCGCAGAAAATTGGAACAAACAAAGGTTAAAGTTTGCTAAATATGCATCTTGTGCTTTTCTGTGAGCATTCAGCCATTTCCATTTGGCACTGCTGTCACCTATACTCAGACTGTAAAAGCCTATCAAAATGAGCATGTCTTGTCCTAATTCAGCTTCTCAGATCTCTGTTAACAATTCCTTTATAGACTTTGTAGTATAATATTGTTGCAGTGCAGTTTGTGTGCATTCAATTGGGGTATGCCTACATTTTCACAATCACCTAACAACAAACATACACAAAAACCCTGCAATTTCAAGTTGAAATTTATTGTGTACTCGAGTTTTTAGCAGCCAAACAGAAACGCTGGCAAATTGGTGGTTTAAGCCCACCAAAATCAGCCATGTAAGAACAAGAGAAAATCTCATCTGCCTTAGTCTGTGATCAAACGCTTTATCATATGGTCACAAATACTCAATCAACAACATGAACTGTTGATCATGTCAGTCAGGGTGGACTCATTCGAGTAACAGAACTCTGGGAAATTGCCTCAGTGTAAGTGTAGAGGAGCAGTGAGCATCAATAGCCAATTTTCGGAGAGCCAGTGTCAAGAGGTGTAGGTGTGCTTCCAAGGGTAAATTACAGGCGAAATTGACCACAACCCGGAAACTGGAAACTAAGGAGGACTGGAGAACAGAACAGAGAATAGCGAGAAAGAGAGAGATAATGCTGTTTAAAGTAAAACGGAGAGCAATACAGAGCTGGTCCAATGAGACAGAGGAAGTGCTCTCATAACTCAGCTGTGGCAGGACTGATATCGCCACACTCCTCCAGACACTAAGTCTGTCCCAAAATGAGTCCTATAGTGCCAGTTTCAGCGCAGAATAACAAAAGACAAAGGATAAATTATTATACTACCATGATACCCCTTTGATGTGGACAAAATGATATATTTATTTATTTTATTAGAGCTACTAGGGCTGGGCAATATTGGCAAAAAAAAAAATTCATGATGTCATATCACTCGATACCAACAATTATAAAAAAAAAATAAAAAAATAACACCACATTTAGAAATATTAGGATTTTTTCAACAACTTTATTTTAATTAACCAACATTACTAAGGCAAATAGTTTTAATAGTTAAAAACAAAAATATTGAAACAAAATATCTCATCTCTTTATGATAAAATGAACAAAGGCTTGTACACACCGGGACGCTTTTCGTTTGCGTTTATTGTCAGCGCTATTCACATTTTTCTGGATTCAAACACAAGCAATTTTTACTGGCGTCGAGCAGAAGACTATGCAAAATCACTCCTTGACGTTAGATGGCGCTACCCAACTTTAAGCTTCTGACACCTGCTTGTAACACAGAAGAAGAAGACAGAAACTTCACACGCTTGTTGTTATGAATTGTTCAAGTAGCAGCGCCAGCTCTAGCAATGAAGATATTAGTTCACCAGTGCAATAAGCAGCTCCACGTTCATATTGCCTCCGGGTATCTTCTTCAATGTGCGCTCGCATTGACAGTTTTGCGCTTGAACGCCTTCAAGTGCAGTTTACTGTAACTTTAGCAACTCCATGCACGTAAACAAAAGTGCCAATCTGATTATGAAGAAGGTTTGGATGCGGCACGTCAAAACAAAAAAACGAGCATGAGGCATTTATTTTAAAATGATGCTTTTACGCCTGCCGTTTTGCGCGTTGGTGTGCATAATCACATTGGCGCCCTTTATTTAGTCATGAGGCAATAAACCTCGACGGAAAACGTGAGCAAAAAGCGTCCCGATGTGCACGGGCCTTGTGTTAAAGAGACTCTTAAACTTCATAAATAAAACATTACAAAGTGTGTGCAATGGTAAAGTGTAAAGGTTGACCAATTATAAGCAAACTTTAAGGTGTGAATAATAATAATAATAATAATAATAATAATACAGTAAACCTTAAACTCCGTAAACAAAAAGTCTGAGCTTTCAAGTAAAAGAACCAGCCATCATTATTCAAATACATACTGCAACATTACAAATTGTGAAGTTGAATGACTACACTACCACTATGCTAAAAAATCATTCAGAGGGGGAGCTAGTGGCTGGTATGCACAAGAAAAGAAACCAAAAAGCCACTCTGGTGACATCCTTACATCCTCTTTATTTACAATCTCCTCACTGGTGCTAGCTACCGCACTCACTTTTGCATGTGTTGCTTGCTTTTCTGACCAGAAGTGGCAAGAGCAAGTGCGTGATTTCCATCACAATTTTCAATGTGATTTGCGCTCCTCTGGCATCTACCTATAACAAGGAGACCATCAACCATTTACTCAGAGGATGACAAATGGACAAACCATTGCTGCAGCTCCGATACAAGTTTATGGAGAAAAGTAAAAAGCACTGCAGTGTTTGAATGCGCTGTGTTTTTCTGAGGTAATTAGCCTGCCGTTATTACGGAAATGTGTATATTCCATACAAAGTGTAAAGCAGATTGGTTAGTTCCACTTGCATGAAATCGCAGTGCACTCAGGGCTTTTAGAAAAATTGAGATGTTTTTAACTAGGTGAGCCTGGAAAATGTATGCGCGTCACGTGTGCAACTCGCACACCTCCATTGGAAATTACAAACTTACACCCTAAGCTTATTGGCATAGCTTCCAAGGCGTGCGCTCAGCAGACACATTTTAATAAAACTATAGCGCTTCAAACTGAAGCTTCATACCGGAACCTTTTTTTTTTTTTTTTTTTTTTTTTTAATCGATATTGACAATTGTGTTTGGTCTATAAATACCGATACCGATTTTAATCACCCAGCCCTAAGAGCTACACAACATATCAAAATAAAATCAATTTTGATGCTTGTTAAGACATCGAGAATAAACCAGGCTTAAACGTATCTAATACCCTGCTCATTTACAGAGAACTTCACATATGCTGTATTCCTATCATTTAAAGTGTGTGCTGCACACTATTAAGAATACTGAGCTGTTTGTTAAAATAAATCACAAATCAAATTAAAATTGTAATATCAAAGACCAAAAAGAAAAGGCAAAAACACAATTAGCCCAAAATCAGATAATAAAGTTATTACAATATTTTTCATGTGTGATTTATCCAATAAACTATCACAATATTACAAAAAATACAATATTAATAATTATTTAATTGAATGGCTACTGTATTGTTTTATCTTTCATAACTTAATGAAAGGTCAGTTCATAAACAAGTTTGAATGGTTTTTTTTTTATCCTCAATTTTTTCTCAAATAACTGTAATTAGTGTTAACAAATACACTCAATATATTGTAAAGTTCTGCATTACAAGTTTACGCAAATGGTTCAAACACATTACATGAACTGCTGCTTTGGCACTTAAACCAAAAGAGACCAAAAGGCATGACATTGGGGACTCATTTAAAAGAGTGTACTAGCACTTGCCAGGGCCAGTTACATTTGTACTGTCACTTCCTGGGCTTGTTTAGACCTTGTCTGGGCTTTCGCAGGGCCATCAGCCAGGGTTTTCTAGTCCGCAGAATGTCTTGGTCCAAAGCGAGCCAACTAAGGCTTGAGAAGTGGCCAAAAACAAAGTTTTTCTGAGTCAGGAGACAGCCAACACTGTGGCTTATTTCCCATTTTTTCATGTCAGGCTAGCAGCTAACCTCAACTCTAGCCTGTCCATAGAAAAAGCATCTATTCAGTGCCACTATCAGTCTATATAGTGAATATGTCAGTCTTTCCCTTTGAGTTATAAGCACTGTTCTTTTCCCTATAGGTAAATGAGTCAAAAAATTGTCTTCTCGAACATAGCTGGAACCCAGAGACCCGAGAAGCTACATTACAAGCCACCAGTGTCCTAAATATGGATCTTCATCCTTCTCTTTCCCATTCCCCCACGCCTTCTTTCTGTTTAGTAACTTCCCCCTTGCTTCAGCCACTCCAAAGGGATCGTAATGATTTCCAGTACATGGGGTCTCTTGGGTGTACGTAGACAGAATAAGGCCCGCTGAACATATTTAACTTGTAGTCGTAGAGAGGTGTGAGAGGAAGATGAAATCTCGGCCAGTCTTTTAGGTATTGCGGCTGATTGCGATGGGAGTTGAGGGCTCAGGCCCCCTAAGAGCTAGTTAATCACATCTCACCACAGAGGTAAATGTACCATAGTAACAAAATAATCAGGAGAAAGCAGAGTAATACGTAGTTGCATACAAAAAAAAGCCATCGGTTTCTTTCATTCGCCAGCTTTTCCCTTGATTGTATTGATTAGAGAACCTGCCAATGGCCAGGAAAGGGGTTTCCCACTGGGAGGAGAGAGGAAGGAAACAAATGATCATGAGAAGGAGAAAGAAGGATGGAGCTGATGAGGGAGAGAATGGGTATGGTGAAAGATGGCAAAAAAGTAGAGAGTATATGCACAGAATCAAAGCAGGTTTGTAGAGAAGGATACGAGGGCAATACAGAAGAAGAAGAGTGAGTGTTTATGCGGCGAGAGAGGGAGCAAGAGTCAGTGTAATGTCTGTTCCCATCAAAATGCAGTCCTCGTCCAATTCTAATCAACAAGCCGCATGCCTCCAAGCATCCACTAATCAAATCCTAGCATGTATGCCTGTGTGAATTTTCAAGGTGAAGCAAAAGGGGGGCTCACCCTGAATTGAATTTGTCAAATCGGACTGGAGCGGAGAAAACAGAGAAGGGGAGTGTAGTAGTCCATCAACAAAATTCATTTGCTGATGGGATTCCAGCTCATGTCTAAATCAAAATGACGACAATGATGATGGTTATTATGGATGAAATGAACTGTTAGTTTAGTCGAATAAAGAGCCATGGACGTGTCACAACACTCAAATGAGCTGTAAATTAAGGGCAATGCAGATTTCCGCAAAAAAAAAAGATGTACACACTGCTTCTCATCTCATTTGTAGGCCTATTAAATTTTTTTGTTTCTTTCTATCTTTTTATGGATGGAATAGGATTGGGAAAGTGTCAGTAATTGAAAAATCAGGATGGGAGGATTGTCAACCGGAGCAAATTTCTGGCAAAATGGCATAATCAAGTAGTTTCTCGGGAATGAGAAAATGGTATTGTGTAATGGAATGCAAACAGGACCAACAGAAGGACTGAGATGAGATGAGCCAATGAGAGCGAAACAGAGAAGAGGGGAAAGACTTTTACTCTGCTTCATCAAGTATCAGTCATTTTCACTTTATTCTGACTGAAGTATTGTTATTTTGACAATGTATCAAACAACTAAGCTGCCAATATAAACTACCAGTCAAAAAGCTTTAAAACAGTAAAAAAAAAATTTGTTTTTTTGTTTGTTTGTTTGTTTGTTTGTTTAAGTGTCTTCTGCTCTTTAAGCCTGCACTTATTTGATCCAAAGTAGGGCTGGACAACATGGCCTTTAAACAAAATAAAAATAAAAACTCGATTTACGATTTAAATTGATTTCCCCCTACAAAAAAAAATGGTTGAAGGTAATTAACCTATATAATTAGCAAGCATGTCATAATTATATAATTATAGGATATAAAAAAAAGCTATAGAAAAAAAACTTTCCCTCAAGAATTTTAAAGATAAAATTGAACAATAGCGGTTTACAATTGAATACAAGACTTCAATAAACCTTATGTCAAATATTAATTAAACCATTTTATAAAATGACAGTGAAAGTATATTAATATATCTGTTAAGGTGACCTTTTCAAGGTGATTTATTTTCCTACTATATTACAGTCACACATTTGCTTAGGGCCCGGGGAAATTAAATAATACATATATATATTTTATATTGCAGTCTCTTGCGATTAGCTAATCACAATGTTTCAAATCGTGATTGAGATTCGATTTCAATTAATCGCACAGTCCTACATTCAGAGGTTTATTCATTTGACATTAATGACTCATGCTAGGGTAGTGGGTTACATGTTACTGCTTTTACTTGCGTCGGAACACTGCATTTAGTAGACTGGGTCACTGAGCGAGTTTTGTCAGTGTTGATATTTACACTATCCTAACAATGAACAGCTTTCTTTCTTTGCGGCTGGGTCAGGTAATTTATCCGGAAACGGCAACGTTGAATTTCAACATTAGATCAGTAACGGTTCCTATCATTTGGGCATCTTTTCCATTATTTCTTAGTCTTACTTGAATGTGTGACAGAGTCCTAAATTCTGCCTTTTTTTGGTAGGTGAGAGCGCAACATTTCCCTCCAGTTCTTCCCTGCTGGCTATTGTGGTTGGAACTACAGGAACCCAGAGGGGAGCTTCATGTGTTAAACAATTTTCATTCAAAATAATCAATGTAAACTACACACTCAAGTTAAATGATAAAAATTTATTTATTGCCCTGCTCTAATCCAAAGTACAGCAAAAAGGCACAATTTTAAAATATTTTTACACAAGTTTTAGCACCATCGCCCCAGTCACATGGTCCTTCATAAAGCATTCGTTCTAATATTTTGATAAATACACATTTGAAAGATTTTGTGATATTAAAATCATATTTATCATCATTTTTGATTAATTATTAATTACAATTTCTTCATTACCCTCTTAGCCAGCATCAGGAATCAGTCTCACACTCTCCGCTCCTCCATGACCACCACAGCAACAGCTCAGGATACGGCCTGGTCCAGGATTATGGATAGCATAGTGTACTAGATTGCGAGTTAAAGGTTGGGAACCCATGGTATAGTGCACAATATTACAAAAGCTTTTTTTATTCCAGAAAAACGGAATAAATTTTTTTTAATCAAAGAATCCTAAAAATTTTACTCTGCTTAATGTATACAGGCAAGTTTTTTTTTTTTTTTTTTTTTCGTAAAACGAGGTCTCCAACAGACTTCCAACAGTGAAAAGAAGTGAAGAAACCAAAATAAATAAATCACTAAATAAATAAATAAAACTCTACAACCAATTAGGCTACAACACAACCAATTAATCTTCTCATCAGCACCAAAGCTACAATTTGAATGCCTCAGTTTTGCATTAAAAAATAGATTTATCACCTCACCCCTATAATTTAGTAACACTGTATATGCCAGCATTAATGGGAGGGCCTGACACTGACAAGTGCTAGAGGAGGTGGGTTGTCTGATGTTGACAGTTTAAGAACGAGGGTGCAATGAGAGAGTAAAAATTCTATTTATCCTCTTGCTTCCAAGAAAGCAGTGGATGGCACAGAGCAGGTTGGGCCTAGGGTCCTGACAAGAGCTTCATTGAAATGCATGAGTTACATGTAAGAAAGCATATTCTCCCATCATCAGCTGGTGAAACCCGGAGGAGAAGACAGGAATAATCAGTTGAAGCATGGCAGCTGAAAAAAGCAAGGGTGACTCCCTTCAAACCAACAGGGTGCCAACCTCCTGTCAACACAATGCAGTGGAGAAAGGCTAGTGATCGTGAGAATGAGGCAGGCAAAAAAAAGCAAATAGGTTAGTCTCGGCACCCTCCTACACGCCGTGTTAAAATCTCACACATTCTCAAATCAAGCAAAACACTTTCTCCCAAACAACTGTTATCTACCACCACGTGAAGTTATCCGAAGCGAAATCTCTTTTGAGACTTCCTCATATAAAATGAGCATCCATGTCTGGTCGTCTGACTACAGAATCATTTTCATTTCTTCCACTCTCTCTTCTCAGACGCGAGCGATGCAGCTGGTATAATCAGCCCAAGCGAAGGCAATCATTACCAGGCCTTTTTTGTATCAGTAAGCCTGACATCAAACAGCAGCTCGCTATTTCTTTTCTCCTATGTTCTCCCTCTTTCCTGCCCCCTCCATCGAAGGAGCGTTCGATTACAAAAGGGGAACATCTGGAGATGGACGCTCATGTCTGAATAACAATATTAATCAATCTCCAAGTGCCAGCAGAAACGTCGGTCTTAAACAAAAGGCAGAACACTTTACCACCACAGGAGGCTCCAATCAAGAGAGGCAGCATTGAGAGCTGTGTCCCACTGCTCATAATCACATAAAGTGGCACATTTGTTCTGGGGAAAACATGTAGAAAATAAGCATAAGATGGTTTTGCTCTTCTTTAGCTCCCCTTTGTGTTCTCCTCGTTTCCCTCATCTTCCTTCTTTCTTATGTGAGATTTAGGGCTGGGCGATTTGGGGAAAATATCAAATTGTGACTGTTTTGGACAGATATATGATTTCCAATTACAAAATTGCTGCACACATTTTAAATAAAAGGAGTATAACATTCTTTAACTGCATGTAAAAATATATCAGACCCCCTAGTTTTTGAGATTCCGCAATCGCTGAATCCAACGTAAAATCAACAAAAAGTTGCAAATATTTGCGATCCTGTAAAATTCTTAATTTAAAAGCAAAATAATCGCAAAAAATGTAATTAATCTCATAAAACATCCAGTTCCAAACCATATAATCAAATTGTATTATTTCAGTTTGCAATAAATTGTTTTACATGACTTATCGACGTTGCATACACAGCGCATGTGATGCATTTCAGTGTCTCTCGAAAAATGACATCTCACCTGCACACTCACAATTATTACATTACATAAGGGTTGGGGGAAATGCTTTGCAACCTGTGCAGTAAGCAGATGCGGATGAAGTGCGAGTGATTTACATGTAAAGTCAATGCAAAGATTGGATTAGACATCCTGTGGGACGAATTGGGCATTTTGTGTGTATGACGCGCTTTAGATTGCAAAAGAAAGTTGGAACAAACATCTAACAAACAAAGCAATGGAACGGACAAAAAAAGCAAGCAGCTTACAATGATAAAGAGACTATTTATGATAAAGAGAATGATGGCCGCTGGACGTGACCGAATTAAAAGACATTATTTGTGCTTTACATGAATGGCTGGTATTATGATGTTGTAAGGCTTAAAAATTACGCTGCTATTCTGAACCAATAATCGGAAACAGAAAGCAGTTGAAGGATGGGTTGTTTAAATCTTTTATTTATCTGACTCCATTGTAATTAATCTGACTCCATTAAAGTTGTTATCATCATCGATAAAGAGAAAGAATCTCAACGCCTTAAAGCAGGCAACGTTGTTTATTAAGTTACATGTTTAAATATACAGACAGTAGAATGAAACAAACTAACATACTGTATAAAGAAATTAGCTGTAACATATGCACTGCTGAGCAACAAAGACAGTGAAACTTCCTTTGTTACCATATGAGGCTATGCACCGGTGTGCGGGAGAAGCAGAGTAAAACCCATTCTCCCAGATCAACAGTTACCTTTCCTTCTTATACCCTGAGCAAAGCATTGTCAAACATGAGTGAAAACCAACCCCCAAAAGCAGCTGAACATGAGAGCAAATTTGAGGAGATAAAGTGGGGTAGAAGAACATTAACATACTCTCCTCAGGCCATGACTCAACAATAGTGTATATTGAAATACAATCAATCAATGTCTCTGTTGATTTCATCACTGCAACGCCTAAGTCATAAACTGTCAAATGACACCCAACATGACAAAGTTATATGAAGGAAGATCACAAGCAGATTATTTTGTGTATGGTGAAAGGCACATGGTTACTGTAAGCAAATGGCAGAGATGTGCATTAGAGCTGTCATGAACTCTGCCACGCCAGGAGGACCCATGGCATGCTTGGAATGTCTCAGTAGTCCTTCATTAGCATAGAAGGAATAGCTATAATATTTTCTCAGCTTACAGTGTGTAAATTATTTAGTTTAACTTTTTCTTTGAACTTAAGGAGAGAAAACGCTTCCCTGCCATTAACAAGTTTTATGGCAATCCCTCTTTTAGGTGTATCACGGTAGGAAAAGCCCTAACACATGTCCTGAGTAAGGTACATGATGTCAGATGCTCTGGGGAGTGAAATCTGAGAGAGAGAATATAAGATAGTGGATAAAAATAAGAGTTATACAACTTTCATTTGGCTTAATCCCCACCACTTTAGATCTGTTTTAGATCTTGTCTTGACAAGAGACTAAAATAAACAAGCTTTATTTTATGATTTGTGTCATTGTGTCAGATTGCGCGCACACACACACGCGCGCACACAGACACAGACAGACAGACAGACAGACAGACAGACAGACAGACAGACAGACAGACACACACACACACATATATATATACACACACACACAGTATATATATATATATATATATATATATATATATATATATATAATATATATATATATATATATATAACTGAAGTCAGAATTATTAGCCTCCCTTTGATTTTATTTTTTATGTTTTAAATATTTCCCAAATGATTTTTAACAGAGCAACTTTTCTGTAATCGTAGTAGTGCTGTGCGTCATTTGTTTAACCCTTTAAGATGACATGCTGACTGACTGACTGACTGACTGACAGGTGCATGATGCAAGAGGCCAGCAAACACGACGTAGCTTTATATTTTATATATAATAGATAAAGCTTTATAATACTTTAAAATCTATAGATGAAGTCGGCGCCTGTGGTGTAGTGGTCAGTGCGTCGACGCATGCACGCCAGTGTTCACGGCGACCCGAGTTCAATTCCGCCTCGCGGTCTTATGCCGATCCTTCTCCTCTCTCTGCTCCCCATTCTTTCCTGTCAATACTCTCTACTGTTCTGTCAAATAAAGGTGAAAACCCCTAAAAAATTATTTAAAAAAATGAATAAATAAAAATAAAAATTTATAGATGACTTTATCTTGCTGGAGTTTATGGCTGTTGCACTTTACTTTAGGATGCATTAATGCCACTCGGTAAATCTATTGGAGACATTCATAAATATTCGTAGCAAATGTAATAAATGTTGGAGACATACTTGTCACATAAATGCACTAAATCGCACTTCAGCAGTGTTTATTTAAGAGCGCACAAGAAAATCTACACTTGAGCAGCGTATATTTGAGGGTGTGCAAGATGTTTTGTGCACGAACAGAGGAAATCGTATATAAATAAATATACTCCATGATGGGTTAAAAATCTGCAGAAATCTGCTGATTTTTCCATGTGGGCCTATTTATGGGTTACCTAAAGTGCAAACGCACTACTAATAAAGTGGACTCAAATGTAACATTTATGTAAAGAATCAAATATTAGGTTCCACTGAAATCATAAAATTTGAAAACCCCTGCTTTAACGTCAATGTTGCATTTTTATTAATAAGAATAATCAGGATTAATGATTAGTCGGCCTCCTGAGGGAAAGTCAGCACAGAAAACTGCTGCAAAACTTCACATTTGCAGAAACCCAGAGAAGGAAAGAGGGAAAATGTGATTGATGTGAAAATGTGATCTTGGTCTGTTTGACCCTCGGAAGCAACCCTTCACTTTCATTAGCATCCTCCCACGCCCTGAACAACCAGCCACTTCAAACACCTTCCCTCTCTATCTTTTATATCTCCATTGCACTTCTTATCTCCCTTTATCCCACTTGATCCCCCCCTCTGTTTTATGCCTATATAGTGAATGAGACACAAACTCACCATCTACTCCTCCCAGGGGTCAACGACTGTCATGCAAGTCATTTCTTTTAAAATACCTGATGCAATCCCATAGCAAGGTTAATGCATTTAAACTGCCCTTCAAAAAGCATGACAATATGCAAATCACCTGACCACAGATTTAGCAAAAATATAACAACGCTAAGCCAATAAAGATCAAAAGTTCGCCAGTGTTAAATATTAACGAGTTTTAGTGTAATGCATGCTTAGGAAGGGAATACACGTCCGTCAAGCTGAAATGCAGCATCGCTGGAATAACACGTGTACCACCAGCCACTTGTTTGAGCCATAAGCAGCATAAGAGAGGAATGGGCAGGCCGTCTCTCCCTCTCATAGTTGAGCATTAAAAACATTGGAAAACAAATTCATCATCCCATTCCCTGGAAACAAAAACAGTCATAAATCACTGAGAAAAATGAGGCGCCTTATCTGGCTAACTTCACGGCAAAGGTAGCTTGACTTCCCTTCTCCCTCTGGAGTCTCTACCCCAAGGCTGCGTTACCCACGTTAGCGCTGCACTGGGTTGGAGCCGCGCTGAGCTGAAAATAAAACATTAACTCCAAAGTCCTGCAGCGCCCCCAGGTCTTACACATCCGTCTCGGCCTATTTTCCCCACACCCTCCACAAGGGAGAGAGTCTCCTCTGCGAAAAGGAGACTCCAGAACCTAGATAGCAAAGTAGATGGAGGCGATAAGCAGAAATATATATACACATATATGAAAATGCATGATTTACAATTGTCCATTTGCACAGCTAAGCTAGTAGGATGAAAGCAGCTGGATTGAGACTGATAGTGTGTTCACACTTGGTAGTAGACATGGGCAGGTATAAGATTCTGACGGTATGATAACCTTGGACAAATTATCACGGTATTGTGATTACTACTCTAAAATATGTTCTTTTTAAATACCTGGGGGGGGGGAGAAACGGGGAGAACATGCAAACTCTACATAGAAATGCTAACTGACCCAGCCGAGGCTCGAACCAGCAACCTTCTTGCTGTGAGGCAATCGGATGCGCACTGTGCCACTGTGACGCCTATATTTTATTTTAAGAAACTTTAAGAAAAAATATTTTTGAACCGTAAGCATGCCAGGCTTTATGTATAAGCGAATTGTTTATCAAATATCCAGAATCATGGGCTGACCGGTAGCTTTTGATGTGGAGGGTGATTTTCTGCTGGAGATACGTTGCCCTAAAAAACTAAATAAAATAGTGTTTTAAAAAAAACGTAAAATAAATAAATAAATACCACATATACTGTAGAAATAGTAAATTTCAGCTGTTTTAAAACCTTGACTAACCGCAGTAGACCATGAAACCAGTTATCGTCCCAGTTGGTAGTTCTGGTTTGACCAAAACAAACACTGGTACGATTGCTCTGTTAGTGTGGTTTGTTTGCATTAAGGCTGGTTTATACTTCTGTGCCGAGTGATCAGCGTGACCCACTGTGCATGCTTTGCGCGTAATCATGCATTTATAGTTCTGCGTGCTGTTTGCGTTACGAAACGCTAGCTGGCAGTAAGTTTTTATGTTCCTCTGCGTCAAGTTTCTTCACTGGCATTTTTCTGAACGCTACAAGTATCTAAAACTCATTTAGAGGCGGGAACCGGTGGACAGCAACAACTTTAATTATAAGGTAAACACAAAACAAAAGTTTCCATCTGGAGCTCCTTTACGGGACTCCACACTTGTAAAGACTAGCTCCATCTGTCTTGCGGCTCCGCACATGGTCGTCTCCGGTACCAAGCTGACCAATCACAGAGCT
Organism: Danio kyathit; assembly: GCA_903798195.1. NCBI lineage: Eukaryota > Metazoa > Chordata > Actinopteri > Cypriniformes > Danionidae > Danio > Danio kyathit. The sequence continues at coordinate 36,117,667 of LR812529.1, read as the reverse complement.
TGCGCTACGTGTCATTGCAACATGTAGTTACATTTTTTGAGAGTTGCGCATCAGCCACAGTGAGGGCTATGCGACCGCACGAAAGCTGCGCCGGACCATATGTGTGACAGAAGTATAAATCAGCCTTTAGAGTGGACACTACTACCTGAACCCTGGTGCAAACCAAATAAGTGGATCAAGACTGTTAAAAAGACTGGTCATCTTTCAAATAGGCTTCTTCCAGTATCAGATTTTCTTGTTTAGATTTTTTAATTAAAAAAAAAAATGTAATTGCTAAAGCTTTAATGACAAGCCTAAGCTACTGACCTAAGCTGCAAAAAAAAAGATAACTTTAAACTGCATGAAACATACTTCGTGTATTGCTTGATTGTATACACATTTTGAGAGTAAAACATTTGAATCATTTTCATTCTAATAGTTTAATCAGTTTAGTAGAATCAGTTACATTTTATAGTTACATGTAAAAGGTAATATTTAAAAATATAACTGAATTTGATTAGTTCTCAATTTAAGTTCTCAACTCAATTTAAAAAAACATTTTAAAATGCATTATTACTCAACTACAAAATTAACATCATTTTAGAAAAACATTAATAAACTCTTTTATAGTTATCATAACATTGAATGTAGTTCAATTAACTTATGTGAACAGAACCTTACTACATTATTAAGAACAAAAGGCCTATAAATAGTCTATAAATACAGCATTTTTAGTGTAGAAGACCAGAATAACATGTGGAAATGTTTGTTTAAAATAAATTGCATGATAAGTTTGAGCATTTAGTGAATATTCTTAAAAGGCACTGTAAATGTTTAAATAAATAAATAAATCACTTTGATTTGAAGTGCCCACAATATTATTAAGGTGCATGTTCATTATCATAACATATTGAATTATTGAATATAGGCGTATGTCTACTTTCAGACAAACATGTGGTTTAACTTAAATATGAATATTACATAATAGCAAATGACAGAACAACAAAAATAAAATAACTTTGCAAAATATTAGCAAATGTTATTCTTTGTACATGTATTCCCACCGCAAAAAAAAAGATGATAGATCTGATGTTAATAACATCAAAACCACTACACAAAATACAAATAATAAGGCAAGCTGTTGTTCAATGCAAAATACAACAAATACCCTATTTGCTACCAAGAGGTACTTCTAAATCAGCTAAAAGCAACGTCTCCACATAAAAATTCAGGACTTTATTCTTCTGAACCATAGACGTCATTCCAATATCCATTATAAAAGGCTTTCAAATGGCCAATACTATGCAAGTATAGAAATGAAGTGGTGTGGGATATAAAGAGCGCAGTGTCATTGGAACACTGAAATACGAACAGCCCATTATATCTATATCTGATCATTCTATTTTCCCTCCATACTTTAGTCTCTCTTGTTCTCATTCTCAGTGGCCTTGTTTTGACTGTACATGAATAGATTAACCTAAATGACCTAAATTTGTTCCACTGTATGTGTGGGAGCTGCTTCCGATTCAGGATTTTCTTCATGACATCATCCAGCGTATACTTCACTCAAAAGTAACAGAACAACATGGCAAATTAGCATACAAGCATAGTATGTGTATGTGTGTGAATCCAAGACGCACATCAGAACTGCACCAGCAGACTATTTTGGTACTCAGGTATATGTGTGTGTGAGCGAGCCTGGTGGTTTGTGAAGCCCAGAGGGAGATTAAAGGAACGAAAAAAAATCTAATTAATGCTAATGCAAAATTAGCGCTAATAACCCGAAACCATTGGAAAAAATGTAACAAATTACTCAACAAGATGGCATTAAATCAAAGCCTTATCGAGCAAATGATCTCAAGCTGAAGCGTACTTATATTTGCTTCAAAGAGTGCTTCTGTACTTCTGTCAAGGATACGTGAGTGTGTGTGCGTGTGTGTCTGTGTGTCTGTGTGTGTGTGTGTGTGTGTGTGTGTGTGTGTGTGTGTGTGTGTGTGTGTGTGTGTGTGTGTGTGTGTGTGTGTCTGTGTATGTGCGTATGTGCATGTCTCTGTGTTTCCGGCTGCATTAGGAATCAGACAGAAGTATTAAAGGAAAAAACAGAGTCATAACTCATGGTGCACAGGCCCACAGAACATCACTACCAAACCCATATTACAAACTCCCAGCTCAATTTCCTGTTTGTCTCCAAAGCAATGCACACACTTTTAGATGAAATTACTGTCTGTCTGCCATCTTAAACACGAACCATTATTCACAGGTGCCAGCTGCTCGTGGCAGACAGACGATCGTTTCTCCATTTCTTCCCTTGCACCTCTTAAAACCAAACATTTGATGTGGGCTGCAGTGTAATGTGAAAACATCCTCTTAAACTAAAGATCCCAAATCTGTGCAAAGAGCCTTCAAATGAGACTAAAAACAGAGAGAGATGGAGAAACAGAAAGAGAGGATGTGAGTGACATGACAGCTCTCTGCAGCTGTGGACATGCATATGACGGCTGCACGGGGAGAGCCGGGTGCACAAATGAAGGGAAATCAATATGCGCTTTTCTTACTGTACACAGCTCAGAGACAAGAATCAAAACTTTTGGCTTTAAAGTAACTATTGGTAAAACTTTAGAAAAATATACAGGGCTCAAAATTGCAACCGTTTTGGTTGCATATGCGCCTGAAATTTTATCTATGCGACCTCAAAATATATTTGGGAGCATTTGTGCGAATGCATAAAATCAATGTAATGCGACCAGTTTTCACAGCAAAATGTTCACCACATGCGCGGAATTAGGAGACATTCATGCATAAGCATCTTTGCACCTAAAAACACCAAACGCAGCACACAGGTATGGTTTAAAACAGTTGACATGTCAACTTGCTGCAGTAAACAAAGTCTGCAACGCTTGACCCGCCTTCAATCTCTTCTTATTGGCCCACTGCGCTAGAACAGAACGCGAATGGATTGGTTAATATCAGTTGTCAATCACTCAGTTCCGATGACAGGGAGCTACAGCCGCGAAATTGTAAAGGTCTGGATCTGAGAGAATGAAAACAACACTGGCAGATTTAGTTTTAGAAACCAGCTAAAGTTCAAAATAATGGCACATCTGATTAGTGATCATGTAATGAATGTCAATCCAGCATTTACACTTTTCGAAGAGTGGATAAAAGACTTCCAGTGTTTAAAGTCCGCTATGAAAATGACTAAAGCCATTCACAGTAAAGACGGTGGTACGAAGTTTTCAGGTAACAGATTTTGCTGCTGAATCTACACATTTTAAGCACGAGATGTTCTAACGTTATTTAATACTTCATTTAATCTTCACGATGCTGTCAGTGGTGCGACCATCGCTAAGGAGCATGCATTCACCGAGATGAAACTAAAATTGCAGCTCATGAAAAGACCGTTATTGCTATTAAGATGACGTATGCAAATAATAAGTTATATGACAATATGATCTGTGCAATATCAGACAGCACCCGTGAGAACAGCACAGTTATTATTGTTAATTCAGTATACCTCATTTACGTCAAGCAGCTATATAATAGAATCTGTTAATATAAAACGTGTAGTAACGGTGCTCATAATTTTTGTTGGGTAGGACTAAATTTTGTCTGGTGCGCCTAAATTTTTTAAGTTAGGAGCACCGGTGCTACCAAGAATAAAGGTTAATTTCGAGCACTGATATATGAACAACTTTTTAAAATCAAGACTACTGTTATATTTGAGTGATTTAACATGTCATCAATGAACCCAGATTTGATTTTCTTTATTATTTTTACTTAGTGCATGTATATTTTTCAAACAAAATACAGAAAGCAAATAAATCTGTGTTAAAGAAATAGTTAATGTTGATTTTCTCAGCATCATGCTATTTGAAATGCAGGTGAGTATTTCTACTACTAATATTATTCTAAAAGTATCTGATTTACTGAAGCTGTTGAACTTGGTTATTACTAAAATGTAGAGATGCTCCGATCAGAACTTTTGCAGCTGATACCAAGTACCGAGTCCTTGTCATGGTGAACGGCCAATACAGAGTACTGATTCTAATGCTTCAAGCTTTATATTACATAAAGCACATTTTCTCTCCAAGTATGATAAGTGAAGATCTTTCCTTACCTAAGAGCATAAATTAAGGACGCTGCATATAATCCCTTAAACACGACCATTTAGTGCAGACATGTCATGGTCAGAAGCAACTTTACAGAAAATAATAGATAGAACAGATTTAAAAAAAAAAAGGTAAGAAAAATGACAAACAATGCAATTTGGAAACATTGCAAATGATGGAAAAAGAATTCAACATGTCTCACTCAAAAAAAAGTTTAGAGTGCATATTTGATAAGGTTAAAATGCAAACCTATAAATCCATTACTGTCTTTACTAAAAGAAAATAGGTCTGTAAGCTACAGTTTATTGCAATAAGTAAATTACAAGATGTTAAATTATAAAATAATCATGTTAAGTTTTTATAATTGATTTAATATTTTCAGCCAGGTTTTAGTGAACTTGCCATTTTGTCAAAAACAAAGAATTTTCAGTTCTTATATGCAAGAATGCATGCATTATATGTAAAACATGCAAGGTCATTAAAATATTTCGCTCATCTCTAACTAACAGAAACACTTGTGATTGGTTCATGAGATAGGTCAAATCAGCAAGTGCCGAGAGAGTCATTGAAAAGTGATTATCGGCCGATACCAAGCTCCGGACGATAGATTAAAAACCTACTTAAATGTAGTCAATTAGCACTTTGGCTGTGGACTAAATGTAATAATGCTTTAAATATTTAGTTGCTAGCAAAGGCTAAGTATTTCACTTTATAAGACTTTAATGTATTGACAGATTTAGTAATAGCTTTTAACTTAAAATATAAATTAATAACTTTAACCTAGAGTTGGGCGATAAAAATCGGTATCGGAATGCCAATAAGCTTAGGGTGTAAGTTTGTCATTTCCAATGGAGGAGCTTGCATGACGTGCACATGGTGTGCAAGCGGCACACACGTGACGCACGTACATTTTCCAGGTACACCTACAGTAGTTAAAAAAAAAACATCTGAACTTTTCCAAATGCCGCAAGTGCACCGCGATTCTTGTAAGTAGAACGAACCAATCTGCTTCACACTTTGTATGCAATATACACATTTCTGTAATAACGGCAGACTAATTACCTCAGACAAACACAGCAATTTAAACACTGCAGCACTTTTGACTTTGACACTTTCACTTTTGACTTTTCTCCATAAAGTTGTATCGGAGCTGCAACAATGGTCTGTCCACTTGTAATCCTCTGAGAAAATGGTTGATGGTCTCCTAGTTACAAGAGACTTCATAGAAAACGGTAAAGGAATCCACGCGCTTGCGCTTGTCACTTCAGGTCAGATTAACAACACATGCAAAAATGAGTGTCGTATAGCAGCAGGGAGGAGATTGTAAATAAAGAGGATGTAAAGATGTCACCAAGGTGGCTTTTTGGTTTCTTTTCTTGTGCATCCCAGCCACTAGCCCAATCTAAAAGACTTTTTAGTAAAGGGGTTAATAGTCATTCAACTTCACAATTTGTAATGTTGGAGTATGTATTGGAATAATGATGGCTGGTTCCTTTACTTGAAAGCCTATAATACTGACTATAATGACTAATAATGATTCAGACATAATTTGTTTTGTTTACAGAGTTTGAGGTTTACTGTTATCATTATTATTGACACATTACATATGTTGATCTACAGTACCTTTACCATTGCACACACTTTGTAGCATTTTATCAAGTTTAAGAGTCTCTTTAACACTTATGTTTATTGTATTATAAAGAGATCAGATTTTTTGTTTAAACAGTTTTGTTTTTGACTATTAAAACTATTTGCTTTAGTAATGTTGTGAAATTAAGTAGTTGAAAAAAATCCTAATATATCTAAATGGATTGTTAAAAAAAAAGTCAATAATTATCGATATCAAAAAATATGATATCAAGATAGTTTTTTTTTTTTGCAATATCTCCCAGCCCTACTTAAACCAGATCAGTTTTTCTTAAGACCAACTAGTCAACTGAACATTCAGGCAACACACTCAATTTAGGTTGCACAATTATAAAGAAAATAATACTTAAATATTTCTAAAGACCATATAATACATCTGAAATTTCTTGAAGAAAAACCTGAAAAAGTATATCGGTGTTAGAATGGAACAGCTAGAGTAAATGTTCCCTTTTTCTCCTCAAAACACATCAAAACCGATGCAATCAGACCAGAGAACGGTGACTGATTTCAGCCATATGTGCAGTCGCACGAACGACAGAGCTCTTTCCATCAAAGCAGCAAGTAAACTTCTTTCTCAGACTTCACACCAGTGTGTGAGTGCCGCTAAATGCTTTAGCGTTGAGTTATGGAAGGATACAGGGGGCCGGTGGGCTAGAGGAGAAAGCGAGAGAGAAAGAGTGCGAGTTGCGGCCAGAAACTCAATAAGCTGACATTTGAATTGCAGGCAAATGAGGCCCTAAACAAGGCTGAAATGGCTGGATTAGAAATTCAGATTGATAGGCCTGTCTGGAGCCGTTCGGAGGGCCTCCCCCGGTGCACCCTGGGAAGTCTGTGCTTTCCGTAGGAAGGCCATTTTTTTGAGAAGAGCCAATTTAGCAAAAGTCCGTACGTGAGCGAGCAGAGAAAAGATTTGCATCAGAGTGAGCACGCCGAGGGAGAAAGAATCACCATGGCAAATGAGAAGCCTGTGCTCACCTAAAGTCACATTTGGTTTTGAGCATTCACATTCAGTAGTCTATTCCTAGACTGCCTCCCTATTCAAATGCACAAAAACTAAAATGAATGTGGGATGGAGTATATTGCTCTGAATTTTTATAGACCTCGGCATATACAAAAATCGATCATGGAAACTACTTCTGCTTTGAGAAAAAATAAAAATAACATAGGTGTCAAAGAAAAATCTGACTATGTAATGAGGGTTTGCTTAAGCAGCTGCACTACAGAATGTAAAAGAAGCCTTTAAGAAATGTGTATAATGTGCTATTTCTGTAAAGACCAGAAAGAATTTACCGTCTAATTCCAAAACAAAAACTAGCTGTGAAAAATTAATTGGTGAAAAATGAAAACTAATTAGTCCTTGAAATTATTCAGCATGGCGCTAAACAGCATGAATGGTCATTCCTTCAAAGCAAGAAGAGCGGGAAGAAAGAAAAACTCCCTGGTGAGTTGGAGGCTAGAAGACACAAACATGAAGCTGCCTTAATCAGTTAAACTCGGGCGGTAATTTAAGTTTGGCTCGATCAATAGTGCTGACTCTGAACGGCAACCTCTCGTCAATAAAACACGAGCGGTGTTGAGAGGAACCAAATTGCTAAAAATCCAAATAACGTAGGCATTCTAAAATATTTTCTGACCTTGGTGTGACAGCTGATCAAAATAGAATTTTAATGCATTATGCTGATTAAAAATTCCTTCACGTTTAATGAGAATGATCAAGTGCCAGCACACCCACAACATATCAGATGAGCAATAAAGTTCACACGAATGATGAAATGAATATCCATAGCAAGCTAAAGGGTCTTAGAGTTACGAGACAATGAGAAGACACTAATTATTTACAGCCCTTGTGAAATTCAAACTAGGATTTACGCCTATGTGGACGTGGTTTAAAACCTGTCCATAGCACAAAACTGACTCTATCATATTTTGTAACATTTCCTGTGTCTGACAGAGGAAGAGTAGGGGTTAATATATGTACCCTCATACACAAACAAGCACTCATCCCTGAATAACTGCCCCAAGGCTAAGAAGCTGTGCCTGTGGTCTGGAGTAGTGGGGTGCGGAAAATGTTTTAAAGTTATAAAAAAGCCTGCGGGGAGACCTGGAGAACCATACGGGATCAACTAGTTGCATGCATGAACATCCACGAGACACACAAAAGCCTCACATTTATTCACACTCAAAAGTCAAAGATGTGGCTTAGGCTATGTTGTTTCTGACATATAAAACAGCTGCTGTGTTTGTGCAGATCAGAGTTGGGTCATGTTCTCTTTCTTTCAGCTTTTTTTTGTTAGTTCTCACTTCTAAAACACAGAGTTATGGTAGAGCATGCTAACGAATGCAGGTATTTCCTGCCTCTCTACTGCGCCAATCCATAAAGATTATATAATAGTTTGAAAGTGCAGAACAACTTGCTCACCTTGTTAAGGGCTTAAAAATAAAAATAAAGTTAATGTCATTTATTGGTGGCATATTTGAGGTCAGTTTGCTAAAGCTCAATGCTGGCTGTGCACAGTGTCACTCTTATGCCCGATTTGCACGGTTATCAATGCTTCACATTCACCTTGAATAGGTGACATCAAGTTTGCAGAACTAAATTGTGGATCCATCAGCACAACATCAGTTGGGAGTTTCTCAACTTTTCAAAGCCAATGAAAGCCTCAGCCAATAAGATTGCTTTATGCAAATACCCCAGCTCAGACAGTAGCCAATTATGTTCATACAGTTCAATAGCTGTAAACGGAAGATAAATTTAAAATGGAGGAAAAACTTATTGCAGTGGGCAATCACACTGTTCTTTATGACATATCTTTATGTTTAGATTCAGATATTGTAATTTTATTGGCTGATGCAGCCAAGGTTCAGACACAACCTCCATGAAGAGTTGACGCTGATGCCCCGTGATATATGGATTTCCGTGTTTTCCGAGCTCAATGGGGTGACCCCTGTAATTTGCGTGCAGGGGGGGTTGCTAAAGTATATTAAGCTACCTAATTCAACTGGACTTATTTTTTTAAAAAGTTTGAATTATTGACTGACTAGTAGTTTATTTATTGTTGGTAATAAAGAGTTGACTAAATTACAAAATTAGTTATATTCAGAAGACACAAGAGAACTAACCGAGTTAGTGGCACCATCTAGCGGTGGTGTGTGGTTCTGTCCCAGCATTGAGGTACAAAGTATAAACCTATTAAATATTACTTTGCTCACTATTAAACTGCTAAACAAGTAAACTGATAAAAAAAATTAAACTTGAATTGTGTGGCCAATAAAAAAATATTTATATAAAGAATATTATTTATTATAATTTTTAGAATTATTATTTCTATTATTAAAAAACACAAATATATATATAATTTATTTTATTTTTTTAATGTGGGGTGTGGGGTCTCGTCTTCTTTTTTTTGTCCTCGGCTGATCACATGAATGGTAAATGTACCATCAATGTTTATTAATAACAAAACTAGTGGCCTATTTTTACACCCAAAACAAATCCACAGTCTCAAATATTGATTTGGAAAAATAAACATGAACTCGGTATGTTCAAACAATGGTAAATAGGACTGCAAATTGTTTCATAAATGATTTATAACTTGTAACCCGTTCATAAAAGTCATTGAAGACATGAAATACGTTTTGCAATTAATTAGAAAAAAAAAATCGTCTTTCTGTAGTTCACATCTTCAAAATGCATCATGTCTAAATCCAACCTAGACTCCTGTTACATGATAATTATGCCCTGATTTTCATTTTAATTTGTCCGGGACTATGGATGACATTCTCCCCTCTCATCTTCCCATTTCTTTCATCTCTATGCATCCTTATCTCTGTCAATCAGTTGTTTAATTAAAATCATTAATCACTTCAGCTTAAACATCTTACTGCTTTTGATCAGACCAACAAATGCATCAAACTTGTATGGGTGAAGGAACAATTAAAAGTCATTTAGACTAAAAAAAATTACTTAAGCAAAAGGAATGCAAGGAAATGTACTAGGAGCATTTGCATAAGAGACCAAATGTCGTCTTTGTCTTGATGATGAACAGAATGGAGGATCTTCAAGGACACAAATCATCCGAGTGCAGAGATATGGCAGTGGAGAGGCCAGATCTCACTCTGTGTTCACCCGATACCATTTTATTGGCTGTGCTCTTCAAAAGATGTCACAAAGCCAAGGCTCAGAACCTCTCCACTTGGCTCACGAAGTCACTGGCTATTGTGCGAGTGACAAAATAACAAATCTAAAGCCTTAAACCTGAAGGTCAGTTTTAATACAATATCTAAAACCAATTTCCACCTGTTTGTCAGCGCCATTTATCACCTTCATTTAACATAATTATGTCCCCTACACAAACGCCTCGGTTCAGCAAGAGAACGTAAGAGGGGAAGGGTGTGTGTGTGTGTGTGTGTGCTCTCTGGTTTGGTTTCCTGAGAGGGGCAGGTGAGGGTTGAGGGTGCGAGTCCTCATTCTAGAGAAGTGGGAATTACTTTGGGCAACTCGCAAAACAAGAGAAAGTGTGAGGCAGAGACAGAGAGAGGAGAAACCTGATAATAGATGCAAAAAAAAAGCCTGCTCACAAGTCAAAACAAAAGCTGCTAGTCCAAATCAGGAGTGAGAGATTGGCTGACCCCTAAGAGGAGGAGGTGTGGGATCTGCATTCACAAGCAGAAATGGGTCGCGAGGGGTGAGAAAATGGAGAGAATGGAAAGAAACAGCTGATAAGCTGAAGAAAAATGAACAGCACAGACAAACATATACTTTCCCGTAGCAAAGAAAAGGCTGGCTTGATAATTGCACATAAGTCCAAGAATTAAATCAGGCATTATCTCATCTAGCACAATGAAATGCAACCATGACAGAATTTTTCATTTACTGGCATTTACCGTCAAAACCAGTATTACCATTACTTTCTTTTGCAAAATGCTAAAAATTTAACCAGTTAAGCTTAAAAAAACATGCAGCCCAAGAGACTTCTGTGCTTTACGCCAAATCAAAAATAAAGATAATAATGCATACAGATTTGGTGAGTAACTGATTACAGAAATTTCATGTGGCTGTACAAGTGCTATTTATGGATAAGCTATAATATTTCAAACAACTGTTTAATAAAGGTGTTTGCTTGAGTAGTGTGGGTGTTTTCACACTATTTCAAAAAGCATTCTTTAATTAAAAGTGCTTTCAAAGATTTCCAGGGCGAACAAAAACTGGATGTATAAAATATCGGACTATTGGAATTCAGTGGTGAACTCAAATTCATTATCATTATCATTATCATTATTATTATTATTAATTATGACATTGCAATATTTCTGGGCGGCACGGTGGCACAGTAGGTAGCACTGTGACCTTACAACAAGAAGGTCGCTGGTTCAAGCCCTGGCTGGGTCAGTTGGCATTTCTGTGAGGAGTTTGCATGCTCTCCCCATGTTTGCGTGGGTTTCCTACAGGTGCTCTGGTTTACCCCACAAATCCGAATGCATGCACTAGGTGAATTGGGTAAGCTAAATTATGCATAGTGTACGTGTGTATGTCCTGGTCCTCCAGGTTGGAGGTTGGGCGTTGGGCTCGTAAAAATTAGATGTCACGAAACACCAACATGGTGCAGCTAAATATCAACTTCATTATAAACGGCCCTGGGAGTAAGTATTGCAATTTTCTACTATTTTACTGTAATATCTATATAAATGTCTGATAATTGGCAAACATATTTGAAAATAATGGAAACTCTAGTTTCTCCAGTAGAGGTATTTTTATGTGAAATTGTAATTTATTTTTATTTGTTTTTAACTGCATGCTAAATTTACCAAAACTGACAGTGTTTTTAGAGATGGAGTTTGCTTGGAGCAGAATATAGACTCCTGGAAAAGCAAAAAACACTTATGTCACAATAACACAATGCTAAACACCAGATTACATATTTATTATTATTTCTATGCAGTCTTTGTGATTTGATAATCGTGCTAAACCATTTTATGCTTTCACATGGTTTCCACTACATTCATTCTTCCATGGCAGGGGCGCCACACCAAAATTCATTCCCGCCACATCGTTAAAGCTTCTTAAAGCTTCTCATTCAAAACATTCAGTCATTGTTGTTTATTATTATCATTTTTTTAATAGCAGGTTATAATCGCACCAAAACTTATTAAAATGTAAGTGAAGTATAACAGAACAAACTTTTCTGTAATCGTAGTAGTGATGTGCGTTATTTGTTTAACCCTTTAAGGTTACATGCTGACTGACTGACTAACTGACAGGGCTGTGTGATGTGTGAGGCCAGCAAACATGATGTAGCTTTCATTTATGATGAACACAGTTTCCATAATTATACTTTATTTACAGATAAAGGTCTATGTTTTTGCATACAATGACTTCTTTCTGAAGTTTATGGCCATTTCATTTTACTTCAGGACGCATCAATGTCTATTGGAGACATTCATAAATATTCCTAGCAAATATAATAAATGTTGGAGACATAGTCATTACATAAACGCAGTAAATCGCACTTCAGCAGCATTTATTTGAGCGCACAAGAAATTCTGCGCTTCAGCAGCGTATATTTGAGGGCGTACAAGAAATTTTGTGCATGAACAGAGGAAATCGGCATGTAAGCAAAGAGATTTGCATGCTTGTATTACATTAATGCGATCTCGACTTGTAATACTGAGCTCACGACATTTGTCATTGAAATAATGACACAGGTAGTTGGAAGATCTGTGTAAAAGGCCTGCCACCACAGCTGGAAAAAAAAATTTGAGTAAACACTGAGTTTATAATTTCCACTTTTCTTAATTGATTTTAACAATACCTGACACATACACCTCACAAGCACTAATCAATTCTCACATACAGCACTAGACAAGTGTTTATTTTAGGCACTGGTAATGTGCAATAAGAAAACATAAAAATGCCAACAGAACCATGAACCAATGGTTTCAAGGACTATGATTGGGAGTTAAAAGCTCTAGCTGCACTGTGATTCTCTGTCTCCTCTATGGAGGACAGTTTGATGGGGCATAACCAGCCGAACCACGAGCTGAAACTGGAGGGAAATGTCTCTGGGGAGAAACAACAGGCTTTGTGGAGCTCTGTGGAGAGTGACAATCACTGAGCCATTGCACTGCCTTCAGCTGCAACAGCACAGCTAAACATGCTCACTGGAGACAGAACCCATGTTTCCAGTAAGTGCTCTGGCCAGCACAGTCTAAATCCAGAACGAAGACGCTGTATGCAGGGAGAGGAGGCACTGGAACGAAAATAAAGGAGGGCGATTTGCACACAACCAAGTGAGACTCAATAACGGGCTATTAGACAAATTGTTACTGACAGCACATACGCCGAAAAGCCTGTGTGATGAGGCCATGCTGTATTACTCTGGAACTCCGTTTTACTCTCCACAGTTTTGTAATCAAACCAGTTTTGACAAGAGAGAAGGGCAAAAGTGCAGAGATTTGATGGCAACTCAAAACAAGCATTCAAATCCTGATCATCTGGTACATGTCAACAATAATCACTCCCCTTCCTAACACATTAAATGAGCTCTAGGTGAACTACTGTACCTGTGATAAACAAACATTTCCAGATATAGCACGTAACAGAATCATAACTACAGGGTTGACAAATTAATTTATGATTGTTCACACAAAAATAGACAACTAAATATGTTTAGACCTCAGCATACAATGTTTAAAAGGTCAGTATTATTTTTATAGACAGGATGCATCAAATTGACCAAAATTACATTTAAATGAACTTTAAATATACTCTAAATAAATACCATTCATTTGAATGTTCTATCAGAATCAGAATCAGTTTTATTGCCAAGTGTGCTTCACACACACAAGGAATTTGTTTTGGCTACAGAAGCTTCCAGTGTACATAAAGTGACAACACAAAATTAAATATGAGAAAAGAAAAAGACGATAAACATTAGACATTAAACAGAGATGCAGTAAGTAAAAAATATCTGAATGTTGAATTGTATGTACAGATATGTTGTAAATATACAGGTTATAAGGTTCTGTGTACCAATGCGAATGGAGAAAGTATTGCATTGTACATTGTTATAAGGTGCTGTGTACAAGTGCGTATGAGAAAGTATTGCATGTTTATTGCCCAGTAGGGGAATATTTAACTGTTCATGAGGTAGATGGCCTGAGAAAAGAAACTTTTCCTGTGTCTGGCTGTTTTTGTGCTTGGTGCTCTGTAGTGCCGACCAGATGGTAACAGTTCGAACAGGTAGTGTGCTGGGTGGGAGGCATCCAGAGTGATTTTACGAGCCCTTTTACTCACTCTGGAAGAGTACAGTTCTTGAAGTGTAGGAAGAGTAGTGGCAGTGATTCGTTCAGCAGTCCGGACTATTCGCTGTAGTCTATGGAGGTCAGTTTTGGCAGCTGAGCTGAACCAGACGGTGATTGAAGTGCAGAGGATGGATTGGATGACAGCTGAGTAGAACTGTACGAGCAGCTCCTGTGGCAGGTTGAACTTCCTCAGCTGACGAAGGAAGTACAGTCTCTACTGGGCTTTCTTCACTATAGAGTCTATGTGAATGTCCCACTTCAGATCCTGAGAGATGGTGGTGCCCAGAAACCTGAATGACTCTACTGCAGCCACAGTGCTGTTCATGATGGTGAGTGGGGGGGGGAGTGCAGGGGGGTTTCTTCTAAAGTCCACTATCATCTCCACTGTTTTGAGCGTATTCAGCTCCAGGTTGTTGTATCTGCACCATAAAGTCAGCCGCTCCACCTCCTGTCTGTATGCAGACTCGTCACCGTTCCGGATGAGGCTGATAACAGTAGTGTCATCAGCAAACTTCAAGAGCTTAATGGAGGGGTCTTTTGCGGTGCAGTCATTGGTGTACAGGAGAAGAGCAGCGGGGAGAGAACGCATCCCTGTGGGGCACCAGTGCTGATGGTGCGGCTGTCAGATGTGATTTTGCCCATTCTGACTAGCTGTTGTCTATCTGTCAGAAAGCTGGTGATCCATTGACAGACAGAGCTGGGGACAGACAGCTGGGTCAGTTTGTTCTCGAGCAGTGATGGGACGATGGTGTTAAAGGCAGAACTGAAGTCCACAAACAGTATCCTTGCGTAGTTCCCTGGTTTGTCCAGATGTTGTAGGATATAATGCAGTCCCATGTTGACTGCATCATTCACAGACGGGTTTGCTCTATAGGCAAACTGCAGGGGGTCCAGCAAAGGTCCAGTGATGTCCTTCAGATATGCTAGCACCAGTCTTTCGAATGACTTCATGGCCACAGATGTTAGGGCAACAGGTCTGTAGTCATTGAGTCCTGTGATCTTTGGTTTCTTTGGTATTGGGATGATGGTGGAGCATTTGAAGCAGGATGGAACTTTGCACTGTTCCAGTGATCTGTTGAAGATCTGTGTGAAAATAGGAGCCAGCTGGTCGGCGCAGGTTTTCAGACAGGCGGGTGAAACACCGTCTGGACCTGGTGCTTTCCGTCTCTTCTGTTTACTGAAGATCTGATGCACATTATCCTCACTGATCTGAAGTGCCTGGGGGGAGAGGGAGATGGCTGGAGGTGTTGATGGCTGTGTAGGGAGATGGTCCGGGCGGGTGTGAGGTGTCTGGTCAGAGGTGTCAAATCTACAGTAGAACGTATTCAGCTCGTTTGCAAGATGTTTGTTGCTGTCGATGCTGGGGGGTGGTGTTTTAAAGTTGGTAATGTCTTTCAGGCCTTTCCACACTGATACAGGGTCGTTGGCAGAAAACTGGTTTTGCAGCTTTTTGGCATAGCTCTTCTTCGCCACACCAATCTCTTTTGTCAGTGTGTTCCTGGCTTGATTGTACAAAAACCTGTCCCCACTGCTGTAGGCATCCTCTTTTGCATGACGAAGCTGTCTAAGTTTGGTGTGAACCATGGTTTATCATTGTTAAATGATAAGTAGGTCCTGGTAGTGATGCATAACTCCTCACAGAAACTGATGTATGATGTTACAGTGTCGGTGAGCTAGTCCAGGTCGGTGGCTGCAGCTTCAAAAACACTCTAGTCCGTGCATTCAAAACAGGCTTGTAAGACCTGCTCTGTGTCGTTGGTCCATCTCTTAACAGTCCTTAATACTGGCTTAATAGTATCAATTAAACAATTAGTAAAAAGTGAGTTTTTACAAATTTAAATGTATGGAGTGCAATGTCTCTTAAACATCATCTAATCATCACTATTAGGATATATTACTTTTCCAGAAATGGTTTTCCCTTAAGATGTAAAACATGTAGCCCATAAAAACCACTGGTTACACTAAGGGCCCTATCATACACCCAGCGCAATACGTGTTTGGCGCGTTTTGTTGCAATTTTCAGACCAGCGCAACAGAATTTTTCACATTTTGCGCCACGTTGTTTAAATAGCAAATCCATTTGCACCACTTTGTGGACTCATGGGTGTGCTGGTCTAAAAAAGAGGCGTGTTAAGGTTCATTGTTGGCACATTGCTATTTTGAGGAACTGAAATAGACCGCGCCATTGACCAAATAAATCAGGTCTAAAATCCAGTGCGGAGGGCCTATGCATATCTAAAACACTTGCACATTGCTTATTACACACAGGATGTACAGCAATATGCAGATATCTTTACATGAAAAAAAAAATCTAAGGATTAAATTGTTACAAAAATTATTATTTTCTACATAAATATAAAATCTACTGCCTCCATGTCGAGGGGCTTTTTCAGTTTATTCATGACAATTTGCTTTTGCATAATGTTATTATTATTAGCATTATTAATTATTATATGCATATTTTATATTTGTTTTAATAAAAACAAGTTTAGATTTGTCCACCTATCGGGTTTTTGGAGATGTATGCATCACCATATGGGGCATAAGTATAGGACGCGTGTTTGGATATAACTATTATTGTTTATTTATTTGTTTGCTGGAAATTAGAACTGAATTTAGTAATAGTTTGGAAATAAATCTTGGCGCTTAAAAGAAATTAAGTAGATTAATGGATGTCTTCATCGGAGTGCGTTTCCACTGTTTCCTTATCCACGAAAATAAAGGAGTAAAGTAAAGAGTAAAGAGGCCGAAATTGAGTAAGCTTATTCTTTATCCTTGCGCTGCAGATGATCTGTTTAACTGTTTTCTTGCTAGTGAATCAATCAGTTTATCCACTTACAAAGTCCACCATGTAAATAGCAAACGCGACATGGCATGACACAACTGACTCTTAAAGGTATTATGAGATGAGACTCTGATTGGTTTAATGCACGTTATGCTCAAAACACACTTATTAGGAGAATAAGCACAGCCCTGTTAGACCATGCGCCAGGGCGCAGATTGTATTTTTCCATCTTTAAAATAGCAAAAGTGGATTCGGACATGCCCTTAATGCTTTTGCACCCTGCGCTTTAGACTTTGCGTCTAGATTATTAAAATAGAGTACAAAATGTCTAAGGAACATCATCTTTCACTAAGCAAACAAAAACATCAGACTGAGGATGGAAGAATAGGTAAAATAAGAGAGAGCCAGTAAGAGACAAGTAGACACACTGTGAATAGAACCAAATAGTGTGGCTGTACATTAAGGATTAGAGTGGTTCTTGACATTATAATGAGCTTAAAATGGTTTGAAGGGCCATTAGTTGCCCAGCAAACCAATGTTTTGAAGAGATTTTAAACATAGCTATATCCGCTGGCTTTGCTCATAAGCTGACCTGCAGGTATATGTGCAACTGCAGATTCCAGAGAAATCTGTAGAATTCAAATGCTCATCATTCAGAAAGTTCTACCGCACACTTGTCTTGTCAGCTGAAAACATTGAACCAATTTTGATGACCATTCCATTTAATGACCATTCAATTTCCATGAACGCTGATCTTTCCATTTAAAAAAAAAATGCATTCAACCTTTCTCAGACAGAGCAGTTGTCGATGTTCAAAATATATAGGCAGACTACTTTCTTTGTTTTAAACTTGCTGTATCTTTTCTCTTTCCTATCATTCTCTAACATCTAAATGTCTTGCACATTTTCACCAATCATAGGGAGGAAAAAATGGCCTTTCAGAAAGTACGGCAGAAGGAATGAGGGAATAGAGAAAGTAGTGACAGAGCGTAAAGTAAGAAAAACTTCTATCTCTCTCTCTCTCTGCAATAACTTGCAGAAACTTTTTTTTCATCCTGGTTCCTGGAGAGAACTGGCAGCCCATTTTATTGGACCCAAGGGAAATTACATGCTTTATATTCTATCTCCCCACACATGTCGGGACAAGAGCACATCTGTCCAGAGTTGACACTGGCATAAATAGGAGGAGAGAAAAAGTGCAAGAGGGGTGAGAGACAGAGAGACAAAGAGAGAAAGAGATGATGAAAAGTGCTGATTGCCGCACATGAAAGGACTATGATGTTAATGTGATATCAATAGCGGTTTCAAAACCTACTGAGCCTGCATAGACAGTTTTTTGAGGAATCGCAGGTACATTCCCTACAGAGAGGCAGCTCAGAACAGCAGGTAGCGATTCAATTTACATAAAGGAACTTGCCTATTCTGAGGAGTCTTGGTTTATAACAGGGTCAGAATTTGGCATAAAGCATGGATCCATCATACAGTAGCTTGTATCAGCAGTTCAGGCTGCTGTTGGTGTAAAGGTGTGTGGAATGATTTCTTGGGACAATTTAGGTCTCTTAGCACTAGTCTTGTCACAATACTGGAATTTCTAACTTTAATACGATACCTTAAAAAAATATCAATATTCGATAGCATTTTCAATACCAAGTAGGCCTGTCACAATAATCAGTATATTGACTTATCGCACAACACATGGACATGACTTCAATAATTTTTGGTGATGGTATATATCGCCCATATATAAAAACCAATTCTAGCAACATTTTAGCTGATTGCGCAACCTCTCTATCTCCATTGGAGATGTCAGTGTCACTAGTGACTAGTATATTTTCATGTGGGTATCTGACTGAAAAGAGATCTACTTTTTACCGAGCAATTTTTTGTTAACATTTAGAATATACGTTTTAATTACATTGTGGTGACATTTTTATTTCAATGCCTAATTATTAAATTGTTAATTATGATTATAATTAAAATTGTGTGTTCTTCATGTGTTCATGCGAAATTCAAACTGTTTCCCTGATGACGTTTGATGGTTGCCAAATTAGTGCAATAAAAAGACCAAACTACCAAAGAATACCTGCCACGAGTATAACCACATTCACCATTAGGAGGCAGCATAATCACTCTCGTAGGAGAATTTTGCTTTCACAATCTAAAATAAATAAAGTGTGAACGCACTACTATTTGTACAACAAAATGGCGTAGAATAGTGCATAAGAATGCAATTTGGGATGCACCTCAACAGTATTCAAGTACAAAAAACTTTTACTGAACAAATTCCAGTACGCGCATTAAAAAGGTCATGTGATTTTGTTATAAGAAATCATGTGATGATAAAAACGTTTGTAAATGGACAAACCAGCAGGCTGAGCACATTGTAAAACATCTGAAATGTTGTCATTTATTAAATAAAGAAAAGAAAATTTGCCCCCTGCAGCAAATTCCGTTTTTACTGTTGATATTTGGTGTCAGATAATCAGGAAGTGATGATTTTGTTCTCTTTGACTCATTGGATGTAAACGATGCTTTATCCGCACGTCTTTCACGCGATATTCCTGTTTTGCACATAAATTTAATTTGCATCTTTAGATGGAAACATAGCTATTGTGTTTAATCTTTAATAAATAATCTAATCCTGCAATGCAACTATTGCAGATACACACATTGCAAATCGATGCTCAAAACAAGTTCAGCACTACAGACATAAAAGTGGGCTGCATCAAAAGACTCTCCTGATGAGATGCGAAATGATGAATGATGTGAACAATAGACAGAAAAGGTATACTTTTAGCTTTAGAAGTCGGCTCACTCAGTTTCAGAACAAACCTAGAGTGATGTGACAGGTGACCTTTAAGATAGCATAAGGAATTTTTTTAATGCTAATATTAAAAATATATATAAATAAAATAAAAGAATTTTAAGAGTTAAGAGCAGAGGCACTATGGGTAACTGGATCAGAAGGTCGCTGGTTCGAGCATCAGCTGGGTCAGTTGGCATTTCTGCGTAGAGTTTGCATGTTCTCCTCATGTTCGCGTGGGTTTCCTCCAGGTGCTCCGGTTTCCCACACAGTCCAAAGACATGCGGTACAGGTGAATTGGGTAAACTAAAATTGTCAGTAGTGTATGAGTGTTTCCCAGTGATGGGTTACAGCTGGAAGGGCATCCGCTGCGTAAAACATATGCTGGATAAGTTGCTGGTTCATTCCGCTGTGGCGACCCCTGATTAATAAAGGGACTAATCCGAAAAGAAAATCAATGAATGAAGTTAAGAGTGAAAGTCTGTGCAGCAAGATGAAAATCCTGCAAAGGCAGCATCCATAAAAGAAAAGATTACCAAGCGTCCACTTTGCCATGTCCTCGTTTGGGTCATCTAGGTCAATATTTAACCAGTCACGGTCAGTGGAGCGAGATGTGGCCCGCTAAATCAGAACAGGTGTCTTTTCAAAATCATTTAGCATTCTGCTGCGATGGGAGGATGAACTCCTGAACTGAAGACAAAAAAAGGAGTGGAGGAGGAGTGAAAATCAATGTCACTCACAATGGCACACGCAGGTAATGGAAACATCACTCACTCGTCCAATCAGGCGCCTTCGCCTGAGCTGAAGAGCAAGTATGGGTATAAATTACGCCCCCTACATATCCTTGGTGTTCATGCAGCATACACACACTTCCTCATCCTCCTCTGTGCTAAGGAGAGCGAGAATGACAATACAAATCAAACACCAGCCAAGCAAAGGATGGCCAGCCTCACCCACACGATCATAAAACTCATCAAGCTCATCATTACCAACTGCAGACACACAGAAAACACACACACACACACACACACAGACACAGCTGCTACAGAATTGTGATCATTTCAACGTAATGACAACTGAAAGTCTATATGAAATTAAAACTAAACACAGAGCCGCCTAACGGGAAACAACTGTCTAAACTCGACAAGTAAAGCAGCAAACAGGATGATAAATAAAACAAAGAGCATTTATCAAAATGTCATCAGCATTCAGCTTAAATCACGATGATTGATGCGTTTAATCCAGCGCTAAAAAGAATCCCAGATAACAAGCTGCACTCGGAAGGAATCAATGGGAGAATTTATTTATTTAAAAATACCATGATGTGATGTGTTTTTCCTTCATCAAGCCCGAGTGTGGATTCCCCAGAGTACAACATCTCATTCTCTGGACATGAAGGACCTTGTGCGTCAGTTAAACAGAATCAAACATTGGCAGGTAACAGCCACCTTTGGGGGTGCAGGCTAAATGTTCAGTTTGACACCAATGGGATGAAAAAGCTACTTTACCTTGATCAAAATAAACCATTGTTTATTTATATATTGCAGGCAGTTGATGGGATGTCTAAAAATTATTTATTTTGTCTTTAGTTGGTTGCATCTCAGGCCTCCAGAGAACTGGCAGCAACAACCTTGAGGTAATTAGTAGCTAAGATATGTTCTGGCAGATGTGTGGCTAATTCATGTGAATTTGTATAAACTTATTTGTAGATTTTTATCAAATCTGCTCACACTTCAGTGATAGTTATGTTTGCGGGCTGGGTTGAGGCGGGCCTTCATATTTACTTCATTCTACAAGTCTTGCATTTTCATACCAATACATTTCTACAAGTTCTTGAGCACTTTTACCAGTCATCTGCCATTTTCTCACTTGATTGTGTTGTGAGACATTAGGTTTACTTTGGTAAAGCCAATAGCCACGTTTCCATCCACCTATTTTTATGCACATTTTGCATATGCAAACGGTTGATGGAAACGTCAAGATGCACATCCATTTTGAAAATGCGCATAAAAAAAGTTATGCGCATAACTGAGTAGGATAAACTTTTTATTCGATAAGAAAAGATGCGCATAAACTACGATGGAAACACTTTACTGCACAAATTCCAGTAAGCGCATTAAAAAAGGTCATGTGATTTTGTTATCATGTGATGATAAAAATGTTTGCGAATGGATAAACCAGCAGGCTGAGCACATTGTAAAACATCTGAAATGTTGTTTTGGTCATTCTAAAACGCTGTAACCATTTCAGTATTAGTGTTATTGTATTATTAATGACCTCTAGAATCAAGAGTGTCTGTGCTCAGCGTCTCACGCCTTCCAACGTCACCGCTCGTTCACTGCGTGTCAGGATTGCCTTCTGAGGAGCAAGTCATTTATTAAATGAAGAAAACACTCACGCAGCTTCTCCTACCGCAGCAAATTCCATTTTTACTGTTGATATTTGGCACCAGTTATTCAGTAAGTGACTATTTTGTTCGCTTTGACTCGTTGGATGGAAACTCTGCTTTAGTTGCATGTCTTTTCTGCAATATTCCAGTTTTGCGCATAAAGTTAATTCGCATTTTCGGATGGAAACATAGCTAATGTAGTCAATAATAATTTATATCTTACTATCAGGGCACGATTTGGAGAAAAAAACCTAATTGCGATTCATCGGATGAAAATTGCGATTTGCAATTTAAAATGCAATTTACTATAATTGCATAAAAGAGCTGCAGGCTTGATGTGGTGGTTTTAATAGCACCAAAGAAAGACCAAGCATAATCACAAAGTACACCACACTAAGCTACTGTTTATTTAAAACCATTTTTTCCAATAAAGTTGTCAGTTGTCATGAGAAATTAAGAAAATAACTACAGTATTTTAAATTCAATTTAATAAATTCTATATAAAATCTTTTATATAGATATATAAAACGTTTAAAACCTTACATTTAGATTATTGCATTTTTCATAGATTTCATGACATTGGTAAAATTTTATATTTCACTTCACAAGAATTCTTGTATTAAAAAGTATAATTTATATTTTTATAATATTTGTAATACTTATTTTGTCTTTTAATACAGCAGTCATATATATGAGCTGTACCTTTAATTTCACCTGCTCAAAGAAAACACTTTTTGAACGTATCGAACAAAACTTTAGGACATGCACAGAACAACATGAGAATTTATAGCAAATAAATAAATGTAAATGTTATCCCTATAAATTTTTTGAGCATTGTTACGCGAGTTCTTAAACAACTGTGATTGGTCATTGTGTTCCCACAATCAACAGAAAGGGCTGCGATTAGCTCTAACGGTTAGCGCAGCTCTGGCGTTATTCAGTGATGAGTGACATGGATACAGATGAACGGCCGCGGTTCCAGCCTATAATGCACGGATATCACAGCTGATCCATGATAGACGTGGTGGAGAAAACTCACGCTGCAGAGTAACACGCGCATGTGTGTGGATCCACAAGAATCGCTGTAACAGCCGAGAAAGGAGAGGAAACGTTACCTCACGCGAGCAGGTCAAAGGTCCACACACACACACACACACACACACACACACACACACACACACACACACACACACACACACACACACACACACACACACACACACACACACACACACACACACAGTGTGAGACAGAAAAGCAGAGCAGAGATGTAGTTCACAACTTTCATTTTCTCCATAACAGTAGGGGCTGGTGGGTTCTGCTGTAACAGTTGTCGGTTTTTTTAAGTAAGTTGAATCATTTTAATTACTCACGCTCACCTCCCTTAGCAATAATCCAAATAATAGCAGCCTTTATAATTTGAATTTTTTTTTTTTTTTAAAAACACACCTTTTCAATTGCGATTTTGGTTTAAAAACGAACAGGCCTACTAACTATCATTATAAATACTAGTACATACGTTAAAATAATCATTTGGTACAATGTACATGTACTTAATTATATGGTTTTGCAATACAATATGAACACAAAAAAATATATTGTATTTGTTTTTGATGCAAGGACCTAGTAGCTAAGGCCACTTAACGTAACGTGGGACCAAATGTTCTTTTGACTATTGCTATTTCTAAAATTTTTAATGGTATCACACATTTTCGACTTGACCATCATGGAAGAAATTAGGGCTGTACAACATATATCGTTTCAGCATCGATATCGCAATGTGGGAATCTGCAATAGTCACATAACAGTAGGCATCGGCCGGTATAAGATTCTGAAGGTATGATAACCTTGGATAAAAATATCACAATTTCACGGTATCACAGTATTGCAATTACTTCTCTAAAATAAGTTCTTTTTAAATGTCTGAGTAAAACACAAAAACCTTTTTGTTTTATATAAAATAAAATCTAATCATCTAACAAAATTTTAATCACCATCTTCATTAATAAAAAAAAAAACAGATTTCTTTACAATTTAAAACGGCATCTTTGGATATTATTTCTGCTGGAGATACTGCTGTCCTAAAAAAAAAAAGTAAATAAAAAAAATCCTACACATACCGTAGGAACGGTATTACAGAAAATGTTGGTGGTTTAAATCCTTGACTTTTCCAAACCGCGGTATACTTTGAAAACGGTTATCATCCCATGCCCACATCGCAGAATCTCCAATGTCAAATTGGGATTATAATTAACCAGAAAACACAGTTCAGAACACGCAATTTGTGGAGTCAATGCAAAGTTTAACTCTAATCTAATAATATGAAGGACTTTTATTTGGATGTGTTCTTTTAAGGCTGTGACTGTAAGATTTTAAGTGAATTTAATCTATTTGGGCACAAGAAATTATAAAGTTTGCCACTATAAGAAGTAGTTTGCTTAATTGTTGAATATATTAGAATAACAACTATGCAGTGGTACGTTACATTTAATTGTTGAATTTCTATACTTCAATACTGTTAAGTCCATCCGAAAACCATAAAGCGTCGTTTATTTCATTTCTGTCTTTATTTGGAAAGAACTGATTTGTATTTGAGTGCATCTGCATAAAATATATACAATTTTGCAAAATAAAGTAAATTAAAGCACAGAGGAAAACAGAACAGTCATTTTGGAAAATTATTTTCCTATCACAATATATATTGCAGAAAAACAAAATACTGCAACGCAAGTTTTCCAATTTTGTGAAGCCCTAAAAGAAATTATTCTGAATTGTTGCTAATGTAAGAGCAACTTTAACACCATTTAATCTACACAAATGTTTTTTTCATCTTTTGATGTACTTTCCATTAAATAACTTTATTGTATTTTGGATAACATAATTTAAAAATAAACAATAGTACATTTATATATTAACATTACCTTCAGGTTTCTTTTGTAAGTTCACAATAACACACAATGCATTTTCTTTTTAATTTTCTGTTCAAACTAAAGCTCCAATCTAGTTACAATTCTGGCACAAAAGAATGTTTAAAAAGCCTTGAAATCATCAGACAGATCTACAGTATGCCAACAATTTTAGGAAAATTAATATTAGCCAATGCCAATATGCTCGCCAATCTACCGTGCATTCCTTGGCCAAAATGAACAATAAAAAGTAACAATTTAGCTTAGAGTCAGCCTCTAAGGAAAAGACGCAGAGGCTGACATACGTGGTAAAATAACTTACAATGTGGGCCAATACCAGCCTTGACTGTGTGCGAATATCAACATCCAGACATTCCAACAGGGAAATCGCTGAGAGGGACCTGTGGGGATCCTAGTTATGATAAAATACCATATGTCTATTTTCATTAGGGAATTTTCATGGCCTTCTCTTTCTTGCTTCTTATTGAAAAGCATGGAAGAGAAGATGGAAGATCACGGCAATGAGGCACCATTAATCAGTCATGTAGTCTATTAAAAGAATCACACTATGTTCCCTCCCCAATGTGAAATATCCATCAATGTCCTTCCAACCTAAAACACAGGCTAATGTAGTGGTAGTTAATTATAGTATAAAATTAAAATAAAAACATTAGGTGTCTAAATATTGTACATGTCCACTAGGGCTGCACAATATATCATTTCAACATCGATATGCAATAGTCAAATCGCAGGAAGTGCAATGTTGAGATGGAATTATAGTTGACACAGGAGTCCATTTACCATAATGGAGTGAACGTTTATCATGCGCGTGTGTTTTTAAAGCCTGAGAGAGTTTAAGGGTGCTTTCACACCTGTAGATCGATTGTTTTGTTCCGAAACAGGGATTACAATTGTTACAATGTTATATTATTTTTATAAATATAAATAATTATATTTGTTCTTGGTGAGGTTCGCTTTCACATACAATACAATACAATATTTATTTATAAAGCACATTTAAAAACAACCAAGGTTGACCAAAGTGCTGTACATAGGAGTACTAAAGAGAGAGAAGCAGAATATAAAAGAAACATTTAACAATTTAAAAAACTGCTGGACCAGTTGGCTTTTCTGTGGAGTTATGTTCTCCCCATGTTTGTGTGGTTTTCCTCCAGGTGCTCCGGTTTCCCCCAGTCCAAAGATATGCGCTATAGATGAATTTGATTAACTAAATTGGCTGAAGTGTGTGTGAACGAGTGTGTGCGTTTCCCAGAAATGGGTTGTGGCTAGAAGGGCATCCGCTGCATAAAACATGTGCTGGATTAGTTGGCGGTTCATTCCGCTGTGGCGACCATTAATATATGGGGGACAAAGCTGAAGGAAAATGATTGATTGAATGAACGTAATATGTTCATTACACTTTATGCATGATTCTCTCATCTGGTGAATTTGTCTATACAGTAGTCAACATCTGAAGTGGATCATCACCTTTCATCAAACTATAACTATTTAACACCCATTCTTGTCTGAACCATTTCAAATGTTGACTACAGTATACATAGGGCTGTGCCGATAAACAATATTATATCGAATCGCAATCAAATTTATAATAACAATGATAAGCTCTGGACTTTTTTACTCTATATTGATCTAAGAGCCAATCACAAGCAGAAATGGGAACAATGGGAATCTAAAAGTGTGTTGATATTAGAGATGTACTGAATTTTCAGCCACCAAAAATTTATCTGACGAAAATATGTTATGCCATTTAATGGACCCTCTAATTTTTGTGGCTTCAGTCGTTGTTGAGATACTCTGAAATCTGAAAGTATTACCAATCGATATAGAAATTTATATCTTTATCATTCAATATGTAAAATAATTATCAAGATTTCCTTTTTGCCATATCGCCACACCTTATGTATACCGCACTATAAATTGAAGAAAAACAAAACATTGCAATGTCAGATTTTTCCAGCCTAAATTTCCACATGACTGAGCATGTGCACTCAATAATCCTTGCTACAACCAATCAACATTTACTAAAGTCTTCGCCTCCTCATACTTACCTTGGCTTTATTCATCCCACAACACGACAGTGACCTATAAAAACACAGCACTGCGAGCTTTCATCAGCACAGCCAAATAAAACAGCTTCGTGTCATAGTGTAGCTAGACAATGCCAAAAACTCGAATTAAAAAAAGATTGAATTGTTTGGGGAAGTTTTAACCTTGCACAGGAACAAATGATAAGGTGCCAGGTGTGAATAATGTTCAGGCGAGACTCTCCACGCAAGGTCGGCCATTGCTGTGCGATTGTGGATCATTCCGCCTGTGACGTTCACGGCCATAACCAACAGCTGCATGCGCCAGAACGACGTTCGGGGCGCTAATAGAAATCATGACATTTCATGAATTATGCCAATAAAGCATGCAGCGCTGATGAAAACAGTTTAACACCGACTCTCCTGCTCGAACGTGCTTTTGTCTTTCCTCGCTCTCCTCCTTCATCACCACAGATGAGGTTTATTTTTCCCATCCATAGTCTTTGAAATTGGACACACTGCTTAGCGCGGCCTGTCAAATTAACTTTAACCGCCTGTAATAACTTTATCTGCACGCACACACTGGGCCCTCTAACCCACTTATCTATTCGATTTTTGGTGATCGGAATTAGGAAAAAATGTTTCAGATGAAAAGGACACTGGATGAAATGAGTGTCCTAAAGCAATGCACTTATGGGTCGCATTCTCTGACGAATTAGACAATGTCTTGTTAGAAGTCTGTGCTCCGATTACAAAGCAAATGATTTTACACCCTCAAGCATTGCACGGCTAAAAAAAACTTTGTTTAGTGACTTTTTTGAAATGCAAAGGCTTCAATGTATTCTTACAACAAAAAGCACAGTCGGCGAAAACTATAAACGCCAACAAAAAAATATACCCAAGGACAACAGAATGTCATAACACTCAGAGTAAAATAAGCACTTCCTCTCATATCAACCTTTATCTCCTGTCATTGTGCACTTCCAACTGTCGCCTGCAGCACCGCATCAGTTTGTGTGAACTGCATTTAAAACTATGCTGTGAAAATAGAATAGATTTAAAGGTGCAATATGTAAGTTTGACACCCAGTGGTTAAACTAGGTATTGCATCCCTGGATCCAAACGCACGCAAGCGCAGGTTGCCAGATTGAGGACCAACAGGAGTGTCTGACTATTGAGCCTAAAGGCTGATTTAAGTCGTGTTCTAAATAAAAGCAACTAGTAGTATTGCCATACTACTGAAAGCAGCAGCAGATATTTCACCTCAGATCTTGAAAATAAAAAAAAATCATTTGAAATGGAACTTAAGAACTGTGACTCACATGACGCATGACATGACACATATCAGTGATTCAGCAGGTACATTTAATAATGTTAAAAAGGTTTGATATGAATGAATTAGATAAACCTTGCCATTTCATTAGTGCGCTATTCTGTCCTTCTGAATGTATTTAAATTTATGTCGTGTTTCGACTGGTGCAAACAGCCAAATTGCTTATCACTGCAAATCTAGTCATGTAGCGTGTTGTTAGGACACGGGGTTACAATGTAATCTGCTCACCTAATGTTTACATTCATAATATTTATATTGTTTGCTTATTAATAACCTCATATAGAACTCTGAATCTGCTCTCCAGAGTATATACAGGAATCAGAGAGCGAAATTTAATACCTTTTAAGAACTTAAGACTTTTTCCATACAATTTAAGACCGTATAAGCACTTTAGATTTCAACCGGAAACACCGGTTAGATTTGTAAATTACAATATATTTACTAAATATTAATGTAAGAAACGAATCCAAAACTAAAACATTATGAATAAAAATCGATTAAATCTAGCAAATTCAGCAGGTTGGCGCATACAGAACTGCAGAAATAATGGTGTTGCCTTGATTACTGCAGTAAACAAAGCAGCATGATGCCAAATCTAGCAGGATTTTATCGATTTCATAAACTACACAGCATCCTGATATTCACAGATTTAATTCAGGCAATCTATACAACCATACATTGCATAATCAAAAGTGATATAAAACTTATTACCTTGCAAAATAGCATTTAAGAGCATGTTCTGTACATTGATTTATCAACTTTTAATACTTTAGGACCCCGCGGACATCCTGGTCTTATTTCGAAGTCCACCGGAGGTCACATTTCAGTCGCGAACGCATGCTTTGAGAGCCTTTCTGACTGTATAAATGAATTACACAGTTTTGTAACAAGGCAACCCGGGGTGCTGAAATATAATTGGCTAAAGTGGCAGTGAGTGGGTTAAAAGAACCAAAACAAAGACAGACGTTCCGGCACGTAATGGACATTTTCAAAGCAGAATAACGGACATCAGCATTGTTTTTCAGATAAACAAGACTGTTCATTTAGCATGTTTCTTAAACATCTGCAAACATATTATGGTACTTCTATGCTTTAGAAGAGTCAAAAACTTAAATACAGTGCATTTAATGGGCACAAAAAAAACTTATAAATAATGTCTATTTAAAAAAAAAAAAAAAAAAAAAAAAAAAAAAAAAACAATTCAAAAATTGTTTATCATCTTCACCCTCCTGGAGAGGCTTCTTTGTCATGTTTGCTGTACAAATGCAGGAGAAACAGCAGGAGAGCTCGTCGCAAACGGCATCAAACAATTAAGAGGTAGGAGGGAAAAACCTGGGGCGACGTGGCAATCGGTAATACATATTAATGAATGCCAGCATGCAGCGCTGCTCTATCCTCAAATCACAGGGTGCGCCGCTGAGTTACACACCACCGGGCAAATGTCGGAGGTCAGATGTGATAGGTGGCCAGGTTGGATGCTTGAATGTGTGAGTATTCAGTAAACAGTAATATCAAGCTGGCTAGTCAAGTTTGAGATGTGAGAAAGAGTTTACGGATGCCCTCCAGAAGAAAAGTGTTTGTTCAACCTTTCCACAGACAAAATAACAGCACAAATATCCTTCTAAATTACATGAGCCAGTGAGAAACACAAGACGTTTCGTGCATGAAAATCTGACTTTTGTTATAGAAGAAATTAAATGCCACAAAAAACTCTTTTAAGTGAGTACCTGACTGGTTTGCTGGTGAGTGATACTCTGAGGGAGTCCAGACAGGCAAACAGTCTCTCATCGGTGGCTCCACTTTTCAGTTCACTCAGAAACTCCTGAGGAGAGATCTGACTGCTGCTCCTCAAACTTCCCTGTCAGAAAAAAGAAAGAGGGGGAAAGAATATTAAAACAATACCAAATGGGGCTGCACGATAGTGACAAAATTGTAAAAAAAATATAATACAATTTCACTAGATGACTTAAATAACTCTATTTGGGAACTCAATACTTTAGATTGATTGGGATGATTTCGTAGGGGAGTGAAATATAATATTATATGTATATGATAAATTGCATAAAATATATAAGCAAACTACAGTTGTAAATAAACACAATGGAGCAAATGTTAAAGTGAAATAAACAGCTCATTATGGTTTTCTGGAGAGCCTCTAACAGCATCCGCGTACAGAAATTAAATAATCAAATGTATGACTTCATCATATAAATAATTCAATAAAATGTATCCTTATTAAACTTAGTTATGCTTTTTATGTTCTTTTATGTTCTTTTAAAATGCTTCAAACTCTCAAAAACGCTCAGATATGCCTTAAAAACGCATCAAAATTGTAAACTTTCATGAAAATGGTTCAATTTGTGTCTCCACAAATCCCGTGTTGTGACCTGTGGATTCTGGTAACCATAATCCCAACTCAACATTGCATATCTTGTGATGTGACTATTGTGGATACACACGTTACAATTTCAAGGCTGAAACGATATATTGTGCAGCCCTATTAGCAACTTTGACAAAGTTTTTTTATAGATTTAGTTTTTTCCAGATTTTTGAAGTGGACTGGAGATTGGTGAATTGCATGACTGGAAATAGCTGCCTAGGAGAGGCATCAAGATGGCTGCTTAGAGGACTTGCTTTAAACCGAACTCAACTGTACAATAAAAAGATGAATTACATGTTTATTGACCTTATTCTTCATGTACGAGCAGACAGAGTCATTGGAGTCTCATTCACATTGATTTTTAGACGTTGAAAAAAGTTTGTTGTGCTGCTTGATGTTGCAAATTGATATTTTCCAATTATATTATTACACTGTTTATATATTGTCATAAACACAGTTGTTTGTAGAACAAGTAGTTTGATCGGTTTCTGACGTTTATAATTCCTAGACATTTCTACCATAGGAAGCTAAATTGGAAATTCTAAAACAAGCGCACTTCAGCATTGCTGAATAAAGCTCAAAAAAATCATATATATTGTCATTTAAGATGTCCTAAAATAAAAATAATACATAAATAAATAAAAATTACTGAGAATTAAGGCTTGTGGCTTACATAAAGATGATAAATCTGGTTTCCAAACAAGTGAATATTGATTATCATCTTTAAACTTCTTTTATTAGTTTGAAAGGTTTTTCATTTTGAAGAAGCTAGCAAATAAATATGCCAATGTGACACTGTCACTTGCCAAATTTGAGATTAAGAGCTTCTAGAATTGACAAACAAAATAACACAAAGAGTCTCGCCTGTTCAATTAATTACAAATGTCCAATTACTTCAAATTAGTTGGCAAAAATTTACTAAAACAAAAAAGACCAAAAATGTTCCAAATAAATGGTGCACTTCAACAAATCATTCAGCATCCTTTTTCTAATGATTGATTTTTGTTTTGTGCATGTTCTGCTTAACACAAGTAGAACAAAGACAACAAAGAAGAACAGCAAAAACTGAAATACAACAAAGATAACAACAAATCATGAAATCTTCACAGCTCCCAATTTTATTTATTATTCTGGCGAAGATTCAAAACAGATACTGATTTTTTTGGAGCCAATAGATCATTTATAAGTGTATGTGGGCATGTTTTTAGACATGACACAATTCCAATAAGGAAAAATGTACACTTTTAAAATGTTGCAGTTTGAGGTGAAGAGACTGCCTAATAATAAGGAAATTGATTATATGTGATTTAGCTTTCTGATTTCTTCACACTGAGGTTGCAAAGTTTACACATATTTTAGACATTTTCAAAACTTATTTAGCAAACAAAGGCTAGGCAATATAAAGGTTGAATACATAATATATTCCCAAGATGATGATTTTATTTCATGCTTACAAATAGCATGCACATCATTAGTGTTTGTACATGGTAAGAATAATTTAAGTCCAATATGATACTGATATTTTAAGCTCAAAGATAAACACAAACAGCCCTTTTGGACACTTTCACATGTATAAAGCCTTATGCGTCACACAATGCCTTATGTACACAAATTAATTAGAGCATTCCTGTATTGTATTACAAAAAGCTAAAATAAAACAAACTCTCTAAGAGACTAACTAGTAAATACCATGCAGACTCATTCAGTTGAATGTTTATTCACCAAAAAAAGGGTGACGTTTCAAAATATCGATAAAGATATCAAAACCGAAATGCCATGTTTTGTGTCCTCTGAGGTGCAACCACTTTATTATATTGTTACACTTTAAACTTTATTATAACTTTAATGTCATTACATTTACAGCCTTGACAATTGGTCACAGAAGAACAGATGATTGACAGAGAAGAGATACAATTTTGTGTCACGCAGAGTCTTTGGCTACGTTCACACTGCAGCCAAATGTGGCCCGAATCTGATTTTTTTGCCCACGTGTGACTCAGATAATGACAGTGTGAACAGCCCAACCCACATGGAATCTGATCTTTTCAGTTCTGATTTGTACCACTTTCATATGTAGTATTAAATCAGACACAGATCTGATGTTTTAAAATGCGACCGCAGTGTGAACAGTTATGTCGGATTTCATGTGACTTTTACATAATCTTTGAGCGTCATGCGTCATCATTCTGTGCTGCAAATATCATCTGTACCTCAGCAGCATAGTAGAACGGCACAGAGGGCTATTACTTTACCACAGAAAGTTGGTTGTTCATTTTGAAAAAAAATTTGAAGGCAAAACTGGTGCTTCCTAACCAATCTGGTAAATGATTGGGGCACGAGATGATCACAAAGCTGAAGAGCGTCGGGCGGTGTTGCGGATAGGGGATCCGTGCGCAAAGGAGAGGCACTTTTTAAGGGGAACTTTCTCTCCGAGAGGAAAAAGGGCAGGTGCTCAAACACCCAAACCCCCTTTCTGCACGTGCCTGTTGTTTATAACGAAGTATAATGAAATAACGCTGCAAACAGAGATAAACCAACTCCACCGTCACAGTTCAGTCTGCGGCTGCTCATTAACCCTTGATGAGTTCACTACACCGGTGGTCAGAAAGACGTGCACCGCGGTTGTCATAAATCACAAATTATCAGTGTTTTCAATCACAAGAGACTTATTTTAGGTTTCAAACGGCAAAATACACATTAGTAGGAGCAGAAAAAAACCCTTTACAGTTCATGAAATACACCACAGTTGTCTGTAAAAAGGGCAATAATCATATTAAGCATAATCTGACAACATGCTTCATACAGTACAAACACTGTGCATAATAAGACATTTTGTGCGGTCTGTAGTTGTACTTTTGCGCATGAGGGTCAGCTTAGGACCATGATCTGTTCACACTGCAAATCTGATATTGGCCACATTTATAACAACAGTGTGAACAGCTGCAAAAAAAATCAGATCTGAGAAAAAAAATCTGATTTGAGCACTAAGCCTTGCAGTGTGAACGTAGCCTTTGAGCTTCTGTAAGAAGCAATTAGAAGCTGAGCGTCAGTGTTTATGGTCTACATGCACATAAAAGCCTAAATTTTATTGACTTATCTATTAAAGCAATCATTTCACTTCAGAAGAATTGGATTTGTATTGGCTTTTTTTTTTTCTCTCTCACTTTGTTTTGAAGTCTAAGAATTTTGGATTTCTTTCAGTGAAGAGACAGAAGACTTTTAGATTTTTATCAAAATGTCTTCATTTGCGTTTCAAAGATGACAAATTTTCATCACATGACATCAAAATTGTCATTTTGGGGTAAACAAACCCTTTAAAACTCTTTCCCGCCCTGTTCTCTCTATCTGTATATTTACACACAATTTATGAATAAATAGTTGATTCTTGCAGCCAGGACATAAACATGGCCAGCAGGAGAGAGACACGGTCAGCAGCAGCAGGTCATTACACCACAGGATCAGCCCTCCTTTTCCTACCCATGGTGCTGTGGGCCTGTGGGCTGCTGCCCTGACTGTCCCCTCGGCAGGAGACGGAGGTCTTAATCATCACATACAAGAGATACAGCTGCTTCCACTGAAAGACTCTCCGCCCAGCTCTTGTTCTCTCTCCTTACTATCCTGTCCTTTCTTTATAGTTCTCCTTTTATCACCATGGTGACTGCTTTTGGTGACTTGAGGGAAGCAAACATTGCTTCCTTTCCACTCAATAACAGAATCCTCAGCAAATCCGACTCAAAATACCAAGCCCGCATAGCATATTTGTGGTTTCAGGAGAGATTCTGGCTGTTTAGGTGAGGTTTTAAAAAATAATGAGAGACAAAGGAAGAAAATCGTTACTTTAGTTTTCGTTTATCACTACAGAACCATCTTGTTTTGGGCTTCTTCAAATATAATGAGTGTTTCCTTTAAAACTAGGCGTGTTTGTTATTCTGCTACTCCCATTGCGCGTTAATAAAAAATACCTCTAAAAATCCCACAGACAAACAAAAGATGAAAGTGTTAGATAAGGGCGATGTTCGCTCAGGATCAAGTCTGCTCTTTGAAACCTGCATTATCCAAGCAAATCTTTACACGTGAATATGGCTCGCAGCAGCAACATCAAACAACAAGAGTCGCGCATTAAGCAGCCAAGTCATGATCTCGCAGCAGAAGCTCCAATCACCTGGTGGCGTCTTCTGTCAGGAATCACAGGAGCGAAGGTAAACATCCTGGAGCATGCCCTGGGTCACGGATCGACCTGTCTGCTTAGTGCTGAGCCCTCGGAGCCTGACAACAGGCCAATTAGATCAACTCGGTGCAGGTTATGACATTAATAAACCATGAAGCCAAGTTTCCTTAGGTAATTGTTGCTATCACTCCCCTTAAGGTGCGAGGAACCTGATTCTCATTAGTTAGTGGTGTCATTTAGCAGACAGTTCCATAGAAAGTGATTTACAGTACACTAATTGAAGAAACAGTCCCAATGAGACAACTAGAGTTAAGTGCTGTGCTCAAGGGCAAAATAGTGATCGACGTAACATCAGCAACTCCTGGGTTGCTTCTGGGTTCAAACCATCAAGCAAAGAGCTAACAAGCTCCGATCTGAAACTACTAAGCCAGCCCTGCTTTACATTAAATGATGTTTCACAGTGGTCTAAACAAGGATTTTATTTTTAATATTTCAAAACAGGCCTATTTCAATTCAAAGAACAGTAACAACAGTAGACAGGACTACTGCTTGGAATTTAATTTATCTTAAATTTTTATTTATCTTACAGTATAAATAACACCATAAATATTAGGAAATACCTAGGATACACAAATGTAAAATATAGTGTTTCCCACACATTAGGCAGGCCGCCCAGCTATATTAAGATCTGCCCAAGTATATGTTTTTTTTTTACTTTTATTAATATCCTTTTAAACTTTTTTGTGTCCACCCAATATAACCAAACATCCAAAATTGGTTAAATAGTGGACAAATCTTCTCTTGTTTACCCGTTTTGTTCTGTGCACGAGAGACTGTCGACACTCCCACAGTCTCACGTGCTCTGCAGACCCACAGAAAAGCGCCTTTTTGGGACCTAAGAAATTCGTCCGGCCGGGGTTTCTAAATCTTCTAAAATGTTGGAATTCAGCTTGTGCTTTCCCTTTCTAAAGTTGTTGTTAATTGTATGCGTTTTTGCATCACCTTTTTACTTAAGCCTACTATCACTTGGCTTCGCAGCTGACTGTGCATGAACAGTCGCAAGAGAAACATCAAATAATTCCTTATTTAATCTAAACAACTTTATATATATATATATATATATATATATATATATATTTATATTTATATATATATATATATATATATATATATATATATATATATATATATATATATATATATATTTATATTTATATATATATATATATATATATATATATATATATATATATATATATATATATATATATATATATATATATATATATATATATATATATATATATATATAGTAAGAAATTTACTATATACTCTGAGAGGACAAAATGACTGGTCTAAACTGGCTACAAAATACATGTACACCATTAGTAATAGTTAAGCCCACATGTGTACATATATATATATATATATATGTGTATATGTGTGTGTGTGTACATATATATATATATATATATATATATATATATATATATATATATATATATATATATATATATATATATATATATATATATGTGTATATATATATATATATATATATATATATATATATATATATATATATATATATATATATATATATGTGTGTATATATATATATATATATATATATATATATATATATATATATATATATATATATGTGTATATATATATATATATATATATAGGAAACGGGAGCGCGCACATGTTTTAAACAGTCGCGCGCACGTCTTTTAAACAGTCGCACGTCTTTTAAACAGTCGCGCACATCACATCAGCTGTTGGCGCGAGTGATTATCCTCTCATTCTGTAATCAACCGGCTTTCTTTTGCCCGGACGAACACAATTATTTTTGTCAGTCGTGCTGCTTCTCGATTCTAAGATCGCATTTGCACGAATATTGGGCCATCCCTATTGTCGAACTAGGGCTGGGCGATTTTTTCGATTTTTTCGATTAATTCGAATTTACGTTTTAAGACGATTTTATTTTTTATAAAATCGAGAAATCGCGATTTTTTAAATAAAAATATTAAAGCCGCTTTTCCACTATCGTACCAAACCGTTCTAAACTGTTAGACAACCGTGCTGAATTGTGCTGATTCTGTGTGTTGATGTCGCGGCTCTGTCCCGCAGCCGTCTGTCTCTCCCGCGCGAGCTGCGAGACGGGCGCGCGCGCGCGCGAGGAGAGGAGAGAAGGCTCGACAGGCGGAGGTCCGCTCCTTGCCTCCTTCATTCTAATCATCCACCCGCCCGCACATATTATTTTATCTGATATATATATCCGCACCCGATCGCCACTTTAATAATTCTAATTCTTTGTTTTAAGCATGATGATAGGTGTAACTTTCTCCGCAATGTCCGGCGGCAGAGTAACAGCTCGTTAATTCATGCTCGAGCAAATGATGAGACGGACAAAAGTACTCGATGCATGCCCTTCTTTTACTTATTTCAGTGTTTTCAGTTTCACAGTGCAAAACAGCTCCCGGGTGGAATTACTGAAGTAAACATAAAACAAAAGAGCAGCATTCTGCTAAATATAGTCCTTTATATCCTGATATGCTGTGTTGTTTCATTCGTTTTTTATATTTAACTTGATGCATTCGTTATTTAATGTTTGAATACTGAAATCGTTTAAATGGTTATATTTTACCATCAAAATGTAGTATATTTTATATCATTACCAACTTTTGATATAAAACCGCTGTTATTTTATTGATTGTTATGAAATAATTTAAGTGCTATATTTTTTATTAGTGAAAGTGCCCGCTCACTTTGACAAGGCCTGTCTAAATTTATATTTCTGCCATGCCACTAATACAGATAAACTATTGTTGCATTATCATTGTTTATTTTTCTGTTATTTGAAATATTTATTTCCCCTCCAATCCTTTTCAATCTTCATGTTACATTTTGGTCATTTTCTCTCCAAAAAAAATTGCCCAAAGCTGCACAACATATGACCTCTACATAAATACGGGTGCTGTGATTTCTATTGTAGCTATGTTTAGCATCCCTACATGAGAGAGTGCCATAACCACGTTTAGTCACACAGTTGCTTTTCTTTTACAAGTGAGCATGAAAAAAAACTAGTTTCGGCATTTATTTAAATTTAAACGAACAAGGTAAACTGGTAAGGTAGTTACACAGTAAAAACAAAATTAATAAAAAAATAAATAAAAAAATCGAAATCGAAATCGTGAATCGGTCAAACTTTATGAAAAATCGAGATTTTTTTTTTTTGCCATATCGCCCAGCCCTATGTCGAACCATGCTTTTAAGAAAACTACAATTTAAAAAATGATTTCCAACCAGCCAAAGTGGCTAGTGGAGGTGGCTGTCTAAACCGCCACAGCTAAAATCTACCCGCATTTGGCGGGTGTTAATGTAAATCCCTGTACTGTACATACATATATATATATATATATATATATACATATATATATATATATATATATATATATATATATATATATATATATATATATATATATATATATATATATATATGTGTGTGTGTGTATATTTGGGGTGAATATGCAAATAAGATGAATACAATGCAAAAAAAACTCTTACACTAACTTCGATTGCATGAGACGTTACTCAGAACAAATAAACAGAAGATAATAAAGTTCTAACTTTTTAGCATCAACAGACTGAACTTGAAAACTATGTTGGATGATTTGTTTGTTCTAATAAAATGATTTTGGCAAGCTCGCCCCATCCCCTGCTTTCCTGTCTGTTCTGTCCTCTGCAATATTGTCTATAATTACATGCAATCAGAAAACAGCAGCGCATAAGCAAATGTCAGACATGCTTAGGGAATTGATCATCCATTTAAAGGACAGGTCACACGTGCCTCTAAAATGCCAGAGCCTCTCCCGTCCAATCGGGAAGGAGAGCAACTGAGGGCATTATAAAAAAGCATCATCAAAATGTCCCATCAACCTGTTCAGCTTCCTGTGGTTGTGATAATTAACACGGTGTTACGGTCGAATGTCACAACGTGTTTGAGGCAAAAAGAAAAAGTCACAGAATTGATGATGCTACATCTGCCATTAATCTACAGAAATGATGATAATGGCAAAAAATGAAGCCAGTTACAAATAATTTTCATCTTTATAACAAGATTTTTCTTAGCATTATGTCACTGCCCCTCTTGTATGTCTACCAACAATCCCAGCAACAGAGAACTGTGAGTTTTTCCACAACAAGAGAATGAACAGTTCCCTAGAAAAATGGAGAAAAGGGCCGGTCCTCAAGGACGCCAGTGTGTGCATGAGTTCTTGCTGTGTGATGCACATCTGATTCCACTGCTTGGTTCCTATGGGAGCTCATTTAATGTATCAGGTGTTGAGCTTTTTGTGGAGCAAATATCTGGGACATGCCCCCACCTTCTTTCCTGCAATATTCTTAACTGTATGCCCCAAAAAAAAAGATAGATAAATAAGATAAATTGCGGCTCCATAAGTGACTATATCGCCGATAAATTACAAAAAATAAATAGCTTAGTATCTCTCTCTCTTCAAGCCTATAAGAGCAGAAAATAAAACAGAAAACGTAGCGCATGCGTGTGGCAAGCACAAGCCAAAGCGGTCAGTCCCCAGGAAACATGGCCGTCTGCCCAGGTCTTCTCCTGTGTGTCGTTTCTGGGCAAGTTTTTCCCCTGGTTCACTTTATGATTCATAATGAGCCAAATCATCTTTACCCATCGAACCCTGAGATGCATAAAATACACGCAT